>OW026519.1:72067864-72448286 GCA_932274085.1 Protocalliphora azurea
CTGTAAATTTTTTTTATAGTTTATACGCCCTTGTACTTGTCAATACTTCATTTGCTTATAAAAATTATTTTGACTAATTCCCTTAGAATTTTTAAAAGTTATTTCTTTTTACCCAATTTTGGCCGAATTTAATCTCCAACATTTACAAAAATTGTATGAGTAGCATTTTTTTTTTTTTTTTTTTTTTGGTTAAATTAAAGATGTGGTTAATGAACATTAAGGTGGCCCAAAATGGAAGGAATCAATGTTCCCAGCTCTTAACATTTTATGGATTTATTTTTTATATTTCTTCCAAAGGAACATTAAGAAAAATTGGCATCGTAAGAAAAGTTTTCAAGGCATTTAGCAGTATAAATAGAGTTTGGTGTCCGGGAACTAACGAAAAACTCTCGAGAATTCCTGGAAAATTTTTTTAATTTTCCCTGGAAACGGGAAATTATATATCTTGTAGTTTTAAAATTTTGTAGCAAACACTTTGCTATTTTTAACACCTTATATCAATGAAAGATTGGCGTTTCTCTAAACATAATACTTGTTAGAGTTTAAAGCATGTAATACAACTAGAACGTTATTTGAGAGAAACGTTAATGTTGTATAAATTAGAACTATGACTACTGAATTAGGTTTTTTCTATCAGATATCTATGTATTTGTTTATCTATGGATTAACGAATTTACTTACAAGTTGTTTCACATTACATTTTTAATCAATTTTATTTTTGTCTCTTTCAAATTATCGATACTTTAGTTTTATTATTGATTTGTTGAAATGAATGTATATAATCTCTATTATAAAAAAATACTTGGTTGGAAGAGTTTTCATTCTACCACAAGATTCTCTTTTGTAACAGCATCTCCTATTCAAGCAATGGATATATAAATATTAAATGTAAATGTTACAACTTCAAAATACTTATATTCATATTGTATTCATACGTATATGAGATTATTTTCGTAAGATTTCTGAACATTATGATTGATCCGAAAAACATTGTTGCGAACCAATTTTTAATATTTTTCACATTTATGTGTAATTTAGTAAGAATTAGTAAAAATAATAATAATGTAAATTAGAGAAATAAAGTGGAAATAATTGGCACGCTACTTATTTATAATGAAATTTATCCAATAGACTACTGTATATTTTTAAAAAGTTTTAGCATCAAAAACAAAATAACATAAAAATCTGAGACACAGTTTTTAACATAAACTACGAAAGGTACTAATTTTATTTGTATAAAATATTTAAAATTTTTTTAATCTTAGAAATGGCGTTATACTTTTATATTATTTCATTTTTCGTTAATTCAATATGATTTATAATGTTTCGTTTTGTTTTATTTAATAAAAAAGTAATTTTCTTTATAAGAAATCATGACCTTTTTTATCTAAAGTTATAAAAAATTCACGGGAATTACTGGAATTCCCGGGAAATTTATTTTATTATTTCCGTCTCCCGGGAAAATAAATAATGCGGGAAAACCCAAACCCTGGACATAACTGAAATTTTGAATTATATCCAAATATGTTCGATTTTTTATTTTACAAAATAATTTGATATTTGAATTTTTTACGTACAAATATTTGACGAAATAAGATCAAAATAGTATTTAATATATTAATATTTCTATACGTACAGAAAAATGTATGTACGTATGTTTTTCTTTTACGCCGGAGGTTTGAAATTTGCAAAAGATATAATCGGCCCGTACTGAAAAACAATCATTATTCAACTAAGCGACTAAACCGCACCTTTCCTCTTGCTCCATACCCCGCTGAAAAATTAAAAGATATTACTTCGCAGGGTAGATCAGCTCTCGTTGCTAATGCGATTCTTAATGCTGTAAAGCTCCTTTAGTCAGATTTACGAAGTTTCTCTGTTTCTCGAAGCGTCTGTTTTATTCTCACTATGTATGAATTCACCGCCGTCCAGTTTTCTTCTGATATCAACATGACTTCGATTATTTTATGTATGGTTGTCTCCTAAGGCAACCAACAAATCTCAGGCAAATGTAACATACTCTACGGTTTCATCTTATTCTGTCAAAGCGGAAATCTGGGGGAGTTATAGTGACCTGATGTTGTTTTTTCCTTGAGACATCTGGATTACTTTTCGTCTCGTTTTAAATATTTCTTAATCCACTGGCTGTTAGATCGTTAGTAGGAAGTAGCAACCTACAACGAAAATGGTTTCAAAACTAGTGGATACTTCTAGGCAATCTTTTTGTATGTATGGAGATTTTACCTTCTCCCAAATTCGTTCTCCATACAGTAAGACACCATTACAAATTCTTGAGATCAATATCAGCTTTCTTGCATAAGTATAATAGGTTTATACCTAGGTATTATATAAAACTTTGATATAAAAATCAAAGTTTAAATTTTTCTCCTTTCACTAATAGGCACCGCCTCTGTTTTATGTTCTGTCGTATGCAAATTATTTCTCATCAACAAGTTCTTGTATTATATGACTCAATTCCACTATCGGCTTCGAACCGAATTTCTGTGCCATAATACCGCTGGTCACAAAAAACGTTTTTGACTATGCCGGATGGCACTAATTAATATAAACGTAAACAGGTTTATATTACTTAATGCCATCCGGCAGAGTCAAAAACGTTTTTTATGACCAGCGTTATTATAGCACAAAATTTTTTATTCTTGCCTTTACCGTTAATTGCTGTCCTGGCTGTATTAATAATAAAATAAACAACGTTTGTCGTTGACCTAGCCTCTCTGAAGCAATATTGTCTTTAGAAGAGAACTTCAACGGCACCCGGTAGTTATATATATATATATATATATATATATATATAATTCTTTTTAGGCATTTTCCTAATGTGTAGAGGAGACAAATAGATCTGTATGACTGTAGTTCACCGATGACCTTTCCTAGTATAGGTATCAGGAAAGTTTTTGTTTCTTCCATATTTTTGAAAATTTCCCGACTTGCGAACAGTTTCCGAATAGTTTTCCAAAAATTTCGGTCTTGACTTTAAGGCAACTTTCAGAGAATGAGAGAACAATGACTTGTCTCTTAAACTTTAGTTAGTTTTTTTTTAAGAACACAAAATTATATATTATTTATTTTAAATATTCCCAAAAAAAACAAAAAATAATGATTCATTACCTCAATTACATTATAATAGTGAACTTAGGTATTGAATTTATTTCTAAATACTCTAATTTAATACGAGTACTAATTATAAATTAATTAATTAATATTCTTAACTTCATAGACTTAAATAGAATAAATAACTTAAGCAAGTGTCAAACTATTTACAAAGAATCCAATTAGCCAAATTTTGAATGTTTGTGATATTGATATAAAAAAACAAAAACAAAAAGCAATAACTATTCAAAAAGCAGCTTCGGAAATATAAAACAGTGCTGCCGACTTCTAAGATCTTTTTCATATAAATTGCGAAATAATATTCTTATTCACTTTTTGATTTGAAAATGTTTAAAAAGTAAACTGTTTTTAAAATAAACCATAAAATTTTTGAAAGAAACTACGGTTAAAGTATTATTATTTAAATTAGCTTTAAATTAAACTGTTGATGGCTATCGCAACCCATTTTGTGAATTTAAAATACAATAATCAATTTCTTATACATATTAAAATTTTTAATTATATAAAAAAAAATCCAAATTCTAGTTAAAAGTTTTAAATCATTTTTTAACTTTTATATTTTTGTGTAATTTTTTAAACTTTGACTAATTTTAAGGTTGTATAGACACTAATATGAATGGATAAAGGAACAACTTATTTTTAATAGTATATGTATGTAATTGTAAATTTTTTCATTGTATTTCATAAAGTATCTTATATTCTTCTTTGTTATTTAAATTAAGTTTAATTTAAATAACGAGATCCTTTACTTTTTAGAATGTTTTGGAATAATTGTAATTTTAGTTGGAACCAGCTAATAAACATTTTATTTTCCATCACTTAAATGATTAAATATTTTAATATATATAATTCGTATTTAAAATCATACCAAGATGCGAATGAAACAAATCTTTTAGAAAATATTTATCAATCAATAGTGCGTATTTAATATAAAATATTTTTTTGCACGTGCTGGTAGGTTGGCGGTTGGTATTTAAATAGGTATAAATATTATGCCTTTAAATTTCAAATATTATCCCTTGGAATTTCAAATAATGTTAACAAGATGCCTCCATTAAACATTATTTATTGGCAAAAAATGCTTAAAAATAATAAAATGAGTTTTCTCTTATTTTTAAGATTAAATTTCCTTCCTGAAAAGCAGAACTCCATTTTGGGGTCGTGTCGTGAAGGCTTCATATGTGCATTTATTCAAATGGACATTTTCACACAACATATTACTAGATATTTCTTTGTTTTCGATAAAATGACAAAAAAATAAAAAAAAAAAAAAAAATAAAATAAAAAATTTCAGAAAAACAATTTTGTTTTAAATTAAAAATATTTTTTTTAGTATTTGAAATTCTGCTTTAATTTTTTTAACAGTTTCTTTTGCTTTATATGTGGCAGACTTTTCAAGGTAAATAAAATTATAAATAAATTTTTTAGTGACTTCAACTTTAGTAATTGTATCATGGTTCTTAACCAAATAATTTGAGAAATTTAATAAAAATTGTTACTCTTAGGGCAGTTACTTTAACCTTCCGATAAGGTATCAGATCAATAAAGTAAACTTTATCTATTTTTGGTTGTTTTTAGAGTAAATTTTATAACTTTGATAATAGGGCAAGGTATAAAACCAATTAATTTTGGCCTGTTAACGTAGTGGCAACATGAACAATTTGAACGCAATAAACATTAGTAATACGAAAGTGACCTCGTAGGCCTAGCTGATTTAAAATTTGTTCATGTGCGTAAGACTCAAAGCTGTGAAATTGTTTTTGCATTTCTATGTAGAATTTTTTACCGCGTTGTACTCATTTTTCCTTCATAGTATTTTACATTTTATGCGGTGATTTTATAATAATAAAATACAAATAATTGTTGTTTATTAAATGTCCGATAACTTTATAATTACATTATAATGTAAAGGCAATATCAAAAAATAAAGAACAAGAATATTTTTAAAATAAGTGTGTTAAAAAAAGCAGAAAATATGGCAACTCTAAATATATAACCTCGTGACAGTTTATATGTCCGATAACATCCTCCCTTTAGTTATTGGAGAGTTATAATAACGGGCCTAAATAACGTAAAAGTTATAAATTTAGAACAATATAAATCCAATAAAAAAATGTATGCAATTTATGTATGATTAGAACTATAAATAAATTGTTTAAAAAGTTTCAAGCTGAATTCTAAATCATTAACGAAACAGATGGAGCGACTTAAAATTTCTATACACTTAATATTTTGTGTCTTTAAAACAACATTTAAAATATTTAAAGGTACAATATATGTATGGAAAATTTATTGACAAGTTTTCAATGCCATTACAACATTTATATAGTATAAAACTTTCAACAATTTTGTACATGATGATACATGAATCATCATCAGTTTTGGATTTAGAGCACATTTTATGTTCGATTTAATGTTTTTTAGTATTCGCTATATATCAGGATAATATAAAAAAAAATTGTAAGGATAATTATACCTGCCATCTTCTAAACATATGAACTTACCTTTTGTTGTAACATATTGTCGAAAAATCTTGCAATTGTAAATTTTTCAATGAAGTTACGGGATAAAATTGCAGTCGCAAACTGAAAAGATTTCGGGTACGTAATTCAGCTGGTAAGAGAACTGTCCCCACGAATGTTTACTAAAATCGGACCACGTTTAGACCCAGCACGCATGCAAGTGGTCGTCTAAAATCATAATTATAGGTGGTTGAGATATGCGTTTATGCTGATGTTTGTAACGCGCAGAAAAAATATTCCAACATCCACCTTACCAATCGACTCAGAATAAATTTATGGGTCGATTTAACGATGTCCGTTAGTCTGGTTGGCTGGTTGTCTGTTTATGTAAACCTTGTGCACAAAGTATAAGTCGCAATTTTAAAGATAATTGGATACACTTGGCACATATTATAATTTTGCCATAACTACGAAGTCTATTGAAATTGGTTATGATCAGTGCATTATTTCACCTAGCCCCATACAAATGTTTCCCCCGGAATAGGGTTTTAAACTTATAAATGCCTTATTTATGTTACTGTTTCAATAAAAGTCGGTGCAAATAAATTCTATATAAGAGTGAAACAGAATGCCAAATTTCACGAAGATCGGTCCATAGTTAGTCATAGCTCCCATTTAAGGCCCACTTTCGAAAATCCATTTAACTTGCGTAAATCCTATATAAATGATAGTATCTAGATTATATTTGACACAAATAAGTTTAATATAAGCAAAAAACACAGTAACCAATTTCATAAAAATCCGTCTATAAATGACCATAGGTTTCGGATTAGGCCCATTTTAGAAAATATCGAAAATCAGTTCGAAGGATAAACGCAATGATGAAGGATATTATATTATCGGGCTTGACTAAGACGAAATGAAACAGGTGGCAGTAGTTCTACAAAAACAACAATACTTCACCTGATAAACAAAAATTGTGTTTATATGGAGTTTGAGAATTCTAAGCACTAAAAATATTATCAGCTGATTAAGTGCGGATACCTGTTTGAATTCACCTTGGGTTTGACTGACACTTATTTTTCTGTGTTTTCGTTATACCAATTATATGGGTACTAGTTTGAAATATGGTCCGAATTTAATAAAAACTTGTAGGAATAGTGTATAATAAAAGCTAAGAAGGTGGATAATATAATTATTCTTACCGTTCTGAAATAGAGCGGATACTAAAAACATTAAATCGAACATAACATGCGCTGTAACTCCGAAACTGATGATGACACTTAAAAATGTACTTCAGCAAAATTATGGAAAATTTTATATTCTATAAATGTTGTGATGCCATAAAAACACGTATGATACATAATAAGCGAGATACATTCAAAAGACTAGTTTTGTGACATTTAACCACGAATAACCCACATGGAGTACACGTAATTATTGGTGACTTTTAACAACATGTATAAGACACCATAACGAAGATTTCGTGAAAAATTCGGTCCCCTCCATCAGATTCGAAGTTGAGCCTTTTTTCGTCTAATTTTTCTGAAGTAAACAATTTTGTACGAAATAACAGTGCATTTGTATATAAACCGAAATCCCGTATATTGTCCGAGCATCATAAAGTTTGGTACTATGGTACCTGTTTATATAAAACTTATTTGTGTAAAATATTATCTTGATATTAACATTTATGTGGGATTTATGCTCGTTAGTGGTTTTCGTAAGTAGGAGTAATATGGAAGCTCTGGTCAATTATGGACCGATCTTCGAGATATTTAGCATATAATAGGGTAATGTGGTATACATATTTGCTCCTTTACTATAATATTAAGAAATTTTATTAGATTACCATATAACTCATTCCACAATATGGTTCAAGTATTAGGCTCACATAAAGCTAGCTTTAAAGGCCTTTTTACTTACACCTAGTTTCATAGATAATTGAGAAAATGTTAAAAAAAAAATATATTAAAAAAAGTTTTTAAAAAATTGTGAATAATGCGGTATAATTCTTCGATTTAAATATATGTATATTAATTAAAAAATATATGCTAAACACAATTTTATTGCATACAATTTTCATTAATAAAATACTCATCATTTACTTTAAAATTAGTATAATGAATTTTAAACACTCGTTTTTACAAAGGCGGAAAGATTTAATGGAAAAGAAAACATCGTTAATCGGCACAGATAATGATTCTGAGCCGAACTGTATACTTTCATGAGATCAAATTTAAATACTTTAACCGGAAAAGTAAACTAAATAGTGCTAATGCTTGTAAAATGTTAATATAGTTGAAAAGCGACAATCTATTTCAACAAATTGAAAATATAAAATTCTTAAAATTTACGCAAAATGTTTTGTTGAGTGTATTTCCGAAGTTCTGAAAATAGTTACATGGTATCCGCAAGAATCTCATTTGGTTAATTTTTGTAAAATAATTTGTTTTTTTTTCCTCTGAGGCCATAACTATAAATTGTTATGAAAAATATAAAAAATTCACATTTCAGTACATCATGAGAAAAAATTTCGAAACATTTTTGGAAAAATTTAGAAAATTTCATAGTTTTTTTCCTTTTATGAGTAAAATATGAAAAGTTGTTATGTAGTAATAATGGTCTATCATATAATTTTAAAATAATTTCTTAGCAAAAATGCGCTAAAAAATCTTCTGGAGAAAAAATATCCCGTGGAAAAAATTACAAATTTTTCCACACGCTCAAAATAACGAATTTTTCAAGATCAGTTTTTTGCCAAATATACTAGAGCCGTGATCTTAATCGCTTGTGTCAGTTAGCCACTATTTTTTTTCTTCAATAATACGCATCGTTTGAGTATTTCAGATCCGTTCCTAATGGATAGGAAAATAGACGTGCAGTCGTATTACATATAAATTTTATCATCCGGTCCCAGATTCCACACATGATATTAATTTGTTATATGTAGGCACAACATAAAAAAATTTACTGTAATATTTATAAACACAAGATATGAAACGACAAAAGGAACCTAGTGTGCGAAAAAAGTTTCTCGATATGATAGCTGTTAAAATAGGAATTGAACAAAACCAAATATCTTCCTAAATTTCATGTTACATAAAAAAAACTTATTTAAAACTTCGTACATATATTAGGTCATATATTAATACTCAAAAATATCTTTCAAGAAGAAATATAGTTTAAACAATACCTGACAAAAGAGATGCAGATATGGAGCTACACAATAAAATTCATTAATTTTGAAATAATAAATAATCACAAATTTGAATGAAAATTACGATTAATTAATTATACCCTACACCACCATAGGTGGTTGGGGTATTATGCGTTTGTGCTGATTTGTAACGCACAAAAAAAATCATCGGATCCCCACCTTAAAGTATACCGTTCAACTCAGAACTACTTCCTGAGTCGAATTAACGGTGTCTGTCCATCCGCCTGGCTGGCTATCCGTCCATATAAACCTTGTGAATAAAGTACAGGCTGCGATTTTAAAGATGTCTTGAATAATTAGTTTGGTACAAAGAGGAAGGCTACTGAAATTGGTTATGATCGGTCCATTGTTTCATCTAGCTCCTATACAAATGTTCTCCCGGAGTATAGTTTTACACTCATAAATAACTTAAATATAGCAATAATTTAATGGAATTCGACATAAATAAGTTTTATATAAGTAGGAATATGTGTACCAAATTTCATTAAGACCGGTCCATAATTACCCATAGCTCCTATATAAATCCATCCTCCGAAAATAACTTTAACGTGAATAAATCTCATATAAACATTAGTATTATGATTACATTTGACACAAGCAACTTTTCTGTAAATAGAAAGCAAACTGAGAAATTATGTGAGTATCGATCCATAATTAGTTATAACTTCCATATAAGGACCATTTACGGGAGTCACCATATCTAAATCTTAATATAAACATAACTTTATTTATACTATATATAATTCTTGACTCAATGGTATGGTCATTATGGGTTTGACCGCCTACTATTCTCTTACTTGTTCTGTATTCAACATATGGTCTTGAAATTTATGAAATGAAAGCAACTTTATTTTAAAACTCTTCATAAGAAACGCTTTTATGAAATCAATATTTTTCCTAAAAAAATGAAGAAATCATTCAAAGTCAAAAAATACTTCAAGTTTTTAAATCACATATTTACAATTACATACGTAACATACGGTATTTGTATTACAATAATAACTACATATATAAATATATAAATATTTATTTTTTAAATTTAGGAATTTTATTAGAATATTTTCTTCCGCAATTATTAAGACTAATTAAATATTTATTGATTTTTTTTTCTGTATACATTTTTAAGTTTAATTACAATATATATAATAATTACAAGATAAAAACATAAATAAAGGTAAATAAATAGTTAAGATTTGAATTTGATTGAACAGGGTAAACTATGTATGTATGTATGTATGTACGCACTCGTATGTACGTTTGTATGTATTATGCATAAATAAAATGTTTGCATTTTTAACAATTACAAATTCCACTTAAAGCATTTTTATTTAATTTTTATTATTGTTATTTTATAGGTAAGTTTAAATACTGCGTAAATGTTTACATCGTTTCTGTGCTGACTTTATTATCAATGTACTATTTAGTCATGCATAAGACTACCAGTTGTACATATCTCAACTGGTTTATGGTTTACAAAATTAATACATATCGACAATTCCATGAAAGAATGCCCGAAAAAGGGCATTTTTGCATGATGTATTTCGATTTCCATAAAAATTTATATACACAAAACTTGCTATTTTATTTCGTTTTTTCTCTTCCTCAAAAACCTAAAAAATCTCAAAAGTATATAACTTTAAATGGCTATATCTCTGTGAAGGGTTTCCGAATTTTAATGATTTAAACGACGTTTGAATTTTGCTTATGTCGGTTTTAACACGAAGATTTAAAAAATTTAACATTTTTTTCAACAATGCATTTTAATGCAATTGCATTTTTTAAATGCTTTTTCCGTTAAATATGCTATTTATAATTTTTGATTTTTTAACATATTTGGAAAGAACGGAAACCTTACATTAAAATAGAAATCTCATACTTTTAAGACACGCACATCTACAGTGCATAATACAATTTTTTACAAAAAATGTTCCAAAATTTTCATATAAAAATAATATTTTTTCTTATTTTTTGAGAAAATTATTTTAGTTTGTATAAAAGTTAACAAAATATAGAAAGTATGCAACTTTAAATATTCATATCTCTTAAAGTTATTGACGGGTTTGTGTCATCTTTTTTAATAATTCAGACGTCATCTCAAAAATATCCTTCTTAATTCAATAAAAATAAAAATGCAATTTATAGATGCATTTTTGGTAATAGCGAATTCATTAACTTTTAATTTATCTTTAGTTGTATTTTGAATTGTTTTATTTATTATAAATTGCAAATATTAATTAGCCTAGTGCATAATGCCTTACTATTTTTAACAAATTTTCAAAAAGTATCCCAATGCATTTTTTAAATACAATATATAAACCTACTCATATTTTAAAAATAATACCAGAAAATATAATTTTTACATGAAAAAAATATAAATAGGTTTCAGAAAAAGTGAAATTATGTATGGTAGATGTATGCGTCCCAAAAATTTGAGATTTTTATTTTAATATAAAGAATACACACTTTCCAAAAATGTAAAAAAGACGAATTTTAAATAGCATATTTAACGACAAATGTATTTAAAAAAAGCATTTGCATTAAAATGCAATGAACATTCGTATTCAAGCTAATGCAATAAGAATTCAAACACCGTTTTAATCACTGAATTCTTCAAAGCACTTCCAGAAAATTCATAACTGTAAATTTTTGGGCGTTCTTTCATGGAATTACCGATATATAAATAATTTTTCATATTAGTTAATATTAATAAATTTCTTAGAGAAAATGTTAATATTAAAATTTAAATATAAAATAATAATATAATTAGCCTAAAGCGAATAATATTTCAAGATTATTTGTACTGAAATGAACTGAATGAACTGATAATGCTTTAATGATGTATGTATTATTATTTAATATGAATATCTGTTTTTTTATTCTTAAGGACGAACTTTGTAAATAGTTTATCGCAATTAGGCGAAATTACTACAAAATTATATAATTTTCTACAAAATTTAAAAAGCAACACTATTTAATATTAGAATAATTGTTTCACATCCTAACAAAAATAATTGATTTTGAACATTTAATTTTGGAAAAGGGGGTAGTGTCCATTCCATAAAAATATTTCATGAGAACTAACTTTGCCAATACTTCTCTTTTCTCTCGTAGCTAGTTACTGCTTCGTCGTTGTTCGTGTCACGAAGGAACAATGAAGCTCTGAGGTAACAGTCAAAGTAAGCATACCTTTGAAGAAACTGGAAAGTATACCCCAGCTGGAAACAATACTGTATTACACTGTTGAAGGGATGTTTTGCTGATTATTTTACGACACATCAATCTTTAATTTTATAGGGGTTCATTTGCAACAGTTTTTGTCTTCACACAAAATTAAGTTAACGAATTTTTAGCAAATTGTTAATTTTTTTCTTCTTGAAAATTCTTTTATTGAAAATCGTGAATTACGTTTGATATATGTAGCACTAATATTGTGGAGAATTTTTTAATTACCATTTAGTAGCATGTTCCAATTATCTTAAGAGATTGAAATTTGATAAAGATATTACAAATAATACCTCCTTTATACCTAATTAAACTTAAATACTTACAAAAAGAAAAACATAATCATATCTTAATAAAAATTGTTCTTCATTATTACCTAAGTAAAGTTTTCGTTGATTTTACCCGCAACGCGCCAAAAATGTAGTTATTTTTCATAATACACTAATTGCGTTACTAAGCCTATTAATAAATGAACAATTTTTGTAAGAATTTTGAGAAGTAGCGAAAAAACAGTGACATTAAATAGTTTTTTAGCTTTTCTGAAGAATTATTTATGTTTTATGTTTTTTAATATTTTTACCAGAAACAAAATTTTATTAATATAAAAAAGATTTTTATTTCTATAATCATTAAATATTAACAATCTTTTTCCTTGTTCTTAAATCATATTTTGTTTTCAAGCCATATTAATATTATTATTCACATAACAAAAAAATGTTACAAATAAACATGCTTTTGAAAAATTCATAACTTGTTTCTTTTTTGAATATATTTCATTTTTAATTTAATTTTTCTTATAATTGTCATTTAGTTTATACATTAATTAATATAACTAGAGAAAGTTTTGTTATACTTGATGTGATTCAAGTAATATAAGATATTTAATAGTTAATAAAAATTATCTTTCACAACATATGATGGTACAAATAAATAAAATTAATTAATGAACAAATAATATATAAATAATTTTTTATGATTAATAAACACATAATATATTAAGATTGGATAATATGATAAAATTGAAAAAAAAATATGAAAGAATGGGACAATAATATGATAAGATGGAATAATAATAATAATAATAATAATAATAATAATAATAATAATAATATAATAAAATGAAATCATAATCTTATAGCATGGGATAATAATGTAGTAAGATTGGATAATAATATAAAAAATTCGTACCACAACATGAAAAAACGGACCATAAAATCGGACACAATATGATTAAATGGAATCATAATAACAATTATTTATAATTATATCTATTTTTAGGTGTGACCATAAGTTCCAATTGTAATATGTTGCTCTTAGATTATCGTCACTACAACTATATTTTTTTCTCTGAGTGTAGAATTTAGTGTAAAATAGGGTAATTAGTAATCATTTTTATGTTAATCCGTTAATGCGACAAAATTTTTCGAGACCAAAGTTGACATTAATGTTACATGCAATGTCTATAAATAAGTATAATTTATTAACACATACGTAGCCTCAAAAAATAAATTGAGTAATTCGTACTTAAATCAATCCGGAGCGGTGTAAAAAGTGCCGTAAGTACGGATTTTTTTTTGAACCAAGTGCGAAATACTTGATTAAAGAATGACTTGAATTATTGGATTGGATTAATACCAAATTTTTGTTGTTTTTAGAAATCTTGGCTTGGTTTAAGCCGAGTGAGCATAAATAGCATTGATTTCAGAATAAATGAATCATAATTAACCCCAAAATGCACCTGATTTAAAAAATATAGATCTTGAATTAATCACAGTTGCAATTGTTTCAAGAACTTAAAACTTAATTTACTTAATATACTTGGTTTAAACGCTTGTTTCTAGAATTTTTAACTTCCTTTATATATAAAACTAAATTCAAATATGTTTCTTTCAAATTTATTGTTTATTATGTTTTCATTAAACATACATTATTAAAACCTCACTAAGTCGGCAGCTTTAGTACTTGGAGAATAACCTTCTACTTCGGTTTCCGTTGTTGCATCTCGAAATGAAACAGTAATCTCGAAAAAAAAGTAATGAATAAAAAATTATAAATATATATTTTCGTGCATTAAATATAAAAAATGTATATTGAATTTTATCTTTATATTTACCTTATTCAAAACGTGTTTTCCTTTAAAAGCGTCCTCCAACTAATTTTCAACTTTAGAGTCGACCGAAATGGATTAGCATCAATATCCCTATCGATGCCAAACTATATTATAAAATTATGAAATTTAAACAAATATAATTTATTATAATCGCACAAATTTGCCTCTAGTCTTTTCACAAATTTTACTAATTTTCAACTCTTCTTCTTTTTAATTTTTATTAAGAAATTTTGTCTTTCTACTTACATATTTATATATTTATGTATATATTTACGTATATGTATACATATATTTACAAATACATAACAAAATATGCAATGAGAAAAATATCAAAGAGAACACTTCTCCCTTCTGCTAACACCATACTAATAAAAAAAACTAATGAAGTATTTTAAAAACACATGTATAAATATGTAAGCAGAAATTGTACTTAAATCAAGACAAAATTTCTTAATCAATAAAGTGGTTGTTTTAAAACCACAAAAAAGTCATTTGTTTCTATGGAAGAATTTTTCTTTTCCTGCGCGTTTTGAAAAAAAGAAATGTGGTATGTTTTCTGTATGGGTATACAACGTACATTGTATATAAAAACTTAATAAGGTATACATATTGTTCGGTCTTTCTGTTGTTCGAACAAAACGAATAGTTCGATCAATATATATAAATGTATCGTACATTCTAGGCAAGATTTTTAAAAAGTGCTATTTTTTAACAGATAGTCATCAGATTATCTTCATATTATGTATACTACATATAAGTCAATTAGTGTTTTTCATTTTATTAAAGATTTCTATTTTGCTACAAGTCAAAAAATCGGCAAAATATGTAAGAGCCTACTTATATTGGGGATTATGGCAGCGTTTTTTTATTATATTTTGTTTTAAAGTTGCACATTTAAATTTGTATTGCAAAATTTATAACAATATATTTGACAAAAAACTACTTTTCTTATAACGTTTGTTTTCCTATACCTTTTGCCATTAAACATAAAAGTTGTTTTGATGGGAACTCCCTAATATAAGCGCTCTAGTTCTCCCAGAAAATTTCAAAATTAAATTAATTTTAGCTAATAAACTGTTTAAAAATCAAAAACTACGGTAAAAAAGTTAATTTTCTTTAAACTACATCTCAAAAGCAAACAATCTTTGAAAGGGTCCATTTTATGAATAAAAAAAACTACAGTCTGTCAAAAGCCCTCAGAAATTAACTTAAAAAAAGAATAAAATTTAAATAAATATTAAATAAATAGAATTAAGTTGATTTTGTCCTTTTGTTTTTTAAAATATGATTTTGAAAAAGCTCAAATTTTCTTTGCAAAATTGCTAAAAATGCATTTATTTAAATTTAGTACTAGTAGACATTTTAAGATATATTTTTATAAATAATCAAATAAAATCACTTCAATTTCAAAAAATTAAATTATTTGTAATTCGAAAAAGACCATTTTTAAAATCTTCAAATATTTCTTCGTAATAATTGTTTGAATAATTCGAACGAACATTATTCGAATGAATATCCTAATACCTATTACATAAATTATTTTTGGAAAAGTTTACATACTAAGTATAGTTTGTTATTATTTATAGTTAATTTGTTTAATTACAATTATGGTAGTAAATAAATAATAAATTGTGCTTAGAACGTAAAGTTATTTTTAAAACACTTCATGTATAATTTGCAATTACCTTTTAAATAATTAAAATCAGCTTCTGAATTGAAGACCTTAAAGAGTTGCTGAATAATTTCAATTGTTGTTTACACATTTGTAAAAAATACAACTTAAAAAAATAAAAACAAATGCCAAAGTATTTAAACGACTCACAATAAAAGGCTAATGAAAATTGCGTGACTAAACTTGAAATTGACAAATGGAGAGTGAGGGAGCAGAGGAGTAAATTTCATTCTGCTTATATCTCCCACAGATAAATATAACATTTTTTCTCATAATTCAAGTAAAATTAGACTTAATTCCAATGATTCCTGATCATTTATTTGATTCAAGTACAATTTGTACTTAGTGTTAGAATTTTCATACTTAAATTAAGCATTTCATTTTTAGTTTTTAAATTCATCCCGTATTGTACTTTTTCTGAGTATACCTTAGTACGAATCGAATTTTTAATTACGATTTTTACGTGTACATACAATAAAATGTATCATGAAAAAAGTTGCAAATGAACCCCCGAAAAATGAAGATTGGTATTGTTGTATGTTTTAGATTTTGTCAGCTGGTCCATTTTTAAAACACCTCTTTCAATAGCATTATCAAAACTTTTAATTCGAATTTCATTTCTTTGGCCTTTTAAATTTCAGATAATTTGGGGAACCTTCTTCAGTATGTGTGAAAAAAAAGCTTTTAAATCAGTAAATTTCAATGCAATTATGTGGTATTCAATGTTTTACAGAACATAATGCTTCTTTTAGTTATTATGCAAAATCTTAATTGATTGCCTCTCCCGTTGTATAATAAGATTGTTGGCAATATTTGAGTAGTCATTTGGAAAAAATTATGAACTATAATCTCTATTCTGAATGGGTTCAACACCACTTTTTCTCCCATATTTTATATACCAGATTATTTGTGTTAATCTAATAATATATTAATATTAATATATTAATTTAATAATATTGTTACGTTTTTACCTTTTAAAAACTGGTTTATTTCCTTTTAAACAAACCGGATACTTTGATTGCAAATTAAAACAGATTAGTAGTTTAAAAATTGTAACTCTTTATTTTATTTAAAATGTACAACAATAACAGTTTAAACAGTCACTATGTGTTCTAATACACACACACAATTAAATTACACACTTTATACAATATACTTTAATAATGTACCAGAATATACAGCCAAAGCAGTTAATTTTTCTTTACTTAACGATGCTTCACGGCTCACGGCTCACGGCCAATTTATATATACTGCATTATCTTCTAGATGCTTCTCGAAAGCTCTACTTCTACAATGTTCTTAACGGACAAACTAGTATATTCGAATTTTAGAGCTTTCCATGTTAATGTTAGCAGCTTCAACATAATTACAAACAATGGTGAAAGCTTTTCATTCAATGTTGTATGTTTACAGCTATGTTAATAATTTCTACAGATATCTTAACTGCTGCTAACATAAACAGAAAGGTAGATAATCATTGCGAAAGGTTGAGAAGCAGTATTTAACTTTAAACCAGCCGTTAAAACCGTTATATTTGAATTCAAGTACAATTTCGTAACAATTCTCACATAGGCATTTAGTCGTTCTAGATGTACGACCTTCATTTTAGAACTCGGGCTCTTTTCTTTCTGTATTCTATACACCACGTCGTTTAATTTCTTAATCACCTTGTATGGTCCATCCCAATGCGTTTGTAGTTTCGGAGACAGTACTTTCTTAATTCCTTCAGAATTCGCTGCTCGATCGTACCTGGCTTTCATTTTTATTCGTCTGCGTACGAATTCATGAAGTGGGCTTAGGTCATCTTGCTCTTGGGAAGTGTTTTCATTCATGAACAGGCGATCTGTATGCCAACAAAAATTTCGGTATGTGTTCATCCCAGTCCTTCTGATGTGCACTCCTCCAAAGGACGATTGAATCTGTCGAACATGCCATCAGATTGAGGATGCAGTGGCGTTGTTCTGGTTTTTCTTATTCCCTATAAATCTCACATTTCCTAGAATACGGCAGATTAAAAATTTCTACCCTGATCAGAATGCAACTTCAGTGGAACACCATAGTGGCACACCAAATACACTTATAACCGTTTTAGCTTCCTGATTGAGTATGACATATACCTCTGGCCATTTGCTGAAATAATCCATAATCACTAGAACGTAACGGTTTCCGGAATCACTGATATATATATATATATATACATATATATATATATATATATATATATACATATATATATATATATATATATATATGCATATATATATATATATATATATATATATATATATATCGTGTTCTTTGGTGGATTTATTGGCAGGTTTCGGGTTTTTCTCGCTTAACGACTTTTTCATAGCTGGGCAGGTTAAGAAATCTTACGGGAACTATTTTGTTATTACAGAGTTTAACGAGGGCTTTTGCTGTTACAAGATCACTTGTTATTTCTGCTGGTTCCATTACCTACAAACTGTTGTCCTCACAATCTCACATGCGTGCAAGTTATATCTTCAAATCGTTTAACAAATATATTTTTCAAATATCGAATTTTATTTCTTACTAGTCCTTTTGAAACAAAATAAAAAACATATTTAATACTAAAATAACCATATTTGAATTAGAAAACATAAACATTTTTCATACATATTCAATTCGAGCATGATTTCCATAGATTACGGGACTGAAAATTTTGCAGAATTCCCGTCTCGGGATTTCTCGTGAAAAACTTCAAAACTCAATAAAAACGCAATTAGAACTAAATTTGATACTTTTATATTTTGTTGGAATTATATCCCAATAAACATTAATTCAAACATAGGATATTTTTTTTAAATTTTCTTTAATAAATAGTATATGTCTCAGATTATATTCAATGGTACAAAATATGTGTTATGAAATAAAAAAGAAATTAAAAAATTTCTTATAAAAGTGTAATATTAGATATTTATAAAGTATTCCAGTGATTATAAAGTCTAACGATAAGTTTTTGTATATTGAATTTCTTTTGTATATTCTCCATTGTTATTAAGAAAATATTAAAATGTTTTACAAATTTGTAAAAGTTTTTAATTTACACTATTTATTCAACTATATTAAGAACATGTTCCGAATTGTCGTTCTTCGAGCCACATTCACAACAATATATACGAAAACGTCCTGAAACTTCCAATTAGTATTAGTAATGAAAATTTAGAAAAAAGTTATAATAATCAGCGTTTAAAAAACCAAACTCAAATTAGTTGTAGTAGCAAAAAATAACTAATATTTTAATTTAAAAATGTATAGAATTTGTAGTCTAGTGTTGTAGTGTTGCCAGTTTTGCCTTTTTAATTCTTTAGCCCAAAAATTTTCGTTTTAGCTTCTAGCTTTTTTCTATTTTTTTATTTTATTTTATTTTTTTTTTTTTTATTTTCAAAATTGCTTTAAAAAGACTAAAATGATAGTTTTTGAACATCTAAAAATAAATAATTCTTTATTTAATGTTACTAATTTTATTTTTACAGAATCATACATTTAAGCATTTTTTTGTATTTATTCGCACAAAAAATGGATATTATTTATACTCGTATATAACAAAAATTTCCGCTTGCTGCGCTTTATTCTCCAAATCAAAAATGACTAATTTTATGTATGTACATGCTTAATCGATTATTATAATTATAAAGTATCTGTAAAAAAAATCAAAAACTAATGAGAACGAAAAAAAAATGCTTTAAATTAGAAAAGAGTTTACTTTTTTCTAGCCTTATTTTTTGGAGCATTTAGCCTTTTTTAAATATCAATTTAGCCTATTTTTTTCACCTCCAGGGAACACTGCTGTAGTCGTTCCTTTGCTTAAACTACTGCAACCTTAACTTTTTAGCAGTATTTTTATTTGTAGTCAAAAACTACAATTTTGAAAGTAGTTCAGTTTTTATAATTTTATTTCTGCTGCTACCTTCACAAATAAGTAATAATGGCTTTACCTATATTCATAAAAGAAAACTGCTACCTTCTTTGCTTAGATTTAAAGGTAGTAAATAGAGTAGCAATGGAAAGCAGTGGTAGCAGAAGAGGGAGTAGTAGTAAAGGTAGTATATATAAATATATACCTTCGCTTGTTTGATCTATTTCAAAGAAAAGGCTAATGAAATCAATATTCGCCCTTGTATCAAGAATATATTCTTATAAAGATTCTTAAAGTGTTGGCAATAATATATAAAAATTTAGAGTAATGTACAAATGCTAGTTTTGATACTATTAGACTAGGGTTTGGGATCTGGGAATTTTCGGGTGCGAAATGCCGAAATTTCCCGGTAAAATGTCGATGGGAATTCCCGGGAATTTTTTTAATTTTCCAGGGAAAACGGGAAATTTAATATTAATTTGATATGTAGTTTTAACGCCCCAATGAAAAATATACATTATTGTGCACACACTACTTGCTAAAGGTATTTTTAGATGGTAATACTGAATACAAAAATGATGTTTTAAATTATTCATAAACATTTGATTTCCATATGTATCAATAAGGTACTTTTTCTACATTATCAAAAATAAGATTATATAAAAGTTTTCTAAAAAAATTAAAAAGAAGAAATATTAGTATTAAATCAAATCAGTGTGTTAATTAATTATTCCCTATCGAATCTTTTGGCCCACTGATAAAATAAGTAATATTTTATTTTTCAAAAGCATTAATACTTTTCGTCACATAATGTCATAGGAATTAAATGAAATTTTAAAAAAATTTTACTTTTTACAAGTTAAATTTTTGATTTTTTAATTGTATTATTGGTTTGTGGAAATGAATATTAAATAAGTTGCACTTGGTCATAATAAAAAAACTATTAAGTTGAGAGTTTTTTCACTGAAAACAAACATTTCAGTTCTTTTGAGGCACCTGTCTTATAAAAGCAATGAAACTGTAAAGAAATATGTATAAATGTTAAAGCCTCAAAACTTAACTGAGGATTTTAAAATGATTAATAGAACCAAATATTCTATAGAATTATCTTTTACTCCTTTAAATTAGAAAAAAAATGATTAATAATGTAAGATGAAGATAAAACTGGAATAAAACGATAAGAAAACTCTTTGTATGGAAATTTAAATATAATACCATAGATTAAATTAATTAACCTAAAAATCTGCGATATAAAGATTTTAATATGACTTACAATAGATGCTTATTTTATTTATAAGTGTTTAAATGTTTTTAAATGTTTAAATCTTGAAAGATGCATCATACTTTAATATTATTTCAGTTTTTGTTAAATAATTACGATTTATAATGTTGTTTAATATCCTTTCTTATAACTTAAGCTTTTAGATATGAAAAATTAAATTTCCCGGGAAAAAAATATGACGGGAAACCCCAAACCCTATATTAGACCCACATTTTTATTGGTGCTTTAAAAAGAAAATATTTAATATATTCGGATATAAATATTAAAAATAGCTTACCAAGTATATGCAATACATACGCAAAAGTTTGAATTTTTACAAACAACTTGAAATTGTGCACTTGCTTTGATGTTAATAGTTTACTTTTTTACGTGAAACCCTTAACATCAAAAAAAAAAAAAAGAAAAAAAACATCGCTTTAACTACTAGAACCATTGTGAAAATTTCAACAATATGTCAGTGAAATAACTTAAAAGTATTGAGAGTTATAATTTAAAACACATTTGGAGAAAATTCATAAAGTGCTTTTTAATCAAAAGAATAATAACCCTTTACAAAAATACAAAAAGAAAAAAAGTGATGGAAGATGTTGTGCCATTTAACTCTAGTTCTAATAACGTGAGCAATATAAGTGCGTATAAGGCATTGAAAGCGAAAGTGACAAAATATTTTTTTGAAAGCAAATAACTGTAGGAAAACACTTGTTGTTCAGCTCAATATATAAAAAGATATAAAATCGAATCTTGAATACTTGGAACGGTTGAGTTGAAATGTACAAAAATTTTATCAGTGTTGTCACCAAGCCCTGATTTTCAGGTTAATGCCGTGTCAGAACTTAATATATTTACGAAAGGTTATTGTGCAGTGCAAATCAATAAGCACAATTTTATTTTTTTTTTTATTAATTGTTTTAACAATATTTTTTAAGTATTCATGTTTTCTGTTAACCTTTTTTATTTAAATAAATATACTTAAATATCTATAAATATGCATATTGTGCATATATTGTGGTTTTTTTTAGAAATAATAAATACTTATTTTCACGTCGATTATTGGCATCATATAGAAACTTCTAAGCAACAGAGCTACAATCTCCACTATGGATGTGGCTGCTATATGTAGTAGCAAATAGGGGGAATTCCATCTTCACTTCTTTGGAATATTTCCGTCAACACAGTGCTTAGGGAACTTTATTCCCTGAGGTAAAAAACCGTCACATATGCAGATGATATAGCGGTAGCCGTATCTGGAAAATATTTGGATACCATATCTCAACGCCTTCAAAATGCGCTAGACCTACTCAGTAAATGGAGTACGAGTAGTGGCCTTGGCGTGAATCCAGGAAAGAAAGAACTTCTCTTTTCAAGGAGAAACAAATTACCATCTTTCCCACTCCCTAGCCTAACTTCGTATTGTCAAACAGTACGAAATACCTGGGTATAATATTGGACTCCAAACTGTCTTGGCTCCAGAACACCCATGCTAGAGCGGCAAATATTGCCCCTTATATGTGTAGGAAGGCCATAGGGAAAGCTTGGGGATTAAATACTAAGAATACTAAATGGCTCTTGAGAGATATTATTGTGGAAAGCGATGGAAAAACCCACCTTTTGCGGAATATTCGAAAAGGTTCCGCGTAGCTCAGCGCTACTAATTTCAGATGGGCTACGTACAACATCATCAGTGGATCTAATGGCCAAACAAATCGTCATTATGTCGGCGACTAGGCTCAGTACTATTTTGTACCGATAGTCAACCCGCGATTAAATTTCTTTCGGGCGTTTATTCGACATCCAGGCTGGTACATGAATGCCAAACATCTTTAAATGAGATGGCGAGACATTCAAACCTAGAGTTGATCTGGGTAAAAGGTCACTCCAATACCCCGAGTAATATTATTGCGGATGAATTAGCCAGAATTGGTTCCCTTCTTCAAAGTGATGAAACGGATCATCTTACATATCTATGATACTGCAGTACTTGCCGAGAATAGCTCAGCAAATATAGTCAAACAAGTCCGCATGTTATATTTCGAGACTGATATGGCCCCAGTACGATCAAAAATCGTTCAGTTTCATTCTGATATTCCCAAGGCATCAGCTACGAACTCTTGTAGCCATTATCACAGGGCAATGGATTGCTGGTGCACATTCTAGGAGACTAGGACTCCCTTTAACGAGGAGGAGGAATAAGCAGTGGAACATTTTCTTTATCACTGTCTTGCTCTTGCGAATATAAGGATTGCTGAATTTGGGAGTACATATATGCACGGATTATCTGATCTCTCTGCAATTGATATCAGACGGATTAGATTTTTTATTCGTTCATCAGGTTGTTTCGATTCAAACCTATTGTAACGATTCTCTGATTAGGTGTATTCATATTGGAAACGAAGCTACCTATTAAATTCGGCCGTGCTCGTCGGATGTGGGAGGGTGTGATGTGTTTCCAAATCAAATTTAATAAAGTAACGTGAATCAGTTACAAAAATTTAAATTTAGGTAGCATTAAAACAGAGATAGACATGATAAAAAGATAAAAAAAGAAATAGTTGAAGAAGCGGTGTAACTTGAGGTGGAATTCGCTACACCCAATCTATACCCACCCACCATGCTGACAGGAACATAACTATTTGTTGTCAGCCCAAATAAAAAAAAAAAAAAAAAATAAACCTACTTATCTACCCATACCTTACTTCACCTTTCGTAATAAATTAGAAAATTTAAAATTTCATTTACAATAAAAATTAACAAAAATTGTATTTATTTGAAGAACTCATTGTTTTAATATAATAAAGAAAAAAATAATTTAATTCAATATTTTAAACTATAAAATGAAAATTTCTTTATATCAAATAACAAAATTTGGCCACCAATTATTAAAAGTATTTATTTAATTACGTTTAGTAATAAAAATAAATAAATTTTATTATCATATAAAAAAATGAGAATATTTGAAACTATATTAATATGTATGTAGTGTGTAACGTATGTCGATATATGAACATTCAAAACTAAAACAAAATAGTTTTAACTAAATTGAAACTGAATATTTGTATTTAAATATTCATATTATCGTAAATTTGAGTGTACCCTGCCAGCAATTAGGTGATAGTTTTATCCACTATCAGAAAAATGACTCTTTCTAGTATTCTCAAGTTGTTATTTTACTGTTAGTAAAAAATTTTACAAAAACAAATAACATTAATTTCGATTTTTGATCTACTTATTTTACATTTCTTACTAACTAAAATGTCGAAAAAGTCACTTAAAAGTTAGTTTTTGGATAAATATAAAGTTACCAAAAACTGTCTCCCATTAGTGTTCTCAAGATGTTATTTTCCTGATAGTAAAAAATTTTACAAAAACAAATAACATTAATTTCGATTTTCGACCTTCTGAAAGTAAAAAAACCATTACGCTGTTTTTAAATTAAAAACAAAAAATGTAAGGAAGGCGATGGTACTTAGTTGGTGTGTTACTTTCAAAGCAAGCACTCGAATCTGCCGTAAAAATTCTGCTTCTCCACCACGTTTTGACACAATTATTTTTCCGATTTCTTTTTTTGGAAAAAAAAATCTTTAACTTTTAATCGCCTGGCTGGATTTACACAAGACTTCACACAGAAGTAGCAGAGGAGCGTATAATTTTTAATTTGGATGGGGCACCATATGCTCCCATATGAGCATATGGGCCAAATAGGGCTCAAAATTGACATAGAAATTATTTCATCGCTTGCCAATTTTTTGTTTCCTATCCGATTTCAAACATTTTATATCTTATTAAACTTTAAAGTAGCGTAAATTCTGTTCTGTAAAAGATATTGACTTAAATTTTTATCTACATAATGAAGAATTATGTTAGCTAAGTAACGTAATTTATTTGAGAAAGAAGAACATGAAAACCGTAATATATGATTTTTAAAAAATATGTATTTTATTGTATAAAAAATTAATTAAATTGTTAAGATTGGCTTTATTTTTATCTTCTGAAGATGGAGAAGAGTATGTAGTAAGTGATTTAAATCAAAGTTTAAAAATTAGTAAATTGTTTTTTTACGACATCCCATTTTGAAAATATGCATCCCTAAAAATATACTAACTAACTAGTTATTTTGAGCTCCCGTTAATAGTTCAAAACCACTCATCATTATTCTATATTATCTACCTATGTATCTCATTGCACTTCTATCTTACAGAATAAAATATTGCACATGCATTTGTTTTCTTCATTTTGTATTGATTGTGTTTGTAATTTTATTAATAATTTCCTGTAACTGTAGGTAAATTTTGCAACACAAGACTAAATAAAGTTGTTGTCTTTTGTATTTCTAATTTTCAAATCATAAACATATAACCAATTCTTTTAGTATCCTTCATGTTCGTTTTTGTGCTCCTGTTACAATTTTAGTTGACTGATTTTACAATTTTTCAATCAATAACGACAATATTACATACATATGTACATAGGCCCATCAGCAGGAGATCTTACAACTGTAATCACATTTCTCGACAAAATTTTAATAACAATTTACTACAAATTTCGCATTAGAGTAATTCCATTTTAAATTTAAAAATTTTGACCTCTCTGAAATCTTCTCTGTAGCAAGTATATCGATAAGGTTTCTTACCAAAAAATATAAAAAAATTAAAGTTAGACTTTTTTAGATATACGACACTAAGAAAGTTCTTTAAAAAAAATATGTTAATAAAAATATTTTCAAAATTTTTTAAAATACAAGCTTTGGCAAATCCATTGCAAAAAATTATTTTGATATCTTTTATATAACAAAAGTTATGAACATTTAAATAAATATGTTAATCACTTTCTAAGCTATAGAGTTGCCACAGTTCTCAAAATAAAAATGAGAAAAGTTAATTTTACATGCCTCTGTATCCTCCTCTACACATGCAACAAATTTTATGTAAATCGGTAACCAAGGGTAAAAATTTTGTTAAATTTCAAATGGAATTACTCATTAACAGATTATACATAAAATAAAAACTAAAAACATATTAAATGTATGTATGTATGTGTGTATATGTAGATCCTCCTAAATGAAGTTGTTGTTGCTTTGGCACTTTTACTTCATAAAACACAAACATATAATCAATCCTTTTTGCATCCTTCGCGTTCGTTTTTTGCTCCTGTTAAATTTCAGTTGAGCAATTTTATTTCTTTGTAGTATTACTAAAAATTACCATACAAATAAATAAATGTATATTAAATATTTGCACATAATTTTTCGCATATTTTCTTAAACAAAAAGTATTGCATATTTTTTCAACATATTTTTTCCACATGCCAGCATTTGGAAGATAGTTTTTTCGTCCATCTATGAAAAAGTTTCCTTTTTGACTCTCCTGTATGTTCAAAAGTAGAAAATACACAAATTTGCAATGACAAAAGACATTAGCATCGAATTTTGATCTAAACAACTTGTCAGCTTCGCAAGTGTGCGTTTATTCGCACACATTTACTTCGTAGTAGGAAATACTCAAGATGAAATATTTTTCGTAGCTCGCACTGGTCATATGGAATGTTTTTTATCTTATACAATTTTATAATTGTAATTATAATTATAATATATTTTGAGAAGAAAAATATTCAAACAAAATGTTTTAGAGAACTAAAAAATTTATAATGTTCAACTACTACAAAATCTAATATAAAATATGTTGTTGTGTGATTTTTTCAGAAAAACTGCTAAAAGTATTTACATGGACACGTGCAAACATATATGGCGCTCGTTGATTTTAGAATATTTTTAGCATTTTTATAATAAAAACCTTTGTTGGAGAAATATCTTTATGATTTTCTTTCAAAAAAATATGAAAAATACTGCATTTTTTAATATTTTAGTAGTAATTTTAATCTCTGGTTTATACGATTTAGTGATTTTTTAATGTCATTAATAAATGTTCAAAAGTAATATTAATGGATATTGAAATATTTTAATTGAGTCAATATGAAGAAGCTATGTCATATGATTTATTTAGTTTTTCAAACAACAATTGCAAAAATCGAATACCGTATTTATTAATATTTTTCCATACAGAAAAAATTATGAGTCATTTAAATGTAGAATTAATAAAAAAATATATTTGGTTTTAAATTTTTTTTATTTATTAAAAAAAAAAAAAGAAAAATTTATTGGTTTTAAATAATATGCAAACCAGCAAAAAAACAAAAAAAATGTTACGAGTTAATTTTGAAAAACTAAATAAAAATATTTTATTCAACTAAAAACGTTTATCGACGGATTTTAGCAAGAAACATTAATTAGATTTTGGCGTCTATCCATCGCCCAAAATTTCTACAGCTCACTCTACACTGGAACATTCGGATTGTGTTTTCATGGCGGACAATGAATCTAAGTGTTCTGATGATGCTGCACCAGACCGGCAAAGAGTCACAAAAAAAAATCAAACTGAAAAATTAAAAGAATTGCATCGATATCATCGTGAGCATGATTAAACAATTTTATTCCAAAATAAAATACAATATATTAATCTGGTAGCGATTAAATCTATCGACTGGAATTTGATCACTTACGCAAGGATACACAGGGCCCAACTTTAGTCTCTTTTCAAGGTAAATACGAAGTCAAATCGATAAAATTGTAGCTTTCTATTTCACCATTAATTTTTATTCTATTTTGAAGGTAATAAATATGAATATGGATTAAACAGCAAGTATTCCACAAAGTTGTCACCAACACCCTGTTAGGTAATAAACCCACATTGGTCTTTTTAGCGTTCATGTTATATTCACCAATGCAAATTGAAATTGAGTAATGCTTTTTTTAACTTCAAAACATGGTACTCATCTCATCGGACAAGTTTTTTTAACCCATCAGATTACGGAGTCTTGTAATCATACATATAATAATTCAACGAAGGAAGCAAAGTTAAGCTCATATATTAATTTTTCGTGTTTTGTACATAAATAATCATTAATTTTACTATGAAAATTGTTATTTTAATATATTGATTTAAAAAATATTTTTTATAAATATGTTTATTCGTTAAAAAATAAATTTTGTTTCATTATCTGTTTCAAACCATACAATTTTTTACTAAAAAATTAATTGAAATTTGTGAGAATTTTTAAATATTGTATTTTATAAATAGTACAATATTTTAATAAAGAAAAAAGTTTTTTTTCAATAAAACTTTTACGTATTTGATTATTTGAATTTACAATTTTGGTGATAGGTCCGATTTCAGTAACAAAAAAAAAAAAAATATTTGAGTTTAAGAATGCATGACCTAAAATGATATGCTATGTAAACATCATTTTCGCAAAAAATTTATAAAGAAATAAAAAAAAATTATAGGAAAATAAAAGATATTTGACGGAAGTCGATTATCAAGTTGTTTTTTGGAAATCAAGCTCATTTTTCAGGAATTCTAAATTAAGTTAAAAAGATATTTACGCATGAATTTTGAGTTTTTGATTTTTTTCCTCAAAGAATTTTTTTAAATATTCTATAATTTCTAGTATACTCCGAAATATGCAAAAAAAAATTTTTGGATTATTTCAATCCTTCTAGCCGAGAAAAATGTTCAAAGTCAGTACTCTGTAATAAGTATGAAAAATTGCTATTTTTTTTTTTTACAAAAAAGTACAATTCTTTAAAGATTTGTTAATAAAAATTATTTTCTTTACATATTTCAAAAAACTTCATAAATGGTTAATAAAGAAATTTTAAATAAATTTAAATTTTCACCCTGCATCCAGTATTGGTCGAAAGTGGTTGATTTTAGAAAAATATTTCAAGCTAGTTTTTTTTTAAAGTTTATTGACACTGTTTTAAAAAATCTATCGATCTGGCACTAAACTGCTTCCATTTTTTCAAATTGCACAAAAAGTATTATAGAATTATATTATTATTATTTCTTATGCATTGTATAAAATATGTATCAGTTTATCATTCTACCAAAAATCATTCAAATAGCTCCAACAAGCAATTTTTGACAATTTTTCAAAAATAAACAATATTTAATAAATCTATTGATTATTACGAATATTATCTCTTTACACAAACAACACGCGCCACACAGTGGGGTCAAACGCAAATTTTTTGGTAATAAATCTGAATCTCCTAAACTACTGGTCGGATCAAATTGAAATGTATGGAAGAGTTGTAGAGGAGGACCTAAGCTTTCAGAAAAATCATCTTGTAGTCACCCTGTGATAACACGAGATAAGCTACAGGGTGTCAAAGTTGACTACCTCGAGTATGTAAAAGTTAAAAAAAATCGTAACTTGTACAAATGAAGTCCGATTTTAAAGATTTTTATATATCTGGAAAGTGCTTGGCAAGACAAAGAAAAAATAAGCTTACTCATCTAAGTTATCTCTTACAGTAAAAAAGATATTTATGCTTGAATTTTGAATTTTTGATTTTTTGGTTCGACTTTCTTTCGTTTTTCGGGAATAAGTCCGGAGATATATGAGGTAAAAGTTTTTTAAAAATATTCTGTAATTTGCTACATATTTCGAAATAATATGATGAAAGAATTTTTGGATTATCTCAATTCGTCTAGACGTGAAAAATATTCAAAGTCAGCACTCTGAAATTGGCATGAAAAATGGCTATTTTTTTACAAAAATATAGTACAATTCATTCACTTTTTTCTCAAAGTTCCGTTAATAAAAAAAATTTTTCCTTATAAATTTCAAAAGATAAGGCTTCATAAATGGTTAATAAAGAAATTTTGAATTGATTTAAGTTTGCACCCTACATCCAGCATTGGACAAAAATTGTCAATTTTAAAAAATAGTTTCATTTTTATCGATTAATAAAAAAAATGTCACGCGAGCTTTTTTAAATTTGGTACACATATTTTTTATAGAAATAGATTTAGAATGATTTAATACTAAACTGCTTCCCGCCCGGCCAAAAACGAATGCAGGAGTGGAGATTTTATGTTAAAAGTCAGTTTTTTTAACGACTATTTTTAAAAGCATATTAAAAGCATATTAGCATAATATTTTTAATATTATTTCTTATGTAATGTATAAAACACAAATCAAGCTTTCATTCTTAAAAAAATCAATAAAATAGCTCCAATAACCTATTTTTGGTAATTTTTCAAAAATAATTTTTTTTTTTTTTTTTAAACAGCTGAAAATCCAAAAAAATTTAATTTTTTTAATACAACTCCACTAATTTTGCAAATACTTTAAAAATGTTAAAAGAATATAAAAATAGACTTATTTACCAATTCAACGATATATAAAATGTTGATATAGGTCATTTAATAATAGTAATATAATGGCCCCAAAACTACAAAGTCACGTCAAAAGTTGCAAAATTCACTATTTTGTTCCGTATTTCCATATGTGTGTATACGTAACACTTAACTGCATTGCTTATTTTTGTTACGAGATAATAATATTTATTAATGAATTTATTTAAAGTGTTCATAATTTTTTTCTACTGAAAATGTTTTTAAAATTATCTAAGTATATAAATAAGTATATTTTCCTTCGTTTTTTATTACATTTTTTTAAATTTTAAAATAATTTGCCTAGCTACTTAATTAATGTATTATACAAAAATGATTTTTTTACAATCGCATAGGTACATTTTTTGACGTACCTGTTTAACACTACAGGTCATAAAAATAAACTGAATGAAATTGGGGGTTTTGAGCAAAAATTTAAATTTTTTAATTCATTTTTGCCTGTCACCATTTACCTGATATAAATATTCTTTTTCTATATATAAGTATCCTTATAAATATGCAGATTTATAAGTGAATTTGCCATTATGGAGATTACATTAAAACACTTTTCTATTTGCAAAGTAATCTGGGATAATCTATCTGATATTATAAATCGTCCAGAAAAAAAACTCATTGATACAGTAGTATCTTTTGGTTTAACTCTTACTGCAGAAGACAGTTTAAAGCTCGAAAATTTTTATAAATCATACGAAAAAAGGATGCAAGCTTCAGATTGGTCAATACCAAAGTTCAAGAAGAAAAATGAAGAGTGGTTGGAGGGAGAAACACCAATTTTCATCGGAAAGCAGAAAAAGGGTCGACCAAAAAAAAGTTACGATGAAGTTCAGCTAAGAACAAAGAGGACCAAACAGGAATCTATACTAAATTCACATACGAATGCCGAAATAAAAGATACAGTTAAAGCTTTAGTAACACGTACGCAACCAAAGGAAGTAGAAAAAGTTATAGATGTGTTACCAACAGCTTCTCCAAATCGATTACATCGGATAATAAAAAGCATAATGACACCGAAATCAACATCGTCCTTTACCTCTGAAGATGCTTTAGCTCTAATATTAAATTTAGGATTATCAAGAAACCAATACGAGATTTTGAGGAAATCTGTTAGCGAAAAAGGATATGATATCTTTCCCAGTAGCAAATCAGTAAGAGAAGCGAAAAGTAATATTTTACAGCCTATGGAGCACCCGGTTAATGCTTCTGTTAAAAGTGCTAAAGTTAATATATTGCAATTCTTGAAAATACTGCCTCTAGAATTATATCTACCTTCAGCAATGATAACATTGAAAAATTCAAAGACTCTGAACTTATTTTAATATTCAAATGGGGCTGCGATGGAATATCAGGATTTTCGGAATACAAACAACTGGATGGAAGTAATTTTGGAAATAATTATTCCTCGCTGTTTATAGCGTCTCTGGTACCACTTCGAATGCGCTTAAATAAGCCTTCCTCATCGACAAGAAATGACTCGCTTTTTGATGATATATGGATAAATTTAACTCCAGGTTCCAAATTTTTGTGCCGTCCAATCCTTTTTGATTACACAAAAGAAACCACGGTTACAATAAACAGCATTGTCAACCAATTGGAAGAAGAAATTAAAGCATTGCTCCCAATATATGTAAAAGTATCAAACAGAACTATTAAAGTTACATTTCAACAACAATTAACGATGATTGATGGAAAAGTTGCAAACGCTATAACAGATACAACATCTACATGGAAATGTAATATATGTGGAAAAATAAGTTCACAATTTCAGGATAATTCTGAAGTCCTTGTTAATAAAAATTCTTTAAAATTTGGAATATCACCACTCAACGCAAGGATAAGATTTTTGGAGTTCTGCTTACATCTTGCATATGATATAAAGTACAGAAATATTCCCAGGCAGGAAAATGCTACAGTAAAAAACAATTTGGAACTTCACGAATTACGAAAAGAGGAGAAGAAAAGAATTCAATTAGAATTCAAAGAACAACTCGGATTAATAATTGATAAACCTATACATGGCTATGGAAGCTCAAATGATGGAAATACAGCAAGACGTTTCTTTGAAAATCCGGAACTCACATCTTCAATCACAGGCATTGACTTAAATATTTTGAAGCGTTTTAAGATTATATTGGCAGTCATTAATAGCAAAAAACAAATTAATGTGGACAAATTTAAAATTTTTCCTTACGAAACTAAAGAACTACTTAACATTACATACCCCTGGAAATCAATGACTCCAACAATTCACAAAGTATTGGCTCATGGTAAAGAAATAATAGAAAATAGTATTTTTCCAATGGGGGGATAATAGAGGAAGCACAGGAAGCCCGAAATAAAGATGTTAAACATTTCCGACTCTTCAATACTCGAAAATGTTCGAAAATAGCGCAAAATATGGACTTAATGGAATATTTAGTAATATCATCAGATCCAGTTATATATTCTATAAGAACACGATGGCTACCTAAAATCACTCTTGAAATAGAAAAAGAGGATTCCGAAGCTAAGGAAGTTAAAAATTTGCTAACGTTTGATGTTTCTGATTATTTTCAAGAAAATCTCTAATAATATCTTCGATAATATATTCTTAATAAAATAAATATACGGGATATATGTATAATAAGTATGTAAATATGTAGAACAAATTAAATAAACATTACTCAAATAAAGAATTTACTACTTTATAATAACAAATATATACCTATATAATACATTAGAAAACTAAAATGTTACGTATACACACATATGGAAATACGGAACAAAATAGTGAATTTTGCAACTTTTGACGTGACTTGGTAGTTTTGAGGCCATTATATTACTATTATTAAATGACCTATATCAACATTTTATATATCGTTGTATTGGTAAATAAGTCTATTTTTATATTCTTTTAACATTTTTAAAGTTAGTGGAGTTGTATTAAAAAAAATAAATTTTTTTGGATTTTCAGCTATTTAAAAAAAAAAAAATTTATTTTTGAAAAATTACCAAAAATAGGTTATTGGAGCTATTTTATTGATTTTTTTAAGAATGAAAGCTTGATTTGTGTTTTATACATTACATAAGAAATAATATTAAAAATATTATACTAATATGCTTTTAATATGCTTTTAAAAATAGTCGTTAAAAAAACTGACTTTTAACATAAAATCTCCACTCCTGCATTCGTTTTTGGCCGGGCGGGAAGCAGTTTAGTGTTAAATCATTCTAAATCTATTTCTATAAAAAATATGTGTACCAAATTTAAAAAAGCTCGCGTGACATTTTTTTTATTAATCGATAAATATGAAACTATTTTTTAAAATTGACAATTTTCTTCCAATGCTGGATGTAGGGTGCAAACTTAAATCAATTCAAAATTTCTTTATTAACCATTTATGAAGCCTTATCTTTTGAAATTTATAAGGAAAAAATTTTTTTATTAACGGAACTTTGAGAAAAAAGTGAATGAAAATGAAAAATATAGTACAACTATATTTTTGTAAAAAAAATAGCCATTTTTCATGCCAATTTCAGAGTGCTGACTTTGAATATTTTTCACGTCTAGACGAATTGAGATAATCCAAAAATTCTTTCAGCATATTATTTTGAAATATGTAGCAAATTACAGAATATTTCTAAAAAATTTTTACCTCATATATCTCCGGACTTATTCCCGAAAAACGAAAGAAAGTCGAACCAAAAAATCAAAAATTCAAAATTCAAGCGTAAATATCTTTTTTACTGTAAGAGATAACTAAGATGAGTAGGCTTATTTTTTCTTTATCTTGCCAAGCACTTTCCAGATATATAAAAATCTTTAAAATCGGGCTTCATTTGTACAAGTTACGATTTTTTTTATCTTTTACATACTCGAGGTAGTCAACTTTGACACCCTGTAGCTTATCTCGTGTTATCACAGGGTGATTACAAGATGACTTTTCTGAAAGCTTAGGTCCTCCTCTACAACTCCTCCATACATTTCAATTTGATCCGACCAGTAGTTTAGGAGATTCAGATTTATTACCAAAAAATTTGCGTTTGACCCCACTGTGCGCCAGTACAATTGTGTGTTACGTACATACACAATAAAATTTTATAAAATAGTGAATATAGAATAGTGAATTTAGTGTGTTTTGACGAGTTTTCGGATTTGGGGCCATTATATTATATTTTTTGAAACAACATATATAGATATGTTTTATACATATAAATGAATTGGTAAATAAGTATATTTTTATATTCTTGTAATATTTTATAAGTCCTTTAAAGTAGACGGAGTTTTACTTGAAAAAGTATTATTTTTTCAGTTTTTTACTTTTTTAAAACATTATTTATTTTCGAGAAATTGTCAAAAATTGGTTGATGAAGCTATTTTAATGATTTTCGGAAGAATGGAAGACTGATGTTTACTTTATATAATACATGAGAATTAATAGAAATAAAGTAATGCTAATATGTCTTTTTGTGCAATTCAAAAAAGTCTTTTGAAATGTTGACTTTTTTTTTATAAAATATGCACTCCTGCATTCGTTTTTGGTCGGGCAGGAAGGAGTTTTGTACTAAATTTATCTAAATATATGTTTTAATGAAACAGTATGAATCTCGCGTGACATTTTTTTATTGATCGATAAACCCGAAATTTTATGTAAAATTTACCATTTTCGACCAATGTTGAATGAAGGTGCAAATCAAATCAATATAAAATTTCTTCATTAACCATTTATGAGTCCTTGTCTTTTGAAGTATGTAAAGAAAAATTTTTTATTAACAAAACTGTGAAAAAAGTGAAAGAGTTGTTCTATATTTTTGTAAAAAGTAGCCATTTTTCATACGAATTGCATATTGCTGACTTTAAATATTTTTCACGGCTAGACGAATTGAAACAAACCAAACATTTTTTTCGGGATATTATTTTGGAATATATTAGAAATTGTAGAATACAAAAAAAAAGCTTCTTCGTATACCTCAGGACAAATTCCCGAAAAATTAAATAAAGTCGAGACAAAAAATCAACAACACTTATACCTTTTCAGCTATAAGAGATAACGAGGTAATTTAGGTAAGAAAGTATGTTTTTGCTTTATCTTACCAAGCACTTCATAGAAATATAAAAATCTTTGAAATCGGACTTGATTTGTGGAAGTTAAGATTTTTTGAAACTTTTACGGAACCGAGGTGATCAGCTTTGACTCCCTGTAGCAAAATTTGTCCCACTGTGCAGCAGTTTGACAAGGCCTCATCATTCGGCAATTCGAGTTTTATGTCGGTGAGTCTTTTAAAAATAATAATATGTATAAACATAACATTTAAATTTGTTTTGCATTTGTAATTCTTTTTTTACGTTAAATCTAATAAATATCACAGACTGTAATCATAATCAAATTTACTTCTAATTTCTTGCTTTGACAGGAATTACTGTTTAAAAAAAAGTAAACAATAGTAAAAAATAAAAAACAAAGAACAAAGAACAAGAAACAAATCGCAATTTTCGGTTTACTTGTTTTTTATTTTTTTGTTTTTTTATTTACTCACATTTAACTCATAAGATAAGAAAGCTAAAGAGGTAAAAACAAAAGGACTGTTACAAAACAAAAAAATCATAAAATACCAAAGGCAAAAAATCAAAAAGGCAAAAACAAAATAACAAGTATTCTTTTAAAATAGTAACGATAATTTAACGCAATTAATGTGTGATATCGATGTTCAGCTGCATATTAACAAAATTCTTTAAATATTTAAAATTTAAATATATGTATATAAGTTCCATTTCATTAAATTTTTCTGATTGAAAGTTTTAAATTACCAAGATTATTAATTTGCCCTGATCCAACTTTTTATATTGTCCAAATTTTGAATTTACTTATCATTAACTTTGTCAAGCACTCCAATTTGTCTGTAATTACGATATAAAATACAAAACCAGATGCTTTTGGAGCTACCTCGGATAGCAATAAGAATAATACTTTTTATTTTTAATGCTATATTACGCCTTGAATATTATCCACCAGAATGAAAGGTCTCATTGTTTACAATAATACCTAAGACCGGAAAAGATTCCACTAAAGTAGAATCGTAATGGCCTATTAGCCTGTTGTCTAATATATCAAAGCTGTTTGAGAAGCTATTAATGAAAAACTTGAAACCCATAGTGAATCGTTTCATCAATTTGGCTTTAGAGAAAAACATGGCACCATAGAACGAACTCACAGACTTATAAATGTTATATCTAAGACGTTTGAAGAAAAGAAATATTGTTCCGCTCTCTTCATTAACGTTTCTCAAGCCCTCGATAAAGTATGGCACGAAGGACTATTATTTAGAATTAAAGAATATTTACCCACAAATACGCATAAGTTTCTGGAAAGCTATTTAACTCATCGAAATTTTGTTCTTCAAGTGGGAGACTTTATAAGCTCATCTCAGTACATTGAAGCTGGTGTACCCCAAGGCAGTATACTGGGTTCCTTTTTATATTCAATATACACTTCTGATATGCCAACTAATAGTCGAACCCATATATCAACATTTGCAGATGACACAGCTATTTTAAGCATCTAAATTTTTGCGAGATCATATACTCTCCCTAGTAAAATGGTTGAAGCAATGGAGAATAAAAGTGAATGAATGAGAAATTTGTACCCCCCCCCCCTCCCAATCCTGATAAATAATCAGATTATACCCCAAAAAACGGAAGTAGAATATCTTGGTATGCATTTAGATCGACGGCTTATATGGAAATCATATATAAATACAAAATTAATCCAAATGAAGTTAAAATCTCTTCAAATTAACTGGCTTATTTTTAGAATTTCAAAATTAAGTCTATACTGCAAACTGTTAATCTATAACTCAATTATAAAGCCAATATGATGCAATCTTATCCAACTATGGGGCACGACCTCAGCTTCAAGTGTTGAAAAATAAAATACTACGAATGATAACTGCAGTTCCCTGGTATGTGGAAAATGAAAACATTCACAAAGGCCTTAATGTTCCTCTTGTCAAGCATGAAATAAGAAAACACACAGAATCGTATTTGAGGAAGATTGAAGTACACCCTAACCCACTTGCTCGAAACATAATGAGAAGCGATGGCTATAACCGTTTGAGAAGAAGGAACACAACAGACCTCCTTTGATTTTATATAGTTTATACTTAGGGTTAATACTTGAATACTTATTGTTATTTCACTTCATTTTGTGAAGATTCAATAAATAAATTTTGATTAAAAAAAGGCTCTCATAGACACTTTAATATTCGGAGACATATTGTTATCAATAATTTGCATTATTAATATTAATTGTTTAATAAAAACTATGAAAAGATTAAGAAGGATATTTACGATAGGATTAAAGAGAAATAAAAAGCATATATTGGCAAGAATTATAAATTGTTATCAAAATTTGTATCAATGCTTTCCAATTTGGATACTTTGTTTAAAGAATTTAATTTTATAAAATTTTTAGTCACTATATTAATAACATTAATATGTTTAGTTTTAAAAGCATTGCATTGAGTTCTATTCTATTATTCTATAGAAGTTAATATCGTAATATAAAAGAACGTTGTTATTACCGAAAATTATAGCACTCGTTATAAAATCTAAAGTGTTAGTTACAAAACTTTGGGTTTACCGCCAAAACCGAAGTTTTTTCTAATTAGAAATTCTATTAACACTTACTTGCTTCTTAACTATCGTAAAGTGAACTACTACCTTTGTTTGATACTTAACCCTGAATTGTTGCTTAAAGTAAAATAAATTATATGAAAAGAAAATCACGCATAAATACTTACTTTTACTTGTTCTACGTGCCGCTACCCTGGAAAAAGGTGAAAATAAACTCAATTACCAATTATCTCTAATCGAAAGAAATATTAATTTATATATTTTTTTCTTTTCCTAAACTATCCCGATTATAACTACTCTGTCTATGAGTAATTAAAATTTATCTCTTTACAGATTAATTACCCTTAACTCTACCCCTGTACTAAGTCTATAAGGAGAACTAATAATAATACATTTAATATTAGTATAAATGCCATTATAATTCATCAAAGGATTAAAGGTTAAATAATACTAGCTGTATTTTGTTGCTCTCACTGAATGTCAACGTTGACTGTTAGCAAAAAAAAAGGATATTAACCCGATTTGGGAGCAAAATTAAAAATTAATAAATTTTTTATTTGAATTTTATTTTTATATTTTTCATTTTTGTCACTTCTTGTAACAACTTTTGCAGCTTCATAATTGTATTTTTAATCATAAATTGGGAGGACTTTTATCGACTTTAAAGATAAAATGTATAATTCTACATGCTAACTCCTAACGTACATATGTTTAAATTTCGTATGAAATTGCTTATGGACATTAGCAACAAAACGCAACTACTATTTTCTTTATGCCGATGAAAATAACTTGGAACTTCAAGTGATAATTTTATAACAATTTTCTATCTTGGTACAACTGTGGCAAAAAAAAAACACAATTTTAAAAACTGTTTAGTACAATTTAAAAAATGCAATTGACATCCCTGCTGCATACCGTAGTGGTCCCAAAATAAATTTGTTTTGGAAATAATTCTGTAATTTTAGAACTACTGGACGTATTTGAATAAAATTTCATGCGGCAAATCCAGAGATATATTCCAATTGAACTGAAAGAAAACAGATTCTTAGCGGGTGGACCTCCAAAATTGGTCACCTCGGGTTTGAAAACTTTTTAAAAAATCGACAACATTTCATTTATAATCTGATTGAAAAAACATTTTATACATAAATAGAGCTTATAATTCTCTAAAAAAAATATGCTTACATGTGTGGGATATCTCTTTTACTATAATAGATATTTAGACCGAGTAAAATTTTGACCCATTTTAGGATATTTTTTAGTTTTTTTTTAATTTGGCGGGCTCAATTTGAGTTCTAAAATTTTTCTAAGTTATTCTCTGTATTCTGAATTAGGTAGTGATTTTTCTCACTTTAAAATCCATTATTTTCTTCTGGACCATAACTTGTTTATGTTTCTAAAAGATTACTTAACGCTAGCTCTTTTAGATTTTCGCCGAACGATTTATGGATCGGTTGGGTGAGAAGCCTGCCGAATCCCTTACTCCTGAGGAACTTGTTTCCCTCAACTGGGCCAAATCACTGTTGGCCGAATTGTAGCATAACTCTCCTCCCATTTCGAAGGACGGGCATAAATGGCAACGTTCGGAGGAGGAGGCTCAGCCGCAAAACCAACAGCCCGGAACCAAGCGTCCACAGCCCTACAACCCAATGAGGCAATTTAATACGAGCTGTCATCGATAGGAGCGATCCAGTTTGCGCTATATCCCACTCAAACTGTGATATAGTGCGCAAGAAGCTGATGGGAATCTTCTGGAAAGTTCTGAAAGAGAACCCCGAATCCTCCCCCCCCGGTGTGATGATGCGGGATGGTACCGTAACCGAGTCAATTTAATGGCTTGCTCAAACGAGCGATCAGTGCTGCTACTGAAGCATGAGATCGCTCTTTTGGATGGCCTATGGGAAGGTGCTAGACTGAACGTCGATTTCATTGAAGAGATCCCACGTCAACCTAAATACCGGACATACCATCCAAACAAAAGGAGATTATAAAACTCATTCGGATCGGAATCCCTGAGATCCCTACAGGCTACTGGAAGGTGAGATTGTGATCGTGATGAACAAGGAGTCACTACCACCCCTTCGTGAGAAAAGTGGAAAGATCTACTATGGTTTTGAGTCGATCTTCCTACAGGTCTACCGAGGGGATGACTGAGACAGACCGGTTCAGATCGATGATGATCAAACTCCGGAAGCAATGTCTTGTGAGGAGACTGCTAGTTCTCTTGCTCAAGAGGACACTCACTCAAACTCTGAGTTTGTGGGTGAACTTTTTGAGCGAGTGGAGGAAGTAGTTGACGAGAACGCTCTTTGGACTCCGACCAAGATGACGTCAACGTCACAATCATCCCAAAGTACACATATGGTAAAGATAGCGCAAGTTATATAAGGTAAAATACAATCTTGTATAGCAAGCAAAAATCTCATCTTCATTCTCTCTGATTTCAGTGATGAGGACACTGTGGCAGCGGCCTGGGAGACAAGCTCTGGTACCATCTACATTGTCTCCAACTACATGGCCTATGAACACTGCGAACCACCACTAACTAAGTTTCGCAAGATAACAGAGGCGACTAGAGCAAGCAACATACCGCTCATAATTAGAGCTGACGCCAATGCCCATCAATAGGAGTAAATCACATTGGTGAAACTCCGAGATAAGCGATACTCGTAAAGGGTGTCATCGTCTATTAAATGAGACTAGCAGACTGGTTTTCTTATAAGTCCTCAGTTAACAGGTTTAAAAATCAGATAAGAAACGAAAATTCTGGAGGGCTTTCTGTAGCGGCTTAGAAAGCTACTCTGAGACCAGTCGATTTTGTAAAATTCTGGCATCATCACCTACTGTTCTAAGTTTCATCCAGAATCCATGTGGCAGTTGGACAATAAGCTGTCAGGAGACCTTAGATGTCTTAATGAACGCGCACTTTCTTGACAGTCTCCCTTTAACACGATGCTCTGTAATATCTTCAGAGGTCTCTAATGATGTTCCCATTCCCATAACGGATAGTGAACTGAGATGGGCTCTGAAGAGCTTTGACCCATTTAAATCTCCGGGCCCTGATGGAATTATACCTGCTGACCTGCAGAATAATGCGGATTTAATAGTTCCCTGGCTAATTCTGATATACTCAGCATGATTGTCATGTGCTTATATTCCTGAGTCATGGACTAGATGTACAGTGGTCTTTATCCCTAAAGGCAATAAGACCGAAGGAATTCAGACCTATCAGTCTGTCGTCCTTTCTCTTGAAGACACTGGAAAGGTTAATACAACTACACCTACGTAGAATGATCAACCCTTGTCCATTATCAGCTTCTCAACATGCCTATATGAAGGGCAAATCTGTTGATACTGTATTATATTCGCTCGTAGGGTATATTGAAAATCTCTCGACTATAAGGAATATGCAATAGTGGCCTTCCTTGATATAGAAGGGCCCTTTAATAATGTGAGTCTGGAGACAATCAAATTATCCTTGGAAAGACTGGACATTCATCAGTCGATCATCAGCATCATATGGAGACTTCTAACCAATAGGGTTATAATATCCAGCATGGGTGCGTTCATCATTTATAGGGTAGCAAATAGGGGTACTCCGAAAGGAGGAGTTTTATCTCCACTTCTCTGGAATATCACCGTTATCTCTGGGAACTTGATTCACTAAAGTTTAAAACAGTCGCTTGCATCCCCATACCCTTTCTTGGCAGAGATTTCTCAGTATCAATCTCAACACCTTCAGAATTAAGAACTGGTTCAGTTGAGGTTTATACTGACGGGTTAAAATCTGCTGAAGGGGTTGGGAGGTGTTTTTTAATCCCGTTTATAGGAAAATCATTTCCTTTAAATTGCCAGAACACTGCAGCAGTCTTCAAGTCGAGATCTCGGCTATAAAGGGGGCGTTGAATTGGCTAATGTACGAAGTGGATATCCAAATCTGGTACATGAATGACGGAAATCTCTGAATAAGAGGGCGATACATTCAAACCTGGAGCTGGTCTGGATTAGGGGTCATTCAAGAACCCCGGGTAATTGGATGGCTGGTGCGTATGCTAAGAGACTAGGGCTCCCTTTTAACGACTTTTGTAGAAGTTGTCGTGATGAAGAAGAGGAGGAGACGATGGAGCATCTTTTATGTCACTGTCCTACTATTGCCGAGATCAGGACTGTTAATTTTGGAAGTATGTTTGTGCATGTATTATCAGACCTCTCTGATATTGATATCAGATGGATGAATGCTTTCATACATGCGTCGGGTTGGTTCGTTTCGAACGCTATTATGGACATGTGAGTTGATAGCACATAATTACTCAGGGTTTCACAACGGGACCAAATTGGACCCAAATGAGCTGTCTGTTATTGACTAGAGAACTGCCCTTAGAACCTAACCTAACCTAACCTATAACATTAACAACAAAATTTTACGTTTTTTTTATTAATTTAATAATGAAATTAAGCTTTAATACTTTACTAATTATATATTAATATTTTTTAGTTACAACCTTGCTAACGATACTAACGATACTAAACAAATAGTTTACACATTCGTTTAAAAACTAACTGATACTTAATTACCTTAAACAAAATTTGCACATTTTTCTTAATTTCTATGCTAAATATGTGCTGCAGCATTCTATATACATAAGTGGACAGCTGTTTCAACATGTTTTTTTAATAATTTTGTGTAACGTTTGAACCGTTAAATATATTTCAATGAAATTTCACATAGTTATTGCTGAGATATTTTCAAACTGTTTTGGTGGAGCATAAGTTTTTGGCTGGTCTCAGGGTAGGGGGAGCAGCTCCGAAATTGGTCACTTCCGATAATAGTAATTTATTAGCTTTAGTTTTGTATTGCTTAAAATAACTGTTCTTAATAAAGAATATAAAAAGTATATTTTATTTATTTCAGTATATTTCACTTTTTCACTACATTATTTTTAGTATTCCACTTATTCCTTACTGATATTAAGCAGGATCGGAAAATAATAAAAGGTAATTCAAAACGTCTTGGTCTTGCCATATTCTCGAACTTTTTCTTGTATTAAATAGCTATTATTATTTGCTTGAAATCAGTGTTTCTGGCCTCTTATGCCTCTTCTGTTAACTCACATAGTGGTAGCATGTTTGATTCCAAAATCTGACGACCATGTTGAAGTTCTTTGTGAACAGTGGGAGTTAATTCCTTCCATCCATATAATGTTTGCAAAAGCTTTAAAGTTTCTGTTGCGTATAACTAAAATTTTTCTGCATTTATATGATTTTTGCTATTAACTGGTCTCACTATCACATGATATCTTCGAATAAGTTCCACATCAATTCCAATAATTTGAGATGAATTTCATAGTTATCAAAGAATTTCCTTGCCGTATTACCATCATTTCTACTTCCATACCCGACGAGTGGTTTATCTATATTAAGAACAATCATTTCTTTAAATTCAATTTTAATTCGCCTTTTTTCATCTGCTCTCATTTCCATAAATTCCTTGCTGTTCCTAACACTTTTTTTTGTTGGCTTTCAGGCATACTTCTGTATTTGAGATCATACGCAATATGAGGTATGTATTTTAAAAACGTATACTTGCATGTAGGGGAGATACACCAAAGTTTAGGGCATCTTTGGTAATATTTGTAGAGTTATCTACAGAATTTTGTGAAAATTATGATTTTTTCAATCCACATAAAGGACATGTCCAGGATGAATCAATATCGATAATGGTATTGCATACCTTTTCATCAATCATTATTAATTGAAGTTCAAAGTGTACGTTGATACAATAGCCATATATTTCAATGCAAACCGGACTTAAATCAACCCAGTTTTGTGTGCATTGTTTACTTTCTTTTATATATTGAAACCTTATTGGTCTGCAATATACCTTTGATCCTGGAGTTGGGTTTTTCCAAATCTATTTAATAGCATTAGTTGATGTAGGAGGTTCACTCGAATCCTTTCCTAAGTGTAGTGGAAGCAGCGATGCCAAAATGAGAAACACTTTTTTAGTCTGTATAACTTCCCTTGATGAAGCTTGTTTGTGTTCTGATAGTCATGACAATCTATCACATCCAAATATTAACTTCAGATACAATTTATCAAGTTGTAATACCTCCTTCCTTGAAAATGTTGAGAGAAGCCTTAAAGCGGTATTTTCAAATAATTGCAACAAGTCAATAAATGCTCTTTCATTGTCTATTTCACTATGTGGTGGCACAATATTTTTCTTTTTTTTTCCAGTACATGTTTGTAAAGTGGCAAAATTGGGTGTCATTTATTGAGTAAAACCTTTCTAAATCTTATATATTTATTTTTGCTTAGTCCTAACTCCAGCATAAGTGCTATCGCCTCATCAGGAGCTGCTGAAAGTGTTCGAATGCTTTTTATTATCCGCTTAAATCGACTTGGGAATGTATCAGGAAGGATATCCGCTATTTTTGCTGCTTCCGCTAATTGTTTATTTCTTCGTAGCACAGCCTTAAATAAATCTTTAACTTTACACTTTAATTGCATGGACTGTATTTCCGACAGTTTACATTTTTTGGATTTCTGCCCCAGATAATCATACTGCTTAAGTGGTGGTCCTGCATTAGTTTTTTTTTTTAATTTAAGTGATGCTTTCCATCCAGGAGTCATACCTCAATTGAAACTTCCGTACGAAATTATTTATTGTCTTCATTTTTCTTTTGAATAATTTGAACAATTTTCTACTTTATCCAATCCTCCAATAACAATTGTTGAATTCGTTTGCGTTTCAATAAAATGTGTTAATGTAGTTATATAACCACCTTTATTTTTTTTTAGGCATTTCCCAGAGAACGCAGTCAATATCAATGTTATCGCCATTCTGGTAAAAATTTTAATAATGTAAATAAAACAAAAGAGTTTTTATATACTTAATTTACCTGCTCTAAGGAGTATCAAATTGCTTGATATACCTGATTGATATACCTTATTTAAATGTATTAAATAATTGCAGTAGTAAAAAGAATATTACTTATTTTTCTTTTTTCAAACAAATTTAAAATTATTTGACCAAGTTTATTTTGAATAAAGATATTCAAAAATTTTCCTTGAATAAAAATTAAATGTTTTAAAACATATTTTATTTCATTTTTAAAATAGAAAATAAAGTAATTGTATTCAAGCTAAACTAATAAATTTTATTTTTAAATTATTGAGAATTGAAGACTTTGTAATTTCATTTAAATTTTATTAATGTAAATTCTCATCTAATTGTTAACAAATGAAATAACATTTATATAATTTTATTCCAAATAAATTTCAAGTAACTCAAAATTGTATTACAAAGATTACGCAATGATTTGAAACTATTCTATTTTTAAAAATATAATTGAATTTTTAACAAATATTTTGAATTAAAATATTCACAAAGAACAATTGAGCCCGCAAGGTTAAAAAAACTAAAAAACCATGTCCAAAAATGGATCAAAATTTTATTTCAGTCTAAATACCTCTTAAAGTAAATGACATATCCCACACATGAAGGCATATTTTTTTGTAGAGAATTATAAGGCCTATCTATGTGTGTTTTTTTTTTTCAGTCAAATCATAAATGAAATTTTGACGATTATTTTAAAATGTTCGTACACGAGGTGACCAACTTTGGAGTTCTACCCTCTGTTCCCCCAAAGCGGCTAAGAACCAATGGTCCGCCAAATCAATTGGAGTACACCTTAGTTCTAAAGTTACAGAATTATTAAAAAAAAAACAAGTAAGAAAGATATAGCCGGTCAAGCCCGACCATATGATACCCCATACCATTGTGCATGTCCATAATTTAGGCTGATTCCCGAAAGTGAGCTTATATGGGAGCTATTGTAAATTATGAAGCGATCCTCATAAAATTTGTCACTATGATTTCTACTTATATAAAACTTATTTGCGTCGAATATAAACCTGATACTAACATGTGTATTTGATTTATGCACGTTAAAGTCATTTTCGGAAGAGGGTTTTATATGGGAGCTATGGTCAATTATGGACAAATTCATGAAATTTGGCGCGAAAATTTATACTTATACAAAACCTCCTTGCACCGAATTTCATTGATATATTGCTATACTTAAGGCATTTATGATCGTTCAATCCCTATTCCGGGAGGACATTTGTATAGGGGCTAGATGAAATAATGGACCGATCATAACCAATTTCAATAGGCTTCGTCCTTGTGCTATGAAAGTCCTACGTGCCAGATTTCATTGAATTATCTTCAAAATTGCGACCTGTACTTTGTGCACAAGGTTTACATGGACAGCCAGCCAGACGGACGGACGGATATCGTTAGATCGGCTCAAAAAGTGATTCTAAGTCGATTGGTATACTCTAAGGTGGGCGTTGGATGATTTTTTCTGTGCGTTACAAACATCAGCACAAAGGCATAATAAAAAATCGTTTTGGGACCACTGTGGAGCGCTTGCAGAATTCCTGGAATTTATTATGTAAGTACATATTATTACTTATACTTTCATATATTATGATAACTATATGGCATGAATATCATTTAATATTATTTGAATAATATCGCGTGATCCATTTCGAGGTTCCCTAATTTTTTAAAGAAAAAAACACAGAAAATTCAAATTTAATGAGGAATGTTTATTATCATTTGAAAGAACATTCTTTGGCATTTATTTTTTGAATGTTATGTCTATCAAATGTTGGCCGTTGCTACGTTACAGATGGTCCATCCGTTGAGTCCAATTTTCGATGACTCGTTCGAGCATTTCGACTGGTAACTAGCGAATGACACGCGTGATGTTTTCTTCCAGGGCCTGAATCGAAGCGGGTTTGACGGCATAAACTTTATACTTTACATATCCCCACAGGAAAAAGTCTAACGGTGTGATATCACACGATCTTGGTGGCCAATCGACCGGCCCAAAACGTGAAATGATGTGCTCACCGAAGTGTTCCCTCAATAAATCCATTGATTGATTCGATATGTGGAAAGTGGCGCCGTCTTGCTGAAACCAAATGTCGCCGAGATCACGAGCTCCAACTTCAGGCATCAAATAGTCAGTTATCTTGGCATCATTTTTAAAGAAATATGGACCGATGATTCCACCGGCCCACAAACCAAACCAAACCGTTGTTTTTTCTGGATGAGGTGACAGTTCTTGAATCTCTTCAGGTTGCTCTTCGTCCAAAATGCGGCAATTTTGTTTGTTTACATACCCATTGAGCCAGAAATGGGCCTCATAACTGAACAAAATTTGCCTCGAAAACGTCGGATCTTCTTAGAACTTTTCAAGAGCCCATAGAGCGAAGCGATGTCGCTTGGGAAGGTCGAGCGGCTTCAGTTGTTGCACAAGCTGTATTTTGTACGCTTTCAATTTAAGATCTCGACGTAAAATGCGCCAAGTCGTTCCATACGTCAGTGCGAGTTGCTGCGAACGGCGCCGAATCGACTCTCCACGGACTTCGTGTAAACTCTCAGCTACGGCCGCTATATTTTCTTTACAGCGTGCTGGACATGGTCTATTCGGTCGAATATTATCCAATAATTAATGCTGGGTCTCAAAATGGGTGATGGTGTTGCGAATAGTACGCTCAGTAGGCCGATTATGTTGACCATAAGTTGAGCGAAGTGCACGAAACACATTCCTCACAGAACGTGAATTTTCGTAATAAAGTTGAACGATTTGTAAACGTTGTTCAGGCGTAAGTCTTTCCATTATGAAATGCCAAACAATACTAAAAAAAAAATAACATGACAGCATGACACGACTCACACGTGATCTGTCAAAGAAAGACTATTGAAAAAAGTATCTCTACTTGAATCACCCGGTACATATTTCAAGAAAAAAATTATTTGTATTCATGCGTAAATTTTTTACAAAAAGGTCACATTTTTAATTTCCAGATGTTAAGATGCATTCCGAAACTAACAAATGCGCCAATAAAGCTGATTTAAAAAATATATATTGAATTTCGGGACAGGATAATATTTTCTGCACATATGTTTAAGTTATTTTGTAACAAAATCGTAAATATAAACAGAAAAGGTCTATCTTTCCTGTTTTGGATTAAAATACCAATATTTCGGCTGCCCGCATGTCGGTCAAAAGTTCTCCACATTCACATGTGATCGACTTTTTCATTGTTTGCTATTTCCAGGCAATAATATATAATATAATAATACATTAATTCGCACAAATTAAGATTAAGGTTTCAATAATCTAATGTACCAACTCCAGGTTAAAAAGTACGCACACAGTCTTTAAAATATTTCTCAAAGTTAATGACGCTCAAATCGCTTTTAAATTCCGGAGGTATTAAAAAAATTATCGAGAATTTTTTTCCTAGATGTCATTTTAAACTACAATATGGATGGAGTTGACAGAAAAAAAGACTTCTGAATTATTCAAAAATATTTTAATCTGTTTATGGTAACAAAAAATTCTCCTATAACATAATTCGAATTAATATTGATAATATTTTTCAGATGCTGTTTCCAATTCATCATACACAAAAAATGAATTTTTAATTGTTTGCCTTCAAGCCGTAAAAGCTATAAAAAACAAACATTCAAAGTTGTATATTCACAAAAAAGGACGTTGAACATATTAAGGATCATATTCATTTTTTTTTTATTATTTTTGTTGTACTTGATTTATATCTTAAGATTTTGTTTTTGTTTATTTACAATTTATTGTTATTATTTGTTATGATTTAATTTCTCTGAACTTTGAATTTATCTATCAAAATAAAAAACTAATTTATCAAAAACTAGAGTACAAATTCAAATAAAAATCATTAATTAGAAAACTAGTTATGTAAAGGATTCTATTAACGAATTGTGATTCGGAAACACTTCCTATGAACTGGTTCTCAATATAACAATTTCAATCAGCGTTTCTGTCGAACTAGTTATAAAACCATTCCAAAAAATTGTTTTTCTGTTCCCTACCACTTCCATAGAACTAGTTCTGCAGGTGAGAGTTTCGAACAAACTACTACAGGCTATTTTCAAGCATTCAAGAATTAGTTGTAGAATTAGTACAATTTTTCCTGAAATATTCTTATTTAGAAAATAAAAAAATAAACTATAAAATAATATAAAAAATGTAATATAAAAAACCAAATATATTTTTTTAAATGTAAGGTTTTTTACATTTCCTACAATACCTAATGTACGTATACAGTGGCTGGAGGTATACAGAACATCCGAAAAATTTGTGGCCAGAACTAAGAACTTCGTTTCTTTCGTAGATGGATAGACGGACGGACATTATTAACTTGACTCAGAAAATAATTTTGAGTTAAAGGGTACACTTTAACGTGGTTGTAGAAATAAATTTTGTGTGCGTTACATCAGCGCAAACACATAATACCACAACCAGTTATAGTGGTGTAAGGTATCACAGGCGCTTCATGTAATTTAGAAAGTAATGTTATATAATAAGTTGGTATAAATTTAAGATTAATATCAATTTATTGAAAATTAAGGATTTGTAGTGTAGTTCATATATATTACATTTGACCCAATAAATAATATAACAGTTACCGTTGGGTACTTTAGTCGCCATTTTCACCTTTTTAACTATCTGACCACTTTTTTGTCCCCTTTTTTAAAATAGAACTAAATGGCGACTTTAAGATTGTATGTTAAGCGGCGAAAAACTAACTAATATATAACTGTACATTTTAATAAAAAGTTAAATAATTTAAAAAAACCTATCTAAAACCCCTTTTTTACCGGCTTAGTATTAGAAATTAAAAAAATCATACATAATAGACGAAACCATAGTCGAAATTTCATGCTTTATCAATTAGGCTTGCAAATATACTGTTATAAATAGATTATGAATCAATTCTAAAGTATTTTTTTAAATGTACCTAACAAATAGTAAAAGTATACATTTTTAATAAAAAATCCTTTAATTTAATTATGGAAACGTTTATTTTCAATGTTTACAAAAACTTGAAAAATCCTTATTTTTAAGAAATAAAATTGATTGGAACTATATTCAATTTTTTATACCATGGTTTATTCAACATTGACATAAAAATAAAAAAAAAATCCTGTAAAGAAATTGAAACTGGTTCATTAGTTAAAGTGCATATATAGGAAAATGCCATAAAAAATGGCATTAAACTACTAAAATTACAATGAAAAAAATGAATGTACATTTTAAATTTTTTGTTATTAATTGTTTAGGTGAAGTCAATAAATTATTTAAAAAAATAATTTGTAGCATATTAATTATTTTTTTAATCCCGTTTTTGATAAGTTTAATATAAGAAATAGAAAATGGTTGTGTCAGATTTCACCTGTCAGGAGAAATCATATTTACAACATGAACAGGACCTACGACGTCATAATACAAACGGAATCATTTTTGAAATTATGACACTTGAGGTGAATTTTTAAGTTTTCATTATTCTATCGCAAATGTAAATGTAACGAATCACCTAGGTACTCACAAACGTAAATGTAATGTGCTGACCTAATCAAAATTTTCGTTTCATCGCTTACATACTTTATCAAGTTTGTTTTGAAATATACCATAAAAATAAAGCAATATTAAATATATTGCAAATTTTTTAATTACAAATTTTTGTTATAAACAAATAAATGGTATTTTGTTTACTCAATTATCAAGCCAGACGATTGTGCATTTTTTAATTAAAATGGTTAGAAATCTGAAAAACTTATTTCGTGAATGTTTTACCGTGAAAAAAATATCAATTCAAATGTGTGCAAAATTTATTCCTGCAAATTCAAAGGTGATAACACCACTAATTTAAAAAGACCGTTCATATGGAAAGATATGAAGAAGAAAACAAAACCGACTTTGATGATCCAAGTGATTAATTAAAAAAAGTGAAGTTTTCTTTGGCAATATCAAAAAAGGATGTAACCAATGCATTCATTGAGCTCGCAATCAAACATTCCTTGGCGTTTTTCTTTTTTGATACTGCAGTTTTTAAAACTTTTTCAGTACCAATTTTCAAAAAAAATAGGAATGCCTTTTGTCGTGTTCGATAATGTGAGTAAATTGATAAATATAAGATACTTGTAAATAAAATCAATTTCAACAAATCGAATATTTTTGAAAAATATGGATTCTGCCACCCGCTACTATAGATCCGTTTTGGGTATATACTTGCAGCTTGTGGATCAGATAAAAATTACTATTATGTGTTTCACGCTTGCAATACACGAAGTGTACGATCTCCAAACTTCAGATAATAATTTGAAGGAAATATTGCAAAAATTTCTTAACGAATTCGAAATATGTCTAAAACAAATATATATATTCAATAACGACCGATAGTGAAAGAAATGTAGGAATTAACCAGTATCACATTAGTGAAATGTACTGCTCACATAATTCAGCTTGCAATAAAAAATTTTGTTTGCACAAAAGCTGTCATAATTGACGGAGCAAGACAAGTAGTGAAAACCATAAGGAATCCTAGTTTCCGGTAATGTATTTTGAATTTTATAGCAAATTTATTGTTTAAAATTTCGCTTAATTTTTTTTACAGTCACACGCTGCAAATGCTAAATTTCGGAAGAACTAAAATAGATGTATCTACTAGGTGGAACTCTTCATACATAGTGTTAGAGAAATTACTAATTTACAAAGAAATGTGTACTTATAACCTCAAGGAGCCCCTATCACCAAACGAACGGGAAGAAAAAGAAAAATTTGTGGAAACACTGATGCCAGCATACGTTTTAACGATGAAGTTACAGGAGAGAAACTTTTATTGGGAAATTTCTATAGGGTCCACTACTCTAACGTAAATATAACGAATCATCTGACACATTTTGCAAATTAGATCATTCTAATTTTAATTCTAATTGGACAATTTAGTTGGCAGTTTTCCTCATTAAAATAATTTTTCAAATGATTTTAATAAAGTGTAGATTCGAACGTTATGCATATATGAATTGAATGATCCAGCCGGACATCCATGCAACCTGCCAGACAGACGGACATAGCTTAATCGACTAAGAAAGTGCTTCGCTGTAATAGTCCTTTAGACATGTGTGGGGGCTAAATATTCTTTGGACCTACCCATCCTATTTCCATTTACTCAATGCAATACGATAAGATAATGGAGGGAACCACTCCCCCTATTCCCGTCGAAAAATAAAATATCATATTTAAATTTAAAAATAAGAAATTTAAAAATCGATTCAGCTATTTGTGAGTTTTAAAAATATGACTGTGGCTTTGGATCCAGATCCAACATAGCCTACATAACGTTCTATGGTGCAAGCACTATAGAACGTTTCAACAAAAATAGCTTTAATATATATATATATATATATATATATATATATATATATATATATATATATATATATATGTATATATATATATATATATATATATATATATATATATATTAATTTTGTAATAAATTACAAATTAATATTAATCATCATTAATAATTGGATCTCCAATTTTTTTTACCTGAAATAAAATATTGAGTTTTTTTTACTAATTATAAAATGTGTTTAATATTTCACCCGGTCGAATAGATATGTATCGCTTACGAAGATTATTGTTGTTAAGGAAGTACTTATAGTCAAGATGGTGAACCTTTAAAGGAAATAGTTTCAAATATATTTACAGGTATTCTGCGAATTTTCATTAGGTAAAATATCTGAAAGAGTCAATTTGGAAGAGTACCTATACCGAATTCATTGATATTATATGTTGCTGTTAGGTATCACCGGAAAGGATATTACCTGTGCATTGTTACTAGCTCATAAAAATATAGATTTTGAACCATCAACAATATATAAATACATTTGTTAAATTTAGGTAAACACCATAAATATAAACTAATAAAATACTTATCGATTAAGTTAAAATAGAAATTTTTTGTTTGTTTTTTATTTTAAATTCATTAATAGAAATATGTGAATGCTTAGAAAAGGATAAAGCTTTACTTAAATTTGGGAAATGTGGCAACAATATTAAAAATAAAAAAAATATTTATTAATTATTTTTATAAAAATATTTTGTGTATAGATATTATTAAAAGTATACAGAAATATTCATAATATTCTAAGTAATTATTCACGCAAAACTAAAGGCAAAAGTTGCAAGTTTGTAAAAATATAGTCATATATACAATAAATTGGAAATATAAAAGTTTAGAGGCGCATATTTCTGAAATGAGGCATGATATTCACTTGAATCTTTTTGCAATATTTTTAAAATTTCTTTCGCTATTTAGAAATAAATCAAACAAAAGGCCCAATTTGGGGCCTTAATAAAATTTGCAGGAAATGTAGATCTTATTAATATAAATAAAAGCGCGTTAATCAAATTTCAATCAGAGGTGGGGTTTCCCTGAATTCCCAAAAAAAAAACTAATGAAAATTCAAAATTGGGATTTTTTACATTTTTGGCTATAAAATTTACATTTTTCCGAAGTCCAGTAGATTTTGATTTTAAACTTTTAACAACATATTGAAGATTCTTAAAATATATTCCGCTTGTCGATTCGTGCTTTGGGATTTGAGAAAATATGGTCTAAAATCAAAACTTTCATATAAAATGGGTCGAATTCGGGAGGGTATGTACCATGACCAATTGAGTTATTCGGGTTTTTTATCTTAAAATCATCTCTGTGAAGTTACCTTTCAGAAAAGTGCAAAATTATTATATGTTGCTAAAGAAAATTTTATTTTAGATAAAAAAGGGTGTATATACTTTTTCGGCTAAAAAAACACAAAAAGTCGTCTTTTTTGCAATTTTCAAATTCAAGATCATTTATTTTTTGACTCGGTAAAGATATAGACTTCAAATTTTTTTATTCAATAGATAATTTTGTTTTGTAGCAATTTGGCAAAACAGCAGCCAAATCATTGAATTTCTTTTTGTGTGTGTAATTTAGGGAGTTGATTTAGGAATCTCCCCAAAAATATTATTAGTTATATAAATTATTCCCAAGCTGGTATGATTTTTGTAGGTGGATAACTTCCCAGACCTGGCGGCAAGAACCACCCCATCCGGCGAGCTCCAGCCGGGCAATAAGCGAGCATACCAGCGTCGCCGTCAATCTGGCCACACCACCAGTGGTTGTGTAGAAACAACCACTTGTTTGTTTTTTTTTTTTTTTTTTGTTTCGGAAATACTAGGATATATATGAAAAAAACTGGACCAAGAACATGCAAAATTATGGTGCTTAAAAATTCAAACGTAAATAACACGAAAACTATAAGAAATAAGTAGGACATGCAAGCATGTCTTTTATAGGTCTTATCAGGGCCTACAACAATATATAAAAATATTTGAAATCGGTCGAGAAACAATAAATTTGGTAAGTGATTAAAAATTTTTTATGACAGAGGTACCTAACTTTGAGCCCCCTTAGCTACGCCCGCTAGGGGTCTGTTGTGCCCCCCTTCCAAACTTAACATCGTACATTCCTCTGCTACGCCTACACCAAATTTCATGAAAATACAACCAGCCGATCAGTTACAGATTTATTTCCAAAAAATTTCGATTCTGCCCCACTGTGCATTTGTGGAAGTGAATATTAAATAAGTTGAAATACTCACTATTATGAAAAACATTATTTGGTTGGGAGATTTTTCATTCTAACAGCATTTTCTTTTTAACCAGCATCTCTTATTAAAGCAATGGATCTGTAAATGTTATATGTGAATGTTATAACTTCAAGACACTTAATATAAAAAAGAACTAATCTCATGTTGTATTTATACGTGAGGTTACTTCTGAAAACTATGGTTGATTCAAAAAAAGGTTACTGAGGCTTACATTTAGTATTTTCCAGATTTATGTTTAATTTAGTAAGAATTAGTCAAGTAAACAAAAATAAATAAAATAGAAATAAAAGGCAATTTATTCATAATGAAATTTATCCAATAGATAAGGATAGGATATATATATATATATATATATATATATATATATATATAAATTAATATATACATAAAACTAAAGTCCATACATAATAAAAATTCGTACTCAGTTTTTCTCCAGGACTTAAAATTTTCTCTTAAAAAGACCATATATATATATATATATATATATATATATATATTCTGTTAAAAATACATTTATTTTCACTTTTTTGAAGAATTGTTAATTATTTACAAGTATATTTTCTGTATTTATTATATTTATTTATTTGAAATTGGTAAACACTTACACCATGCAGCAAAAGTGAACACATTTCTCTGAATATTTCCTTATAATCAAATCAAAATAGTATAATATACTTCTTAGTCAAAAAGAAAAAAAATGTTCTATAGTGTATTTTTTTTTTTGAAGCACTCTTCACAGCGTTACCGCTTGGTGACTTTAGTCGCCAATTGCCCCTCTTTCAACTACGTGGCATCTTTTTTGACCCCGTTTTTTAAATAGAACTTAATGGCGACATTTTAAGACAAGATACTAAGTTGTTTGAAATATCTTCAGAATGTAGTGATTTAAAAAAAGGCCTTATATAATTTATTTATATATATCGTATATAATTTATATATATATATATATATATATATATAAATAGTTAAAAATACTATAATATTATATAATAATATTATAATATTATATCCTTATTTATATTTTTACTTTGGTTCATAGCACTGCCTCGACAGAACGTCTTTTTCAAAAGTACAGAAGTTTAATTAATAAGAAGAGAATTTTATGTAAACTATTTTTGTGCATTAATCCTGTTTTTTTTTTTTTTTTTTTTTTTTTTTGCAATACCAAAAATTATTATAAATAACTTATCTTGTTATTACACAGAGAAAAAAATCATATATTTGAAAATTATTTTCATAAATATAATGAATCGAACATGACTTGTTTTTCCCAAACTTTTTTCATAAAAAATAAAATTTTGTTTATAGGTAATATTAAATTATACTTAATGTAAATTTTAATATTTTGTCCAAAATGTTGTTAAAATTTTGATTTAGTCTTATTAGCTTTGATTCAAATGCTAAATAAAAATAGTTATGCATGAAAATGTTAACATTAAATAGTAATTTTCCAAGAAAAAGCTGCTAAAAAGTAATGTTTAGAAATTTGCGTAAAATTTCTGTCATTCATTTTAGCACATGCATCATTTAAATAAAAAAAAACGCTTCTAACAGAAGCGTTCTGTTCTGTTTCCAACATGTGGCTAAAAATCATTAAAAACTAAAAATTCTCCAAAGAAAATTTCAAACATGCATTTAAAAATTGAAAATATAAATGAAAATTTAAGTAATTTGTTTAAGCCTTTGTGACTTTTGATTAATTTCAAAAAATATAAAAAAGTGTTAATATTTAAGTCAATATTCTTAAATATTATGAACTAAAATCAATGAATGTAAATTTTTATATTTATGCACAAATTTTTTTTTTTTTTTTTTGTGTAATAAAATTGAATTTAGTAGTTTTTCTTAAAATACACTAATTTTTATTTTCGTTTTTATCCAATAAACAAATTTTGGGTATTTTTTTAGGTATTGAAGCAGTTGGCACCTTTGTTTTCAAAAAATCCGTTTTTGGCGACTTCACTTTTTGAAATCGTCTTTTTTGGGCACTTTATAAAAATTCTCAACGGTAACGCTGATCTATTTTTTCCGATATCCTATATCAAATTTGATTTTGCTATTTAGCATAAAGTTAAAGTTTTTGTAAATGGAGTGTTTCTTTGTCTATCTGATTTTATTATACATATATGAAATTTTAAAATATATTGAAAACTAAATATTTAAATACTTGTTGCTTTTTTCTAAAACATTTTTTCACATTTAAAATTAAGGAAAAAGTAACAAATATATGAAAGTTAATAATATTTGTAGCAGATAATTAAATTAATTACTAATTCACAGCGTGCCTTTTAATATTTTATAGAAACTGAATTAAAAGATGTATAATTTTTTTTATAAAAAAAAAAAAACAAAACAAATCCTTTTTTTATTGAATTCAAATATTGTCACGGCGTTTTGATTTACGAAATTATAGCATTTGTTGTTACGACCTTTTGATTTTCGCTGATAGAAACTTAATTTATTAACATATGAATATAAAATTTTATAGATAAGTCTATCCCGATCCATTACATAATAATTAATCGGAAAGACGATTTTGAATTTTTGTGTGGTTACGTCTTTTTGCCTTTTAGGTGATTATATATACATTAGCAGTCTAACACTTTCACTCTTAATACATAAGAACTTTTCTCTTTATAACCACCTCCTCCCTGTATCTTCTAAACCACATGTTGGGGTTCCTATTGTAGATAATAAAAGCCTACTACGACTACTCTTATAAACTTCCTTTTGGTTGTTTCCTATTTTTCTTCGAAGATATTTTTATGTCGTTATATTTTGATCGCATTAAACTTTCGCATCGGTCCATTTATTTTCAAGGATGTTTTTAAATTGGAATACCATTTATTATTGTTGTCTTTTCTGCTTCAGTGAAATTTTGCACTTCTTTTATTATCTTTCTTGTTCATTTTTAAGAAATTTAAATTATAACTTGTTATTAAATGATATATGACAAATAATTTATGTTTATTAAACGTACGTTAACATGACTGTATATAATTTATTTAACATAATACACAGCAAAAACTTTGTAATGACATGTAGTTACGGATGTAGTTATTTTTCAATGACAACAGTATACTGTCTGCAATACATAAAAGTTGTTAAGTATATACTTATTTATAAAACGGTATGTAATTAATTATTTATGATAAGATTTTTTGAAAATGCCACTTTTTGATGCTCTTTTAATCAAGTTAGCAATTCATATATTTGCGTATGAGTTAATTTTTAATCTAAAATAATTTATTTTTCTACATTTATTTCAATTAAATTTTTGGTTATTGTTTATATTTTTGAAATTAAAACAACAAGAAACTGTCTTTTATATCCTGACTTTGCATTAGTTATTTGTAACCTGAAATTACTTTTTGTACTAATAATGACTTCAGCAATGCTTTGAACTCAATGACTTATTAAATAGCCGGGAACTAATTGGTTATTGTAATGACATCTAAATAATGACTTTTTGAAATGCTTACTACTAATATCATCACAGTGTTAAAATAATCAGTTATTCATGGCAACCAAAGTTTTTGTTGGGAAGGGAGAAACACGTAGATAAAATAAACGTTAAAATTACCAAACAATTTTATCAAGTGGAAAAATACATCTAAAAGGTTTTTACCGCCGCAGTTATATATTTATTGAAATTATGGGCAGTAATATGAAAACTCAATTAATCTTGTAGCATAAATATTTAGATACGTATTTTTAACTTTGTGTGGACAACTTTATAAATTTTTTCATATCCAAATCTTTCTATTGCGCGGACCAGTCGATAGAATTATCTGAAATATTGTGTTAGTGCTAGTATTGATGAGGATAATGATTGTACAAAATATTACTAAATTCTTAGAGGTAAATAGAAGTAGTTTTATAAAAATTTTAGCAAAATTCGAACTTGGATATCACTAGGGATGGCAAAGGAGAAGTTCGGGATATTTAAGCTTTAACAACCAATTTGTTTCTTTTTATTTTTATTTAACTCATATTTTACCTGCTATTATTTTTTTTAAAAGTAAAATATAAAGGCTAGGTGAATACTGGGCCGTTTTTAACCAGTTTCAATAGGGTTTTTTCCTGGTCAAAAAAACTGACGGACGGATTCTGAGTCGAACGGTATACTTTAAGATGTTTGTAACATAAAACAGGAAAAATAATGAACAGTGTTTTAAAAACTCCAACTAAAGATTAAAAAAAAAAATATTGAAATAATAATAGAAATGAAATGTGGGAATAGAAGAAATAAGATATTTCAAGAATGTTATAAAATAATTCGAAAGACGTTTTTTGAACGCGACGCATACACAGTGGAGCCAAACGCAAAATTTTAGTAATAAATCTGTAACTCCTAAGCTACTGGTTGGGTTGAAATGTACGGAAAATTTGTAGAAGAGGACCTAAGCTTTCAGAAAAGTCATTCAGCAGTCACTCTGTGATTCCAAAAAATCGTAACTTCTACAAATCAATTCCGATTTCAAAAATTTTTTTACATTTCTGTAAAGTGCTTGATAAGATGAAGAAAAACATGGTTACTGACCTAAGTTATCTTTTACCGTTAAAAATATGTTTACGCTCGAATTTTCTGTTTTGATTTTTTGCCTCGACTTTATTTAATTTTTCAGGAATTAGTCCTGAGGTATGTAGAGAAAATTTTTGTAAACATATACTGCAAATTATAACCCGAAATAATATGCTGAAAAATTTATTGGATTACCTCAATTCGTCTAGACGTGAAAAATATTTAAATACTTACTTTAAATATTTTCGTAAAATTTTCTGTAGATCTCTTTTTAAGTAAAGCAAAAAATAAGTTAAGTAAACTTTAATTTTAAATATATAATACTTTCATTTTATTTTGTTTTGTTCAGGAAATATGCATATTATATATATTGGATTGTTTTTAACTTTTTTTCCAAATCGCAAAAAATCCGCAGTTTTTTACGTATTTTTCATACTACACGTAAAAATACAAAAAAACTTTTTGAATTTCTATATAAAAGTAAAAAAATCCATCTTTGTATATATATATATATATATATATATATATATATACTTTTTGTTACTTTAGAAGTAACAAAAATTCTATTGTTACTTTTTAAGAATATTAAAAACATGTTTTTGTTTTTTTTTTTTTTTTTTTTTTTTTGATAACTTTAGAAGCTGATTGTGTATTGGAAATTCTAAAATAGCAAAATAAACTACTCAATGAACTGTCACATCGTGACCACTATCAAAAAAAATCATTTAAAAAATATATCAATTACACTGAAAAAATTAACTTAATAGATTTTCATCAAAACTTCAGCATAGACAGTAAACATTCACTTCTATTCATATTCGAATAAAATATAAGGCTATATGCCAATATTCCATTTTCGCCGTATTTCAAGCACATATTTTTGTTTCCGTATCCATAATCTTTACTGAAATTTTGAATATGTATACATCTATTTTATATAGTAGCAGATATTGACTAAATGTAAAAATTGTTGAGGTTTAAAGTTTTTATCATTTTATATTCCCTTATAAAAAACAGAAGTTGAAACATCTGACAAATTTATCTTCACATGAAATACAAAAGGGCCAAACAACCAAAAATGAAAAAAAAATTCTTTTATTAATAATGTTACATTAAAATATATAATATCACGAAATTTTAGACCTCTGTTGTCAAAAATACTGACTTTATGGAAGAAACCCAAAAACGAGCAACAAAAATTAGATTTATTTCCCACAAGTAAAAAGTTGTAAGCAAATGTTAAAACTCTCGATTTCAAATATGTTTTTTGTATTTAGATGTAACAAAATCATTTTTTAGAACCATAAAAAAACTTAATAAGTTGAAAAATAACATATTAATTCTTTCTCGCTCCTATAAAATTTTAAGAAGTGTTGATTTGTCCTTCTGCATTTTAACTGAAGATATATTCATTAGAAATAAATACGTAAATTTTGTTAACACAATAATGCTCACAATAGTATCCCACATATATCTAAAATTGTTTGTACTTCATTATTCCAAATAATAAATAATAATTATAGGATATCTAAAATATGAAATATATAATACATATTTAGTTACTCTAAAAACCAACTTTTTACCAAGAGATTTGCCAATTTGCAAAAGTTAACTTTATTGTAATGAATTTAATGAAGAATGATATATTTTCGGTAACAGGCACCCTTTTTTAAGTCGAACAGTATTCAGATAACTTTTGGTGATGCCACTTTCCTTAATACCATTTTTCTGTCTATCTATTGGCGAAAACGACCAAAATATTCATCTGTAAAGACCTCAAATTTTTAGGGGTGAATTCAAAAAGTACATCTTTAGTAATATATTTTATCTCAAATCCTTGATGTTTTCTATTTGAAATACTGGGCTCAAGATTTGGATTGGAAGCAGAATATTTGAAGAAAAAATTTTTAGTCACAATATCCATGCTTACTGGAGGTTGATCAATAGGCAAATAACTATTGTAGTGTAATTCTTAAATTAGATTATATTTGATGAAGTTCCAAAAGGTGACTATCACTAAAATATTTCTCTTCCTATGCAATTTAATATAACAATTTATGATAGCTACATAGTTAGATAAAAATAAAAAAATAAAAATTTCCACCACGTTTTAAGACTTTGGATGGTTTGGCAGTGTTGATGGCTTCTGCAATTTAAGCTGATATAAAGTGTTGCGGTGTGTCCGTGTTTAGAAGATTGTGAAATTTCCGAACAATATTTCTTTTCGCTTTGTCTTTCACATGAATAGATCTCTAACTCCGTATCCCCTGACCGCAATACGCAATTCGAGATATTGGTCTGTACGGTGTTGTGGACAACGATGGCGATGCCTCTACCGTTGCACCTGGTGCCGTCTTTTAGGAGAATATTATAAGCATTACAGGTTTGCAGACTGGAGTTGTTAGCAGTGTTGCCACTATTAGTTCCCGATGTCATCTGCTAACTTTACAAAAATTACATGCTAAAATCTGCTAAATATAAAGTTTTACCCAATTTTCTCGTTCTTTTGCTTTGCTAAAATTGAATTTCAAATTTATTATAATGAAATTTATATAATGAAATTTATTGTAATGAAATGAGAGATTGAAATGTTTATATAGCATGTATTTACATAAGTAATATATACTTACTAGCTAACCCGCAAACGTTGTTTTGCCATATAACTTATTTCTAGTGAATATTTTGGTTTTTAATTAAAAAATGATGCATGTACTATAAGCGTGTGGGGATGGTGGGCGTGCTTTTACCCTTTTTGCTTTATTTTACGCCCTAAATGTTAAAATTTTAGTTAGCTTTTAGTTCCTTCAAGACTTGAAACTATCATCGGATAATTAATTAAGAGGACATGGGTAGGAAGAGCTTTTACCCGTTTTGTCATATTTTACGGCCTAAATATTGGAATTTCCAAAAAATGTATATGTTTAATTTCCTTTCACATATTGCAGTGTCTGCATGCCAAATTTAAAGAAAACCGGTTGGGTAGTTAAGAAGATATAGGGAAATAGAGCTTTTACGTCTCCCGCACTACATCCCGTCCTAAATAATAAAAATTATAGGATATATTTCCTTCCATATGTTCCACTATTTGTCTGCCAAATTTCAAGAAAGTCGGTTGATTAGGTAAGAAGATATAGGGAGGGAGAGCTTTTGCCCTATTTTACGCCCTAAATAATAAAAATTATAGACTATTGTTCCTTCCAGATGTTACACTATTTGCCTACTAAATTTCAACCAAATCGGTTTATTAGTTAAGAAGATATAGGGAGAGGGGGTTTTTACCCCTTGTGGCCTATTTTACTCCTTCTAGTGATATGAAATATACTTTACGACCTATTCTCATACCTAACAAATACACATACAATTCATCAAAATCGGTCAAGCCGTTTCGGAGGAGTTCAATTACAAAAACCGTGACACGAGAATTTTATACATATATCTTTTTTATTAATATGAAGTACATATATTTTACAAAAGGAAAGAAATCTAAGAAAATATGTATATATTGAAAATTCACCTGGGAATACGTAAGCAAGGACAATTTTTGAAATTCTGCTTGGATAATTATAACAAAAAGTTATCCGTTATAATGCCAAAATCCCTTTCATTCATTTGATATCCGTATAAAAACCTTAGCCCTTGAAAAAGGAAAATTGAGCATAAAATGGAAAACTGAAAAGTACTTATACTATATTAACATGCGTATTCATATATATAAAAAAGAAATTTTGAATTTATTGAGAACAATTTTTGACGAAATTTCAAGCTTATTGAGTTGGAATAAGGTTAGGCGAGATTTTTCAAATAAAAAATAATTTAAAGAAGCATATTACAAAAGAACTTTTATGTTCCAAAAATAATTTTGATAGTTTTAGCGAGTAATTTTTTATACATTTTCAAATCTAAAAATATTTTTTTTTTGTAAGTTATATAAGAGGAACTTAAAAAAAATTTTAAATTTGCTTTATTATTCATTATTTATGCACAGAGAAAACACATTCGTTGAGGCAACCTAATTTTTGCCAATCGAATATTGTCGGTTACGAGTATTATCACAAATTCGATTACAAGTACTAATCGATTTCTGAATTAATGGTACACATAACTGATTCACAAAAAGCAATTCGATGGAGGCAGCAGAAAATACCAGTAAAAATTTTTTATTTTTCAAAAAAGTACTAAAAATACAATACGATACTACAATAACAACCATAAAAACACTACTTAAAAAGAGATTTCAAGTATATGGAATTCAGAAATGCATCTTTCCATTTTGCGTGGATCCTGCCAAAGCATTTGGTGGGATGGGGGGTAATTTTTTTTTGAAAAATTCGTAATTATTTACAAGACTTTAATGGCTCAAAATTGAAGTTGATAAATGGCGATAAAATTTTCTACAATATTTTTATAAATAACTTTTGAACTATAAATTTCTTTTGTGTCGCAAAAAAAGAAATTGATATTTTACTCATTATTCCTTTTTAGTTTTTAAAATGCAAACAAACATTTTTATGAATCTATAGTTCGTAAATTTCAGGAAATATCGAAAAGATTTTATAATTTAAAATGTGTTTTTATTTAATCTTCTAAAGCATTTCAATGAAATTAATTAAAATGCGTGATTTAGAAAACACTATATAGGTTTTAATACTTAGAATATCAATTTAACTTAAATAGATCAAATTACATTCTTTCAAAAACTTATTGATGTAAAAATTTGTAACAAATCTGATAAAGAGAACTGTACCGAAAGTCAATATTTTTTTTTTTTGCAAGAATAAATTAAATACTTCATTTTTATTTGATTTAAGTTAATAATAGCTTTGCTCCATTACTTTTCATAAATCGTAAAAATTAAGAAATAGTAAGAAAAACAACAAAGTTGTCAAATGCGAAAAACTTACAAATTTTTAAAAATTCAAATTAGACTGAAAAGTTTGAGATATTAAAAATAAAAGTTTTGATGATATCTGCACTAAAGATCTCGTAGCTACTTAAATTTTAAGTTAATTTTGAATTTAATTGAATCAATAAAACAAAAGTTTTTAAACTTCATTTAAAGAAATTTTAAAAAGAAATTAACAAAGCAATAACAGAATTTATACAGAAACTTACAAAAAAAAAAAAATTTTTTGAGCATTCAAAATTTTTAATGATTTTTAATGAATTATGCATATTTTCAATTAACCTTTTTTAAGATTTTACTTAAAAAATTACCATTTTTAAACATTTATCGTTGATATTATTATTTAGCTTCCAAAATAAACTTGTCTCAAAATACGCAAAAATTTAATTATGTATTATTCAATAATATCTAGGATAAATATTATATTTTGTATGCAAAAATTTGGGGAAAACTTTTTCTGTATTGTTACTAAGCGTTTTTTTTTTTTTTTTTTTTGTAAAAAGTTTTGGCTAGATTTTTTATTTATAAAATAAATAATATTTTCATTAACTAATAAAACTATTATGTATGGTCTGTAAAATTTAAACCTAAATTTAAATAAATTAGGCAATCTTGAATTTCGGCACCCAGGAAAAATAAATGAAATTACAAAATTATTTACTATTAGAATAATTTAACATTTTACGAAAATTCATAAATATAGTTATTTAAAAAGTGAAATAAAAATATTTAAAAATGTGCATTTTCTACATTTTTTATTTTTTTATTAAAAATTTTCAAGAAAATTTAAAAAAAATTATTTTTATTTTGTCTTTTAGTTTCCGTATATTGTACATAATATGTTTTCCATGAGGACCATTTTAAAAGCAGTGCGAAAATTCTTTTATCCTATATCATAGAGACAAAATTGTGAGTATTTCGTTGATAAAAATAAAATGATCAAAACATGTTAAATACTATTAAAGAATATTAATATTTTAAATATTTGCCCAAGGACGATTTAATTTATTTTATTTCTTTGGTTGTCAATTTTGTTACCACCAATATTTGGAGATAAAACATAAATTCCTGAATTCAGTTCGATTGTAATTTTCAAACCTGTTGAAACAAAAGGTTTTTAATTATTGGAACCTTAATTCAATCGCAGTAATATTTTTACAATAATGAACAAAGAAAAACTTTTGCAGTTTTAGTTTGTTGATAATTATAATATATTTAATAAAAAGGATCTAATTCCTAAAATTTTTTTCTTGTGTGCACCCAAAGTCTTTTCGCTTTAATCATTGTGGGCAGAAATTAAAACTTTCATCAAATCTTAAAAATAGAGGTGTTGCTTTATCGAAACCAAAATCTCAATTTCAGAGAACTTGTAAATTGTTCTCGGCACATATCAAAAATATTCATCAATATACACTGAAAATAGAAATGTTTAGTTTTATTTTTGTACGATTTCGTACGCTGCAAATAATTTTCGTTTGTTAAAAATCTCAAAAATTTATGGCTAATAATACATGTTTTGAGATATTTTATTGTTTAAACCTTACTACTCATGATAACATTCCTTACAAAAAGCGTGACTTTATTTTTTAAGTGAATTTTCACAAAGAATGGCATTTTTCAAAAATCAAAATTTCTTAAATGAGCATGGAAAGGGGTCGAGCAGAAACAGAAATTTATTTTTCAGTATTATAGTTAAAATTTAATTAAAAATTGCATTTATAAAAAATTAAAAATTTGTTTCTACACTCCTTACACATATCGACTAAAATATATTAATGGTCAGGGGAATAATATAATAATAAATAACTTTAACATTTTTCACCGATTTTTACTTTTATTTTGCATGGTTGTTTAAATGAAATTAAAAAAAAAATAAATTTGTTGTTAACAGCCGAAAATTTGGTAGTATTTTATAACAGCTTGGGTTTAAATTACTTAAAATAAAAATAGTCTGAAAGTCTTTTCCAAAGTTAATAAAAAACGAGAAAGGAGATATAGTCAGTCAAGACCGACTATATGATACCATACACCATTGTGTACGAGCATAAAAATTCGAGAAGAGGACTTATATTACACCGGTGGCCAATTTTAATGAAAAATAAAATATACGAATACAGAATAATGTGTTGATACTAACATCTATATGATTTTATGCACTTTAGGGCGATTCCTATATGGGAGCTATGGTAAATTATGAACCGATTCTCATAAAATTTGACATTTGTATGGGGGCTGGGTGAAATAATGGATCGATCGCAACCAATTTCAATAAGTTCGTCCTTGTATTATAAAAGTCTCACCTAACAAATTTCATTATATTATCTTTAAAATTGCGAACCGTAATTTGTGCACAAAGCTTACATGTATCGCCAGACAGTCGTCTAGCCAGCCAGACGGACGGACGGAGGATTAAAAAAGTGATTCTGAGTCGATTGGTATACTATAAGGTGGGTGTTGCTTTACAAACATCAGCACAAACGCACAATACCCCAACCAACTATGGTGGTGTAGGGTATAATAAATATGTATTAAAATAAATGCAGGTAATTAAGCGATTTGGCGACAAATTCACATCACGACAAGTTTAGTGAGGATACATAAATATGTCTGTGTTCGAAACAATTTAATATCATAAGTTCTATGGACTTCAGTCTGGTTAATGGTTACAATTATGATTTGCCGTATTTTTTAACCTGTGCGTAATGGATGACAAAGTTCTTTTACAGTTTCTTCTCCAATCTCGGTCTACACAAAATTTTAAAATATCACTCGTGAACTCATAAAGACCTCCGCTAGATACACGTTTTAAATGATAAATAGTTGCAATGGCGGCAAAAATGTTGTAGGTTTTTAATATTATATTAAAATATACTACAGTAAAGATTGTTATTCATACTTTCAAGCCTGGACCCCATGGGAAGTTCTTTAAAACGTTTACTTATATTACTTCTGACCCATGCCATTTGAGGTACTTCCTTCCAAGCGTTACAAATATCGAATGTTATATTTTTTCTATAAAGATGTTACAGAAATGAAAAACAAATTATATATGTTAAAATAAATATATTAAAAAATCACAAAAAATATATGCATTTTTTTGGACTAGCCTAATATAAGTATGTATATTTTGTAAATAAATAAATGTTATTCTGACTGAATTGTTTTTTTTAACAGTTACACCTATTAATTTATTCCATTTTCCCAATTGAATTTTAAAATAGTACTTGGAACCGACAAAATTGGATTGGTGAAAAATTCGGTTATCATAACGAATCTGTTCCCTCAGTGTATAGAAACGCACCTTTCAAAGTTCAAGTTCTATGCAGCACGGGTTAACAATATCTGTTTTCACTAATATTTAACAAAATATCTCTTAACAACCCAAATAAAGATTCTAGGGGGAGTGCACTTAAAAAATATAATTCCCAATATATTTTACTGATCATTGTTACATTGACAAATTATTTTGGGATATATTGGGAATAACATGATGTTTTTATAAAAGTTTCACTTCTATATTATGGAAGGAAAGAAAAAAAAGGAAAAAATCAAATCAAAAAGTCAAGAAAAAAAATCAAAAATTCAATTCAATATAGGGAGCTTTGTCATTATTTAGGTTTGAGATACCACACTATCAAACCTAAGTAATGGCTACCCGCGGACCAAAATTGTCACCACTTTAAGGTTAAGGTGTTAGTGTTTGAAGAAGACTAGTCGCTAACATCTCCCCTCCGATGCCATGGCACGGGTCAGTTGTAGATGTTCCAATTCTAGAAGCAAAAGCAGCTTCGGGGATCTCCTGCTCGAAACCAACTCGGGCAGTGGCAACTCCAGTGCCTACTGTAACCAAAAGAGTTGCAAACAAGTTTTCGTTCTCCTTAGCGTTACCTCCCCCCGCCAGTGAAAGAAATGGCAACCAGCTTTCGGTTTCTGGAACTGAGCCTCCTGAGGGTAACAACTTGTGCCAAAGGTACATCGCACGATTCCTGGATTGGTTATTTCTCTTAACTGGGCTACATCACTACCGCCCGTCGCAAGACGAGCCTAAACAGCAACATTCAGAGGAGGAGGAGTCATTGATAGAAGCAACCCGCATCTCATACAAACTAGGATATAGTGCATAGGAAGCTGATGAGAGTCTTCTGGAAAGTTCTGAAAGAGAATCCCGGACTCTCCCCTCAGTGTGATGATGCAGGTTGGCATCGCAACTAAGTAAAGTTAATCACCTGCTCAAATGAACGATCAGCACTTCTTCTAAAGCAGGCGATTGTTCTTTTGGACGGAAAGGCGCTAGAGATCCCATGTCGATATAGAGCTATGGTCCATGTACCGGACGAACCACTCAAACCAGAGGATATTCTGGTACGCATTTGTTTCGAAAATCTTGAGAGCTCTACAGGCGACAGGAAGATGATCAAAGTTTCCGAATACGTCAGAGCGTCCAAAAAAGATTGTGATTGTCATGAACAAGGAGTCACTGGGAAGATTTACTATGGCTTTGAGTCAATCTTTATACAGGTCTACCGAGGGGATGATGGAGACAGACAGGTTCAGATCGATGATAATCATACTCCTGAAGCAATGCCTAGTGAGCAGATTACTAGTCCTCTTGCTCAGGGGGACACTCTTTCAAACTCCGAAATGGGTGAATTTTTTGAGCGGGTGGTCGAAGTAGTATGCGAGGACTCCCTCTTGGCTCCGTCTAAGATAACGCCAACTTCACAATTGTTCCAAAGGACACACATGGTGACGATAACGTAAGTTAATCTTCACCATTCTAAAGCAGCCGCGGGTGCGTTGCTCCTCCGAATGGCAGAAAAACGAGTTCGCAATAGAGTCCTGGATCGTTGGTAGAAGAGTTTGGGGACTACGTGCAGAAAACTTCAATTTGCTACATGTTGCGTGATCAGGTAGAATAAGATCTTGTATTGCAGCAAACAGTAAACTCATTCTCTCTGATTTCAGCGATGAGGACACTGTAGTAGCGGCCTGGTAGATAAGATTTATATTATCTCCAGCTACATAGCAAATGATCATTGCGACCCACCACCAACTAAGTTTTGCAAAATAACCAAGCCGGCTAAAGAAAACAACATACCGCTCGTTATTGGAACTGAAGCTAATGCCCATCATCTGACACAAAGACACAAAAACAAGGGGTGAGTTTTTATATGATTTTATTCTTTGTAGTAGTTCACATACTCTAAATATTGGTAGGAAAACCACATTATGTAGTAGCTAATAGAAGTGAGTTTTAAGATATTACGCTAGTTATTACTAGGCACTTTAATATGATCACTGATTGGAGGGTCTCGAATGACTGCTCATTCTCTGATCACTTATTAATCGTCTTTAACATAGAAATCTGTTTACTCAGGGTTAAACCCTTTCGAAAGAAAAGACAAATTGGATAGAACAACATGATATTTTGTCCTAACTCCTATCTAATTCCCCGACCATCAACGGTCGTGGTGATATTGAGCCTTATGTCAAAACGCTAATAAATGCATTCGTCACAGCGATCTCTTTTGTATGCAGACACAAGGTGTGCAGGGGTAGGAGTAAACCACATTGGTGGAACTCCGAGATAGGCAAAACTCGTAAAGTATGTCGCCATCTATTTAATGGAGCTATGAGACTAGGAGACTAATCTACTTATAAGTCTTTAGTAAACAAATTTAAAAACCAGATAAGAAATTCGAAATGCAAATCCTGTAGCGGCGTAGAAAGCCATTCTGAGACAAGTCATTTAAATAAAATTCTGACATCATCACCTTCTATTCCAAATATCATCCAGCTGCCAAGAGACCTTAGATGTCGTAATGGAGGCGCTCTTTCCTGGCATTTCTCCGCGGTATCTTCAGAGATCATCAATGATGTTCCTATTCCCATAACGGATAGTGAACTGAGATGGGCTCTGAAGAGCTTTGCTCCATTTAAATCCCCAGGCCCTAACGGTATTATACCTGCGGACCTGCAGCATAATGCAGATATAATAGTTTCCTGGCTAATTCGGATATACTCAGTATGCTTGTCATGTTCTTGTATCCCTGAGTCATGAACTAGATGTACAGTGGACTTTATCCATAAAGAGGGTAAGACCTCGCACACAAGACCGAATTACTTCAGACCTATCAGTGTGTCGTCCTTCCTCTTGAAGACATACCTTCGTAGAGCGATCAACCCTAACCTTTATTATCAGCGTCTCAACATGCCTACACGAAGTGCAAATCTGTTGAGACTGCATCAAAAAATCAAAATGTCCCTGAAAAGTGGATCTTACGGCCAAACCGATCGCTATTATGTCGGCAACTAGGCTTTGGACTATAGGTGTATGGAATGATAGTGGATTCGGACATATAACCATTCTAGGATTCCTTAAGGATCTTCGATGTGAAGATATGGACCAACTGGTTGGAGTACCGCTTTTGTCCTGCAGATCAATAATTCTGTGAAACTTATCTAGTTGGACAAATGAATCTTTATGTTCTACCTTCAGGAAAAATTGCCCCATTATGATGAATCTAGATCTAACTTTATCATGGGACTACCAAGGCATCGGTTCTGGTAGCCGTCATCACAGGGCATTGGGTTGCTGGTGCACATGCTAGGAGAGTAAGAGTAATTTTTAACGACTTCTGTAGAAGATGTCGCGATAAGGAAGAGGAGGAAGCGGTTGAGCATTTTTTTTACCACTCTCACTGAGATTAGGACCACTAATTTTGGTAGTCCGTTTATGCATGTATTATCATATCTCTATGATATCAGATGGTTCAATGCTTTCATATATATGTCGGGCTGGTTCGATTCGAACGCTGTTATGGACACGTGAATTAGTAACACATGATACCTCCGAGTTTCACAACGGAACTAAATTGGACCCAAGTGAGTTGTCTCCTATTGATTTGATTGTATGGTTGCTGTAAAAATTGTTATGATCATAATCAATATTAAATATGATAAAGATAATCAAAACTTGATCAAACTTTTTTCATATTGCATTTAAAATATTTATCATTTTTTTATCGCAGTATGATCTGACTTTTGGTTGTATTATATTATAATAAAAAAATGATCATAAACTGATAAAAAATATTCATGGTCTGCTTCAAATTTAACTTCTGATCCAATATTGTTTTTAATTAATTAAATAACTTTCATTAATTACGTACTTATTCTTTCCATTGTATGTTTTGCAAACAACATAACATTTTTTTGTATCAACTAAATTATTTAATAGGTAGTTATTATATCATATTACTTGAAATAAAATAAAACACTTAGCATAAAATAGTTGAGGTAAATATAATATAGTTGAAAAATAAATACTCAATATTTGTAGAAACAAAATATGTTAAAAAGCTAATCATTTATGATGTTTTTAACCAAAATATGTCTACTTGTATAAAGTTAAAATACTATGTTTTCTTTTTGGTAGAAATATAATATGTTTCAGTCAACCATATTAAAACATTTAATTGGGATAATCATAATATAGTAAAACTTAAAAATATTTATTATTACCATGAATACAATATTATTGAAAAAGGCTATAATTTGATTAAGCCTTTTTTTTGGGATTGGCTCCATTGTGGTACACGTAGAATATGTTTTCATAAAAAAAGCATTAAATGTTTGTAATGTGAGCATGAAATATAATGTGCAGTAGGCTTAAGTTTAAACTAAATGTTTCAATTTAAGGCTTTTGATTACTTTTAATAAAATAAATGTTAATTTTTGTTACCGAGTTTTGTTTAAATTATTTTAAGAGACATTGTACATATATTGTTGAATGCCAATGTTCTTATTATTTATTTACAATTTAGGGATTATCAAATGAAAAATAATATATATATGAGTATGTACATACGTATCTATTTTGTGTTTTTCTAAAAGTGAGCCAAATTTTATTGTACAAATTCATGCCGGCTTTGTTGGAAAAATTGTTTAGAAAATATAATAAATTTTAAATTGTGTTTATTCAGAGTAATGTCTATTATGTATGTATATATAACCACCAATACAACGCATACAAAAATGCAATCTTTTTAAGTAAATTGAATTTTATGCCCATTTACGAACTACATACATTTTTTTTTTAATCAATCTGTTGAAAAGTAATTTAAAAAATAAACATATTTAGCAGAAAATTACTGAAATTGTTTTAAATCATTTAAAAGGGGTTTTTCGCATTTACGTAAAATAAAATAAAATAGCACAAATGGTTATATTTAAGTAAAATACATCTATAGTTAGTGGGGCAGAATCAAAAATTTTTGGAAATAACTCTATAACTTCTAACCGGCTGGTTGGATTAGTATGAAATTCGGTAAGAGAGTAGTAGAGGAGCATACAATGTTAAGTTTGGAAGGGGCGTTCAACAGATCCCTCAGTGGCGGAACTAAGGGGCTCCAAGTAGGGTACCTCCGACATATAAAATTTCACTCGTCAGATTTGTGTTTCTCGTCCGACTTCAAATATTTTTATATATTATACACAAAGTTATCTATCGAATAAAAAATTGAATGAATTGAAATTAAAAATTAAAAAAATTAAATTTTTTTTGTTTTTTTTTTTTTTTTTTTTGCTGAAAGTATACCCACATGCTTTTTTATATAATATTTTATAATTTTCTGAAAGGTATCTTTACAGACATGGTTCTAAAATATATATTCTAAAATACCAAAGGCGAGTTCTGGAAACCCAATACAGTTTATGATTCTTTGATGTGCTATAAAGAGTTTATTTTATGGGCAAAAATGGAGAAAATCCTATTTTTTTAGATTTTTCTTCAGTTTTTTTTAGTCATTAGGGGAAAATTTTATCCCAATTGAAATTTTGTTAATGCTTATTTCGAATGAAGTGGTCAATATTTTATGAAAATTTTATTAAGATATCTTTAGTAACAAATATTTTATAATAACTCAAATATTTTTAGTTTCCCCAAAATTGGATTTTGGACCAAAAATTTTGCCAATTTTAAACTAGCAGAAACAATTTTGTTTCAAATAAATTTTCTATATAGCACACATCGTTTCTGATGATTTAAAAAATATTTAAGTCAATATCTTTTTTAACTTCGAAAATATTTATCTTCAAACCTTAATAGATTCAATTTATTTTACATATACCTACTTTTTACAAACATACAATTTTTGCCTGTTGCTTATTTGAAAAATTACTTAAAAAAATACAAATGTTTTCACATTTTTTTTTTTTTTTTTTTTAATAAGTCTGCAGATAAAAAAAATATATTTTTTTCAATAAGTTTGCCCTAAATTCCTCCCAAACCAAGGTTATTTCATATAAACATTCAGAAAATATTAAATTTTTCTGAAATCCCATAGATGAAAATTTCAATTTTAGAGCAATCTAGTATTGATAATTATTTTTTATTTTATTATAATTTACAAATGTCAACAAAATGGCCAAAATTTTATAAGGTAGATTTTCGGGATTTTAAATTATTTTTTTGGGAAATTATTTTCATAAAATAATTCAATATTTTGTTATTTTTATATTCCAATTATTCCTTTGTTTACATTATCTTATGTTTGTTCTCTTTCTAATCAACGCAAGTTACATTATCACTCATTTACAAGCACTCAGTTCTTATTTAAATATTTATTGATTTATTTTCTCGATGTAAAATTAAAATATTGGTGTCTATTCTAGAAAACGCGTCGAAGAAGTGAAATTTTCCATTAAAACAAAAACAAAGTTTAAAAAATTGTTTTTGTTTACCATACATTTTTAAAATGTAATAAAAGTGAGAATTTTAACGCTTTTCCCTCTCTTTTAAAAACGGTAAATTCCGATTTAGAAATGTACGGTAAACAAAAACAATTTTTTAAACTTGGTTTTTGTTTTAATGGAAACTTTCCCTTCTTCGACGCGTTTTCAAGAATAGACACCATTATTTGAAAGTAAAATTCATTCTCTTATGATCAGTCAACTGATAAAGTTGAATAAAATATATAGTGGATATTTCCTTTAATAAAATAATACTAAGAGGAGATTTTTGGACTTTTATTGTCTGATTTGTATAAGTTTTTATAAGTATAGTCCAGTTAAGGCGTATATCGCTCGGCTTGGATTTACTAAATAACAAAACTAAATAGTAAAATACTAGCAGAAAGAAAGATTATTTCTCCCTTCCTACATAACAAAAATGTTTGTCCTTCATTAAACAATAAATGTTTTACTGTTTGTTTCATATTTAAAGGCTTTTTGCTCTTTAGATTACATCAAAGAATCTTAAACTGAATTCGGTTTCCAGAACTAGCATTTGGGATTTTAGAACATACATAGAGACTAAAATTAAAGTTTTCATTTAAAATAGGTCAAATTTTGAAGGATCTGTACTTAACCCTATTGGGTGAATGGAATCGTTTTAATTTTAAAACCACCCCGTGAAGATACCCTTCAAAAAATTTATATATGTTAACAAAAAAAATTTTTGTTTATACAAAAAAGTGTGTGGGCATCTTTTCGGCAAAAAATAAGAAAAACAAAAAATCATAATTCTTTTAATATTCAATTTCAAAATAGTTTGTTTTTGTACTCAAAAAAAATGTTGACCTTATCTGTTTATTCGATAGATAATTTGAACTCTAACTAACAAAAAAAAAAAAAATTATAAAATCATCCAAAAAATGTTGGAGTGTATATTGCGCTAACGGGACCAATATCTTGTAAAATTGAAATAGTTGAAATTTCAAATGCAAATAACTCCAAAACAATAAGAGATAAATATCACACTCACAATTTTTTTTTTTTTTTTTTTTTTTTTTTGTAGGCCTTATTAAGAATATATAAATATATTTGAAATCGGACAAGTAACAAATTTTGACAAGCGATTAAAAGCTTTATATGTAGGAAGTACCCTACTTTGAGCCCTTTAGCTCCACTCCTGAGGGCTCTGTTGAGCCCCCTTTAAAACTTAACATTTAACTTAACAATTTAACTCCTTTGGTACGCCTACACCAAATTTCATGCAAATCCAACCATCCGGTTAGAAGTTACAGATTTATTTATCAAATTTTTCGATTCCGCCCCACTGTATAAATAATCAAAATTTTTTTTTCTTTTTTTTGATTCAAAATAATTGGTAGTATGTCTGCTGTATGCCGAGGCAAAAAATAATGGCTCCACCATTTACCATTTACAAATTGCGATGCTTTACACAGGGATTTAACACAAAAATTGTTTCACTAATTATTTTGTTTGAGAGTTAATCGTAGTTATATTTCTTTTAAAATTGTTCTATTTTTTAATCAAGTTATCTAAATATATTAGAAATAAATTTTCTAATCAAAAATTTCTCATTTTCGAAATTTTTCATTTCAATAGAAAACCTTCACTGAGTGGTTTGGGAAATTCAAAAAAATAAAAAAATAGTTATTTGATAAAATATATTACGCACACAAATACAAAAATTTTGTTCCAACATTTTAAAATTTAGATATTACTAAACTGGTTTTGTTGAATTTCGAAACAATAATTTCTTGTATGATAAAGGATTGGACTAAGAGAATAAATCATAAATAAATAAATAAATAAATCATAAATTTTAAATTCATTTAAAAAATATTTAATTAATCATAAACGGTTACCAGTTTTATGATTTCATTACATTAATTTTAATTTCCTTTTAATTAAATATTACGTAGTTAAATAAATTTTAACTTGATAACGATTTTCAAAATGAAATATTAAGAGTTAAATTATTTAATTACGAAAGGTGAAGTTAGTACTCTGGGGTAAACTACTGTATATTTATTTTCTTTATTTGGGCTGACAAAGGACTAATAATTTATATGTCGGCACGGCCGGAGGGTTTAGATAGGGTATATCAAATTACATCTTAAGCTATACAAAAACACTCATCAATGACTAGTTCCTTTTCTTCGTTTATATGGAGATTGCTTTATTCTATAGATAGCTACCTAAATTTTAAATTCTCATTACACCCATACCTATCCTACGAGCAAAAATAACAACTTTGTATGATTCGTTACATACAATTTTGGAGCCCAATGTGGGCCTTCGTGTTCGCAACTTTAGAAATTTGAATGTGCTTTGTCATCTAGATACTGAAGGCAGTAAGGGTGGAGGCGCACAGTTGCTCAGAATCGTTTTTCATCGGCCAAAAGTCTGTAACTTCAGCTGAAAAATTTAAGGCTAAAATTGAACTTTTAATTTTTTATAGCATTTATAATGAAAATACGGATTTCTTTTTGAAAAAAGTTATAAGCAGATAAAAAAAAAAAATCATTTTAATAATACTCAGGATAATTTTGTATAAATAAAATTCCATATTTAGTTCTATATTATTTCTGTTCTTTAGCAGCCCTTTTGCATCTTCATCTAAGTCCCGATGTTCTACTTTCCATTGACTTCGAATTCTAGAGATGAGCGGATCTGACATTGCCAGTAATTATTAAATAGATCTTCATTTTTAGAATTTCGTGATATTTTATGATATTGTGCTCTCTACAAAGTCTGTAATCCTTATTCCTTTTTTTTTTTTTTGGGCTTCCTCTGATAAATCTCCAAGTGGTACTAAATGATACTTAATGACATCTTTTCAATGATAAATGATTTTGTGATCGATTGCAGATATATTTCTCCATGGATGTCTGGTTATATATGTTGGCGCGGTTTACTTCGTGTAATCACAAAATTTTTTAGCATCAATTTTTTACAGATAGATGGATAGACATTTGAGCGTTTTTCAATCGCACGAAATCTCAGCTGAGTATATTGCAGTTTTATTAATTCCAAATCCAAAAACTGCAAATCCTCTTCATTTTAGAACAATTTTTCATCTCTTGACTTTGGAATACTTTTAAGAATCCGGTTTGTTTTTACTGAACTAGCGTTAAAAACTTTTTGAATGATATCGACTTTTGCGAGTTGTTTTTGTGATCGAAATTGATATACCAAAGTTTCTTGAATGTTTTCATATCCGATTTCTTCATTGATATCCTTAAGTTTCCTCCTTTTAGATCTACCAATATAGTCGTGGAGTGATTTTGGTGATCACCCAAGATTATTTTGGTTTGTACACTTCTAAAGATAAAATACTCTTCGGGTAATTCTTTATAGCTGGTTATAGATTTTTAATTTTTATCCTTTTCTTACATTACGTTATACTATGTTCCTAGGAAGCATAAATAAGTACAAAGTACAAGTGTTAAAAATTAAAAAGGGCTAAAATTAGGTAAAATACGCAAAAATATACTTAAGACACCTATCACAACTTATAGGGCTTAGTGTATTTATATTTGAGTCACATGTACAGGTAAAATAAAAATAGAAAACATTTCATTCAAATGGAAAAAGTGTTTTACAGACGTGTTTAGACGGGTACAAAACCCTCAAAAGTTCTATTCCACTAAAATTCAAATTTAACTAAAATATACCATTATTTAAAGACTATTATCCTACCAACATAACGAAAAATGCAGCCAATTATCGATAATAGTTTGCGAGTAATGATAATTTACATCTGATCAAATTTACAAAATTCAAAATTGTTTATAAAATAAAATATTTATCTTTAACAACATGTCACGCACATAACTACCAATATTTTGATCTAATTTTTTCGCCACCTTACATTCAATACATTTATTATTGAATGACATTAAAATTTGGAAATCGGTGTTAACCAAATGCGACGATCTTTTATATGCATACAATTTATTTATTTATTTATTATTTTTATTATTATTATTATTATTATTATTATTGTTATTATTATTATTATTATTATTATTATTATTATTATTATTATTATTATTATTATTATTATTATTATTATTATTATTGTTATTGTTATTTCCTCTTTCCTAACGTTTTTGTCAGTATGTGCTAATTAGGACATAATTGTTATTTGTGTAATTGAATCTTAGTTTCATATTTATCGTACAAATTTTGACGATCGGGGAACTGAGGGTTAGTAGAGCAACCAAAAACTCGTTTGCAAACCCCAGAGAAGCATTAGGATTGGAAATTTAGAAGAAATATTAATGATTCTTTAAGAGAAATTACTATTGATGAATTTATATACAGAGTTAACATTTTGATATGCAAATTTACATGGTGATTTTCAAATTCTTTGTGAACGTGCTCATATCCTTTTTGAAGGTAAAGCCTTGAAATAGTATCACTTTTAAAAGTTGCGATTATATCAATTGGAAAAAGTAATTTGATGCCTTAAAACGTCAATATAGAGATTATAGAATTTTTTTTATTTTATTTAATAGCCAATGAAATTACACTTTCTTTCAGGCTAGCATACATATTATTCTTAATGATATTTAGTGTTGCCAGTCCGATTTAAGACTAAGTTGAGCCTTTTTATTTTGCCTTTAACCTCTAGTTTTTTTCTAGTTTTTTTAATTTTTAAAATTGCCTTAAAATGGCAAAATTATTAGTATTTCAAAAACAAACAAAATAATTTCTTATAACCAATTTTATTTATATAAGTGGTATAGATGCATTTAAGTAATTTTTTAATTTATGTAACAAAAATTTTCGTTTGCGCCGCTTCATAATTTAAATCAAAACTAAACTAATTTTATGGATTTACTAAATCGATTATTATAATATTTTTTTATATGTATATTTCATTTAGCATGGAAGCTTTTGATGAATATGATTAAAAAATCAATTTTTATGGGAATTTTTTATGCAATTTATGTCATCATGTCATTATAATTTTATAACAATGATATCAATAGCTAATGAGAACGAGAAGAAATGTCATTAAATTGAAAAAAAAAATAATTTTTTTCTGGCCTTATTTTTGGGCTATATACAACAAAATATTTTTCATAACCATTCACTAATAAAGGATCGTTATTTAACTAAGTTAAAAATATTCCCCTTAATACGGATTCAGATTATTAAGAATCAATAATAAAAACTATTGAATTGAACGCATGTAGATCTCATGGGATCAAAGTTGGCATAATTGGTTCGGAAATTTTTGATTTTTAAAGGAGTATAAATTCTAGTTGAACGATTTGGGACTACGAATTTGATCTTATGAGGCAGGAACTCGAAGTTAGTTAAACCGTTTACTAAATTAATTACAAATGAAATATTCATATACATATTTTCTCCTACTTTCAAAAGTAGGGAGATCAATAAGCTGTAATCGACTTTCATATGATGGTAAATTAATATTAGGATTCCATGGAAGATTACGAAGACAAAATAAGAGAAATTGTTTCTGGACCGATTCTATTTTCTTTATATTAACTTCGTATTAAGGATCCCAGAACACGGAAGCATATTCCAGGATTGGTCTTACAAGAGATGTAGAGGTAATTGCTTGTAAACGTAAGGATTATTAAAATCTCGTCTCCAACGCTTGAGGAAACCTGGAAGTCCTTTTGCTTTCAAAGGTAATTTACAATTAAGCAATACAGATACTCAGATCAAGAAATTCTTCGATTAGACCAATTTGATATTCGTTTATTGTTTACAGAGTACTTTACTTCTTCTGTAGAAGAAGACGAAATTTTAAGAAGAAAGCAATAACTAAATGAAACGTTTGATAAATTTTATGATTCAATCGTTGTCCTTGTGATAGACTAGATGTACCTTTGTTACATATTGAGCTCCAAGAAACGATCTGGATCATTTTGCATTTAGAAATTACTTAAGTTGTACAGTTATAATGAGCAGTTCGGAAACATTAAAAGTTTGTCAAGGATGTGACAATGTTGAATGTAAATAAGCGATTAATTCCAAAGGGCCAAGTTTCGGAAATCATTAATAATCTTTGTTGAGATAAGAATTTAGAATTGTGCTTGGTTGTATAAAAAGATAAATGCTGCAATTGTGACAAACCGTGTTACAGTTGTCTTCATTATCTGGAACTACGGCCTGTCTTTTGCTTCGGATGCGAATTAAATAATGTATGTAAACCTCAATGTCAAAATTATTTACAAAAGAAGGAAAACTTATTGAGGGATGTCCGTATGAAAAAGGACGAATATCCGTTACAAAACTAGATAATTCTAATAATAATAATAAAAATAATAATAATAGTAATAGTAAGAATAATAACAATAATAATAATAATAATAATAATAATAATAATATACCTGCCATAGTTAAACAGAATTTGGAGTATATTCTTCCCTTACAAAAACCATTTCATATTTGTTTAGAAGAATATATTCCTACTAGGAATAAAGTTTTTAATGAAACTGATGTAAAACCGCAAAGCAATAGATCTTCTATAAGAATTCGCGAATTTTATAAACGAAAAAAGACATTTAATTTCATCAGTAATAGTCAAATCCAAATGCATCATTAGATAGTGGCGCAAATGTCAGTGTTATTGGAGGTGTATTTTGTTCTGAAATTATAGAAACAAAAGATTATACTCGTAGTATAGGCAATATAAAAATTGCTGAAGGACATTAATGTTAATGGATGTTAATCAGGGATGGAAAATGGCTTATTTTATATTGTAAAAATTAAATGTACTCTTCGACCATAATTTTACCAATTTTATCAATATATTTAAATATAATATAAAATAAATATAATTTGTGATTACACAAATTTCTACCAATTTATAAGATGAAAATTATTATAGAATCAGATTTTAAAATCATATGTGACAGTAAAAAGAAAATTTCACTAATGACAAATTGTGTTTAGAATTCTATTGGTTGAACAATAAGCTAAATTTTTTTCTTAAATTTTTCTCTTAAGTGTAAAATATGCTAAATTGTGCTATTTAGTGTAATATATACAATATTATGCTCTGAAGTTTAAAATATCCAAAAATATGCCATTTAAATTGCTATATTTTAGCACTCGATCTAAAACAAGGATTTTCTATGAAAATGTAACGAAACATGCTGATAATCCCAAAATATGCAGGGATGTACTGTTAAGACTAAAATATGCAAAAGATGCTGTAGCAAATCAATACCAAATTTTTTAAAATTGTCTGAAACGGATAACTAACAGTTTGCTTCATTTGAAGAACAGGAACAATATGACTTTGCAAATTTTTGGTTGCTCTGGTAATAATTATATTTCAGTACGAAGCTTTTGCTAACGACTGAGGAATAGACACAATTCTTAAAATAAAACATGTACACAGTTTTTTTTACATTTTAAATTGCAATTATTAAAACCATTCGAAGAGGATAAAAGGTGTACGTTTCTGTAAAGTGTTGAAAATATGCTTACATTTACATTTTGAGTTTCGAGAGATTAGTCAACGAAATAGTTTAAAAATTTTAAATCATCAGAAAAAAAAATTTTTGAACAAATTTCTTAAAAAAATGTGTAAATGAAAATTGTTTTACATTTTAAAAAGCAAATACTGTGCAAGCTCGATTTTTCGCGATAACAGAACCCAAAATTTTATTGAAAAATTTTATGTAATTTTTAAAATTAGAATTGCTGATATATTTACATTTTAAATATTTTTAAAGAAATTAGAGATTTTGAGTTGCTTTTTTAGCAAATTATTTTTTAAAATAACAGCTGAATCACGTAGTTCATATAGTACTGTTGTTGGCTTACCATTTTGCAAAGCCCATTGTACGCATATGTTTATCGATGTTATACAATCGTCCACTTTAATTTTGTTTTCTTCATGACCACTATCATATAAATCGCACGATTCCGTATCTGATAAGTCCATTACTTTCCACTTGAAATTTTTGAGAAATCGTTGGCTTTAAAATATATTGAACTTTTTCCATATTAAAAGATGTATCTACACAACAAATGACACGAATAAACTGACAAAATTGAGGATCAAAATCTTCCAAAAAGGTTAATATACCAAAAGACGGGGATTTCCCTTTTTTGGTTATAGACATTGTAATCAAATTAAAAAAAAACAGATAAAAGTTGCGAAAATAAAAGCCGTATTTCGTAAACTTATAGAACCTGTAATTTTAAAAATTTAGCCGTCGCGATAACTTTGCCATCGCGATAATAGGTAGTAGCGTATACCGAGCTTGCACTGTACTTCAGTTCCTGTAAACAATATGACATAGATCTGAGACCTCTATGAATCTGCGATGTCCGGAAATTATAAGCATGTTACAACTTTTTATTGTCCAAACTATTTATTATAAAATTGAAAATTGGAGTATGACACAAAATAAATATTGGATTATTTTTTTGAACCATGCATCAAAGTGAATCGGAAAGCTGTAAAACACATTGATACGACTGAATACGGATTAAACTCGGTTAAAAAATTTTACATTTTTGTCAACATAGTGCCAAAAAAAAAAAAAAAAAACGCGTAAACTCTAAAAAAAATTGTAGATATTTAGAAAAGTTCTTAAAAAATGTTGTGAAAAGAAGATTTTTTCTCTGTATTATTAGAATTTTTATATTATTTCTGGAACTGATAACTTAAAAAAAAACTACAAGAATGTATACATTCATTAAAGACTTTATTTGTATAAAAGTATAAAATTTTGTTGATACCCCCTATACCTGGAAACAAAATTGGTTAATTTTTCATCAGCTATACTTTGACCAGAAATAGTAAATGTTTCAGTCTTTGTTCCTCTATGCCGTCTAGTGCTCTTTTTTAAATATTTAAATATATTTTTATACCCACTATGCCTGGGAACAAAACTAGTTCATTTTTCAGCTATGCTTTGATCAGAAATAGTAAATGTTTGGGTCTTTGTTCCTCTACACCGTTTAGTGCTCTATTATTATTTATCAATTTAATATTTGTTTTCTTATTTGGGAAATTAATTAACGAAATATTTTGTATCTAAGGACCCTACCATTCTAAAGTATTGCAAAATTTTTAAATTCCCATTAGTTAACTTTTAATATATATAACTATTTATAGTCAAAAAAAATTTAAACATTATTTTTCAAAAGGTGATATATAACATTTATTATAACATTATTGTTCTTGAAGTGGCGAGCTATTTGGTAAAATGGAAAGGTTTACCTTTATGGAAATACATGAATTTTACAGCATCAAATTACTTTTCCAAATTCGCAGATTTTATTACTTTATGAATGCACTTATTAATAAAATGGAAGGGGTAATTTATAAAGACGGATTCAGCTTCAAAAACACTATTTTATAATAAAAAGAAAAAAATATGTTGCTATTTAAATAAAATAATAATAATAATAATAATAATAATAATAATAATAATAAGAAAATAAGATCATATCAAATTATACCAAATGAGTCATAGTAGTACCGCGGTACCAAGAGATATAAAAAAGTACAAAAAAAAAGTACAATTTTACCATGCTTCGCATCCGTGTATTTATACGAACTTTTAATAACTTCTAAAGACTTCGATGAACACTTACGACATTAGAAGAGGTGGCTACTAGGGTTGTCATTCCTTAATCATTATTCGATTATTCGAGGAACACATTCTTTATTCTTATCGAACAAGCAAAATTTTTCAATTTAGTATAAAAAGTTATTCGATAAATTTTCAACGGTTAATCGAATAATCAAATAATTCTTCAGAACGAGTTTTTGTTAAATTATTATATTAAACATAAATTCCTTTTTAAATTATAAGTGTAAAAAGTTTTGTTTGATTGAAAAATCCTGTCGAAAATTATTGAATATTTCGTTAGGATATATAAACGTGAAACTCACGTGTTAATTTCGGGTTAAAGCTTTTTACGGACACTGAAGTCACAATATTTTTTTTTTTCTTATTATTTCTTTTTTAACTATACAACGAACAGTGAAACAAAAGTGTCTGCAAATGGTTTATTTTAAAAATTTGTTAATTTGTTATTTATTTAAAAATATATTTGAATGATAATATAAATAATAAAAATATATATGATAATATAATATATATATATATATATATATATATAAACTTTCTCTTTATTCGAACTATCCGTAAATGGAATTTAATTCCAGTCCATATCTTACACATGCACTATTTCCTTTATTTTAGTAAGTTGTCTTTTTTAAAACAATTAAACATTATAGAAATTTGACAAAAACAAATTTTGGAATATTTAAAAAAAGAAATTTTTAAATTTTAACGGAAGTCAATTCAAATTAAAGAAGTTTCAAAAGTTAATGGGACAATTTGGAGTCAGTCACAAAATTACAGCGGCAAATAGCCCGCAATCAAACGTTTGCGAAAGAGAAAATAGATCTATAAATGCCAAACTACTGGATAACTTTAGACAACGATGATTATACATTGACAGGATTATAAAATTTTATGAAACAATTTTTGGCAGACCACAAATTACATAATTTTAGATCTTGTAAAATTTAATATGGCGCAGTAAGTCATACGACGTAATTTTGGCCAAAACTTGTTAATAAATAAATTCAATGTTAAACTTCCGCCCACTGGTGTAAAAGCTGTGGTCAAAAGAAAAATTGGTAACACAAGTTATGAGCTCCGAGATATTCAAGGTGGATGTACTGGCGTATAACATATCAAAAATATCTGGAGTCGATTACTTCTTATTCAGATTGAGATCTGCAGCGGACTTGGATCTTAATCTGATTTGTGATGGTGATAATTTTTATTAATTATTTTGTCTGAGAGTAAATCGTAGTTATATTTGTTCTATTTTTTAATCACGTTATCTAGTTTTTTTAGAAATAAATTTTCTAATAGAAGATTACTCATTTTCAAGATTTTGCATTTCAATTTAAGATTTTAATTGAGTGGTTTGGGAAATTTAAAAAATAAAATAATAGTTAATTTATAAACTATACTGTGCATATAAATACAATAATTTCATTCGAATATTATAAAATTTGCATATTACCAAACTGGTTTTGTTGAATTTCGAAACAATGACTTCCTGTATGATTAAGATTGGACTAAAAGCACAATTTAATGTTGGCAGCGGTTAATTTGTTGCGAATTCGTGAAAACACTGAATAAAATAAGCAAGTTATTAAAGTTATTTTAACGTTGAGTGTTTTTTAATGCACTGAAAGTTTATTTAAATTCCGAGCTCTTAATATCTAAAAACTAATATCTAAAATTAAAATAGTACAAATGTGTCCTATATTTAAATGTTTATCTTATATTTAAATAACACCAAATCGAAAATCAATTCTTATCACACACACACACACAAGTGTAAACGATGAAGGTTGTTTTTGAATAAGCTACACATGCGTGAGATCATAACATAATCTAATGTAAATAGCAATAAAATATTTTACCGAGTTATAAAATTTGAGAGAACAAATGAAAAATACTTAAAATACGGAAAATAAAATACATTTTTAGATATATAATAAAATTATGCTAAACAAGTTAATTAATTCATTAAATAAAAGAAAGCAAGTTATCAAGAAAGCAAGCTACCATCTATAATAATTTATAGCACTTCTGAATGAAATTTACACCAGCGATTTTTAAATATTTTGTGCCAATTAAAATATATATATATATATATATATATATATATACCAACATTTAATACAAGTCCAAAATTTTTATTCCGAAATTAATATTTTATTTTGCTTCAAGCATATACAAGTCCTTATTTTGAAAATTTAGTTATTTAGTTTTGCGAAATTTGGATCTATTTTTTTTTTTATTTATATTGATTATTTATATCCTTGTTCGCTTAAAATTTAATAATTAAAAGTAAAAGTTCAGAATTTTAAATTTTATATATGGTCACCTAAAGAAATGAACTAACACACATGTAATTTTTTGAAGGGATTGTATTACAATGAGAAATAAAAATTCTCAATTATATTACAATCCTTATAACATTTTACACCTCTTTACATATCGATTAACACTACTTATACATAATATTTGGTTGAGTGTAAATATGATTGTTACTTATACGTCTACAGTCGAATATTTTCCGGCGCCCAATGACGACGATGGACAAAAGTCATGTAAGTTTTCTTATTTTACATTAATTATTAATATCAACCATTATCGAATTTACACGACAAATTAAGAAAAGTTAATAAAAAGATAATTTTATTTCAACTTAAAATTGGTAAACAAACTTGTAAAATAAAAATTATTTACATTCTTTACCTTAATACATGCATATTGCGAATACTTACGTAATTCCCTTTCGGGGAACACATTTTAAATTTTAATTAAATGGAATTAAAAATATATATTATCTACATAGTCTAATGTGCTTTTTAGTTTTTAGTAACAGCAATTTTTGCTCCCGGATATCGGTAGCAAAAAGTTTAAAAAAATCCCATTTTTGGAAATTTTTGAAAAAATTTTTTTTGGGACTTTCGGGATTTCTCTTAACAAATATAAAAAAATGACTATAGTTCCAAATTAAGCATCAGAGAATCTATCTAGGTGCAAAATTTCGTTTAAAAACATTTACTAACAAAGATTTTATTTAAAAATTAAAAATGAATAATATGTACAAAAACTAATTCACCACTTATTCGGCCTTTTTTCAAAAAGTGTGCAACGATTTTTTTATTATAAATAATATTAAAAATTTCCTGTACAGTTGTATAATATGTCTACCCTCACCTTTCCACGTATAAAAATTAATTATCAAAACCTTACACTTCTTTTTTGTTAAACGTTACTCGTCTAGTTAAGTTGTTCATAATGAGTAGGTTACATAATGACTAAAGTAATGTTAATCGTCAGCTAATCCTTTACTTTAAGACTTGAGCCTTTCATTAACAATTATTTTGCAGCAGGTAGGTACACAGCACAGGTAAAGCTTTGTATATTAAGTTGCAATGAATACATATATAAGTATGGTAAAACCTTTTTAGATCACAGTTATATCTCAGTTATGTAAATCTTATTGAAAAATACCATTTTGCGTGCCGCTTTATTTCTTTTTGAAGGAAAGGTGAATTCAATAAGACAATACGTCGGAATATATTTTAAAAATAAGCTAGAGAAAGGGTTCTCAAAAATCTAAAGCTTTGTTAAGTTATTCAATGAAAGTCGTTGAGGCAATCTACTAAGAAGTTTGAACCAATGCATTTTGACTGGCTGAATGAAAACATAAAACTGGTATTTTGGTCAGATGCTTTTGGCTCTCTTTCTAAACAATATGGAGAATTTTGCCAAAAATCCAAGAAACATAGATTGTCTGCAACACTTTCCACAATGTCTACTGAAGCAATTTATGCTAACAGCGATGTCCAATCAACCATTTTTGAGGACGTTTGGATAAATTCAACATCGAAGTACTTTTCTAGATCAATTTTCTTTAAATATACAAAGGAATCTTTCGCATGTTTTCTATATCTGGCATATGATATCAAGTATAGAAGCATACCAGGAAACGAAAGTATATCAGAAAATAAAAATGAAGAGCTGAAGAACATTAGAGAGGGCGAGAAGGAGAGAATTCACTTGAACGATGGTAACAGATCTCGGCGTTTTTTTAAATATTATGAAACCACCTCACAAATCACAGGAATTGATATGGGTTTACTACGAAGAGTCAACATAATCTTAATGGAAATAAATAGTAAACATAAAGTTAACTCAAAGAAATTTAGAGAGTATTAAAGTAATTTCAAAATATGTTATAAAATTATATCCTTAGAAATTATTGTTACCAACGGTATATAAGATATTATGTCATAGAAAAATTATAATTAAACATAACATTTTTCCCTTAGGAGAACTTACTGAAGAGTACCAGTTCAGCTTAAGAAAATGTTCCATACAGTCTCAAAATATGAATATTTTTAATAATCTTATATTATCATCTGATTCAGTCTTATCACTTATGAAAAACCTATGGATTGGAGAAATCCTACCAAAAAAAATTTCAAACATTTCCAAAAATGGTACTTCTTACTTTTTTCCTATACATTTCCCAACCGATACCGAGGAGCAAAAATATCTATTACCAACAACTTAAAAGCACATTGGACTGTGTAAAAATATAATTTTCTTAATTCCAGCTTTGCGATTTAAGAAATTAAAGCAAAAATTGGAAAATCATTAAAAAATAGGTTGCATTGGCGAGACCCTTTTTCTCGCAGTATTAAAGTTTTAAAAATTTTTTTCGTTTTTTTTTTCTTTCAGAAGGTATAAATGCTATATATGTTACTTAAGAAAATTTTTTTATAACTGAAAAAGAATATAGCTAATTTTGTGGCAAAAGAGCTTTTAATTTTATTTCGTAAAGATTTTTCCAGTTTTTTTACACTACCTTTTTATTACTTAAATAAAAAATATTAAAAAAAAAAATCTGGTGAAATTTGGATCCGTTATGGCGAAAGGACTTCATCAAGATAGGTCAAACCGAAAAAATTTTAATTTTTGAAGACCAATATTTCTTAAACTAAAAGAGAGCAGAATCTACTCATACAAAACGGACCAGCTGTTCAGAAATTCCAGATTTATTTCCATTTAATTTTTTGAATGTGCATAGGGTACAAACAAATATTTAAACAACACAACTACTTTCCTCTTCGCAGAAAGTAAATAAAGAAGTAGAAAGGTCTTATTAATAATAGCAAACTCAAGATACGTACAAGCAATGCTGCTTAAATAACCTTTTTTTATGGAAACACCAATTTCGAAACTCGATAGAAAGGCTTCTTAATGAATCTTGGCTAGTTTCACAATAGAATCCTATTTAAAGGTAATATAAACATTTTTCAAAAGGGATGCTTAATAGGTAATATGAGTGTGTGTGAAAGTGCGTATACAAATATTTGTATCAATTCATTTGTTTACAAATATAATTTCTCTTTTCTGATTGCTTTTTATAACAATTTATTGAATTTAGTCTTCGCTTTTTCACTAAACTAGTCAGCATTGCGTCATATTAACTTTAATTATATCAACCTAGTTGGCCATGTCTTCAAGACAACATCAACGATGCGTATAACACACATAAAAAAATCGTGACGACATGTTGATGACAGCCCATACAATTTGTCGACGACTTTTTCAAACAAATTTCCGCTAAATCGTTAACGCCATTATAAGCAACAATGTCGTGCAAATTGTTATCGGCGATTATATGGAGGACAACGGACTTCTAACCTAAAATCAACGAATATGTTGGCAACATTTTTAAAATTGCTGTCGTAGATAACCATAGTAACAACAACAATATGTCATAAAACAATCTGTGTGTGCGAAATATTGAAATTTTGTTTTTATTTGGATAGACTCATGATAGTCATTATGTGTGAAATATAATAGTTGTTTAAATTTTCGCATGGTGGGATGGATGCGGAAGATCAATATATCAATATTTCTGTTGCACAGATCGGGCTGAATATAAACGGTGCACTGGGTTATATTAATTTTGCAGAATATTCATAATTGCACCTTTCGCTATCCTGCTGCAAACACATATCGTCCATCTCGATTTCATTTAATTCGAGCCAAAATAAATTCGTCATAATTACTCTCTAGAGCCCACAACGTCTTCGAAGCAGTATACACAAATTATGCGGCAATAATAATAAATATTTCGTTTTATTCATTTTAATTTTAACACGCGGTAAATAATTAGACTCATGTTTTTTTGAAACGAAAAAATTATATTATTTTCAGAATTAAAAGTGGTTTGGAAATTAAAACAGTACAAATGCACAAAATTGTTGCCTATTCTGTCTTCAATAAAGTTCAAATATTAAAAATTCTAGAAGTACGACAATGTACATGCAATTGATACTTAATTTGTCTTAAATAAATTTTATAAACGACAAAATACATAATTTCCTGCAGACAACGTTGACGACAACATCGTCTATGATCATTTGGTCAACTAGGAAATAACCTAACATACATTTAAACACCCACATACATGCGAATTACGGTACGTGACGATGCACAGTGTGGTCAATTGCAAAATAAGTGGTAATACGTCTGGATCTTTTAAACTACTACACCGATTTCGATTAATCTAGGAACATCGATAGAGGAGGAATTACCCTTTCAAAATATTGTTGTCTGGAGTATGTAGATGGAGCACAGACGGCGCTACAGTGGGCCAAATTGACCATGTCGGAGCTTGTATTTTTTATAAATATAAACCAATTTTAAATATTTTTACATTCGAAGTCCAAATTTCAATATAGGTCTCAAAATTTTTAACTTTTCATCCAAAATTTATTATCTTTGACCATTGCTGGATGTAGGGTGAACTTTCAAAGCTTTACACATTTACACATTTTTTAAGGTATAGTCTTTCAGAAAATGCTAATAAAATATTGAACTTTTTTAACAAAAAAAAAAAAAAAAAAACGTAGTAAATATGTATATAATGTTGCTTTTTTTAACAAAAATTGCAATTTTTGAGACCTGTTTTAAAATTTTGACTTTGAACATTTTTTGCTTGTTATCGAATTGAGATAACTAAAAATTTCTGTAGCATAATTTAGAAAATTATAAAGAATTTCACCGTACTTTTAAACAAATTTTAGATATTTTATTTTAAAACTTATGGGGCAAAATCGCAAAGAAATCAAGTCCAAAAATTAAAAATTTGTGGTTTCAAGTCAAAAACCTTTTAAACCATAAGATATAATGTATCACAGCAAACATATTTTTTTTCCTTTTGTCTAGCTTAGTAAAAAATGTAAAAATATTTAAAATCGATTCATATTTGTGAAAATTACAAGCTTCCATATTCTTTTCACTCTCGAGGTGTCAACTTTGGCCCACTGTAGCGTCGTCCGTGCTCCAGCAACAATATTCTGAAAGCTTAACTTCTCCCCTATCGATGTTCCTAGTTTTAACAAAATCGGTGTAATGTTTTAAAAAATCCAGATTTATTACCATTTATTTTGCAATTGGCCCCACCGTGCTATGTCAAGCATTAACATTGAAGGAATGGCCAAGAAGTTGTATAATGTTAAGTGGATGTTTGTATGTCATTAAGATCCAGTTCAGTGAAAATATATTTTATTATTTTTTTTACCAAAATCATTTTTGTTTTTGGAAAAATGTGCAGAGTTTGTACCACACATTTTTACATTTTTACGAGGGAATAAAAAGAAATTGTTAGTTGCTGAGAAGAAAAACATCAAGTTGTTCGGATTGTCACGGAAAAAAATCTATTTGGATGAGTTTATTTGCTTAGGACTGTTTGTCTTTGTCCGTAATCAATTGTAATAGTCTAATGGACTGCAATTGATTGTATATGTACACAAGACATAAAGTTGTTTCAGTTCCTCCTCTCCTCCACTTCCACTATCACTGTTTTCTAACTGTGTTTCCCTTTTTTGTTTTTTCTTTTTCGTAGTTTTGTTGGTTCAAAAGAAGAATTATTGTCTTGAAGGAATTTATTTAGCAGTGTGTACATTGTAAAATTGGTTTATCCTTTATTACAGTAATGATGATGAAGACGAGAATAGATACGATGATGGGTAAGTGTTTCATTTTGCTTAAGTTACGACAAAAGAAAAAAATAACGAAAATCATAAAAAAATAATAGAATCGTCATCATTGAATTAATATTAATTTTATTGATTAAACCAAAACAAAATCTCTATTTATTCCGTTTTTATTGTTCTTTATTTTCAGTTCGTAAACATTTCTCTATTATAATTCTAAATAAACCCAGCAAAACAAAAAAAAAAAAAAAAAAAATGAAGTACTTTTACAGGAAGAGCCTTTTCACTAACTAAGTGCACATTTTGTACTTTTTGTGGAAACTATTTATAATTAATTCTATATAAGTGAAAATAAATCTGTTTTTTTAATTTGTAGGAACATTCATCTTACTTGCTAAATTATGTGTCCCAAGTTTTTTCAATTTGTCACTGTAATTTTAGCCAGTAAAAAGTTATACTTGCTGACACCCTTACTTTCTCGACAAGTTTTGTAACAAAAGATGAGGACATATCTTGGAAATTCATTTTTTTTTTTTTTTTTTTTTTTTTTGTTGGTAGATATATGTAGAAGTAAGTATTCAGTAGTGTGTGGAATACTAAAACATAATTGCAATATCTCGTTGTAATTATAAGATATGACAAGGAAATTCATTCCGGTATTTCTGGTCCTAGGGTTTCCGGGAACTTTAAAATTTTTCATGTCCCGATCTCCCGGGAATTTTGTCCAGGATTTCCAAGAACTGAACTAAATATCTTAATGAAATGTCAGCACTAAAAATCAGAAGATGAAAAAGTGTAACTGATTGAAAGAATCTTGTAGGAACTTTATATTTACATTGTAAATTTTTCAGTAGCATAAAAAATACACAGTAAAAAATAAAAGTGCACTTCAATTATGAAATTACTTATATTACTTAATTTTTTGTTTAATTTTGCTCCAATCATCAAAATGATAATATTAATTAACTAGAATAATTGATTTTATCTTAAATTTAAATTAATTTTTTTAATCAAATTAAATAGAATTATGATTGTATATTGTCCTAAAATTAACTAAAAATTTTATTGATTCAATTTCACAATTAATTAATTCCATCCCTCAATAAAAATGCACTGATTTAAATATAATTATTTATTGAATTATTAGAAGTATTTAAATAATACGATACGAGTAAAATTAAACGTGAAAAGAATATTAAAAAATAAAAATATTAAACCTGGTACACATATAGTTTCACGTACATATATAATCACGTATAAATCAGATTTTTGTAACCTTTGACCTCGAGTATCTCATGGGATGGGATTATTGGTGACTTTTTAAAGGATTTATAAGATACCAAGACGTCAATTTTCGCTTCCTTCTATCAAATTTTGGTGTTATACACTTATTTTCCCAGGTTTTTAAAAAATGTAATTCACTATAATGATTATAAAGTGTGTACATTTTAAAGTATTTAATGTTTATACTTATATTTTATTCCCGAAAACTTATCATAAAAGCTTTCATCTATGCGGGACGTTCCAATGAAGATCATGTTATCCTACCTGAGTGCCTTGCGACCTAGGACGAGATATCAACAACAATATGACAAATGTTCGAACAAATCGTCAAAAACAATCAATATGAACTGATCTTATATTCATTTATAAGTAATCTTTCATAGAAAAGTTTTGAAACAAACTGGGATCTTGAAATTGAGTATAACCTCCGGTACCAATGACATCTACAATAGTATTGAAAGATTAATAAACTCATCAAATATTTAAATTTGGTACCTACAAAAAAATTATACATTAAACACGCCACGGAAAGCTGAGGAAATCATGTAAATATTTCGTATTTCTATTTTTTAACGATAGATTAATCCCAAACGGTTGAAAATGGTTTGAAATTGAATGATAGTTATTTTATTTTTATACTATTTACTGATACGTTTTACTTTTTTTATTTTTTAAAAGCTGTCGATTTTTGTCAACAAGTTCAAATCCAATTAGAAAGTTAGAAAGTTACATTAATTATAATCCAATTAAATTTCAATATAAAATTAATTAATAATTTTACTAACAATTATTTGGGATAATTTTTATGCGTCTCATAGATATTAGAAACATTAAGAAAGTGAAGAAAAAAGTTAGTAGTAAATCCGACAAATCATTATTCATATAATGTATGAACTGAAAAGATACAGAAAAATATTCTCTGTTATATTGAACAACGTCTGATTTGACCTTTTCTGCGAGATATATTTAAAGAAACGTTAATATTTTAAAAATAATTAGGATAAAATCGTCATTTTAATAAGAAAAACATATGACAAATTATTTTGAAATAAATTTTTTTTGGAAAATTTACGAAGTACGAGTTAATTTATTTTTATTTCGCTATCGTTCTATATATATATATATATATATATATATATATATATATATAACATTTTAGAAAAATATCAACAAAATAAATTACCGTATAATATCCTGTCCCAATCAGTTCAGGAAGTTGAAATGATGTGTCCATTCATAATTTTATGTACGTTTGAATAATGAAAAATAAGCGACCATTTGGCTATTTTAATAGAACGTAGGACCAGCCTAATGAACTCATTAGAATCACTCCAAAGTGTTTCGTAAAAAGCAATTATCAACCATTACCTTTAGAATTATTAAATTCTATATTTTTAAGTGAATTTTTTATTAAATTAAAATAGATTTACGAAACTTGCTTAAAACCATTTGAATAATGTCTGAGTAAATATTTTGTTAATTAATTTCTCTATTTTTCTGTTCAAATACATTATTTTTTATGGTACTATATCTTTATAATAAGAATAAAAATATTGCCTAATATTGTGTCGATATCCACTAAACACTTTAAGAATATATACTATATCAGTATTCATCAAAGTTGAGTAGTCAGTAGATGAAGCGATTGATAAAATTTCCTTCTCTCAGTACATTTACAAATCCTGTTTTAATTCTGCTCATGTAAAGATTTATACTTTTTTTGGATTTCAGTTATCCAACTAATGAGAGAAGTGAGAATTATAGTTTTTAATCCGGGATCCTGGGAAATTGAAAAATCTTCCTTGCTGTCCGGGAAATCCAAAAGTTAGGAGAATTGTGATCCCTAGATATGACAACAACATATTACAAATTAAGCAGTTTCCTCTATGAGTAGGGGGTAGATTTTCACGCGAATGCATATTTATTCTTGAATATTTAAATACTATCTAAAGTAATTAACTACCTGAATAACACATCAACTTATTATTGCATTTTTTTTTTTTTTTTTGCATATTTAGTTGTGGATTTTTTGTTATATTTTATTCAGTAATGCATATCAATTTGTATATCTTAATATTTTGTAAAAAAATAAATAATATTTTTAACTTGGACTTATGTGAAGCCTTGCTGTCAGCAGTCACTCCTTTGAAAAAATTAAATAATTCTATTTTTTTTTTTTTTTTTTTGAATTACTTAAAGACCTACATAAAAAAAGGTCGGGAAAATTTTGTTAATAAATTTGTATCTCCTAAACTAATGATCTGATCGAGTTGAAATATTTGGTAGAGCTGTAGAGGAGGACCGAAGATTTATAAAAATTGTAGTCACCCTGTAATAATACAAGATAATCTAGAGGATCAGTTGACTACCTATAGCATAGCATTCAAGTAGAAGTTTATGTGAGAGGCACTTCGAACTAAATTAAAAAAAAAAAAATACTAATTTTTTTCAAAACACAAAAGCAAAATATATGTGACTACATGTATTTTGTTTTTGCATGAATTAGGTTTTGGACAATTGAATCAGGTTTTTTCTCTCAACATAAATATCTAACTTATTAATCTATGACCTCGAGCATGAAGAAGTTTCAATCAAAATATATTTACTCTCGAATTTTGAATTTTTGATCTTTTGCCTCGATTTTATTGCAGGCGCGGATCCACGGATGGTAGGGAAGAAAATTTCCCCTCCCAAAGTGCATTTTTCAACTAAGAAAAATTAAACACGGGGAAAAATTTACAATAGGGAAAAAAAAGAAAAAAAGAATTAAAATTATTTTGCAAAAAGTTAGTTCGTCATAAATAGAAAAAGGAATAACGAATTTATCTTTAACATTCTTTATATAGGGTGATCTATTTCGAGGTTCCCTACCTTTTTAAAGAAAAAAACACAGAAAATTCAAATTTAATGGGGAATCTTTATTATCATTTGAAAGAACATTCTTTGGCATTTATTTTTTGAAGATTATGTCTATCAAATGTTGGCCGTTGCTACGTCGCAGATGGTCCATCCGTTGAGTCCAATTTTCGACGACTCGTTCGAGCATTTCGACTGATAACTGGCGAATGACACGCTTGATGTTTTCCTCCCAGGCCTGAATCGAAGTGGGTTTGCCCGCATAAACTTTAGACTTTACATATCCCCACAGGAAAAAGTCTATCGGTATGATATCACACGATCTTGGTGGCCAATCGGCCGGCCCAAAACGTGAAATTATGTGCTCACCTAAGTGTGCTCTCAATAAATCCATTGATTGATGCGATGTGTGGGAAATATGGACCGATGATTCCACCGGCCCACAAACCACACCAAACCGTTGTTTTTTCTGGATGAAGTGGCAGTTCTTGAATCTCTTCAGGTTGCCCTTCATCCCAAATGCGGCAATTTTGTTTGTTTACATACCCATTGAGCCAGAAATTGGCCTCATCGCTGAACAAAATTTGCCTCGAAAACGTCGGATCTTCTTGGAACTTTTCAAGAGCCCATAGAGCGAAGCGATGTCTCTTGGGAAGGTCGAGCGGCTTCAGTTGTTGCACAAGCTGTATTTTTTACGCTTTCAATTTAAGATCTCGATCTTAAATGCGCTAAGTCGTTCCATACGTCAGTCCGAGTTGCCGAATCGACTCTCCACGGTCTTCGTGTACACTCTCAGCTACGGCCACTATATTTTCTTCACAGCGTGCGGGACGTGGTCTATTTGGTCGAATACTATCCAATAATGAATGCTGGATCTCAAAATGGGTGATGGTGTTGCGAATAGTACACTCAGTAGGCCGATTATGTTGATCCTAATTTGAGTGAAGTTCACGAAACACATTCCTCACAGAACGTGAATTTTCATAATAAAGTTGAACGATTTGTAAACGTTGTTCAGGCGTAAATTTTTCCATTATGAAATGTCAAACAATGCTAAACAAAAATAACATGACAGCATGACACGACTCACACGTGATCTGTCAAAGAAAGGCTATTAAAAAAAGTATTTCTACTTGAATCACCCATTACAAAAATTTTCATCTTCTTCCGAAAATTTTTAAGTAATTCAATAGGTTTCCAAAAATGGCACTTGTTTAATAAAAAATGTAGGAAATGCACATCTGTAGGTATTTTTATTTCACTTTTTTTAAGTAACTACATAATATATTCATGAATTTTTGTAAAATGTTAAATTCTTCTAATAGTAAATATTTAGTTTTCCCGGGTTTCTGAAATTCTAGATTTTAAAATTTAGTTAAATTTAAGCTTAAATTTTACGGACCATACGATTAAAAATGCCTCTTTCGATAAAAATAATCTGTTTAAGAACTAGTTTTATTAGTTAATAAAAAATATTTTTCTTTTTTTATTTTATAAATCAAAATGTATACAAAATTTTTCTTCACAAAGCGCTTAAGTTTTTATCAAATTTTTTCATACAAAATATAATATTTATCCCAGATATTATTAAATTATACATAATGAAAATTTGTCGTGTTTTGAAAGTTAATAAAAATACATACTCGTAAATTATCAAAGATAAGTGTCTCAAAATGATAATTTTTCAAGTAAAATCTTAGAAAATTGAAAATATGCATAATTTTGCAACTAAAAATCATTAAAAATTTTCAATTATTCTCAAAAACTGTTTTTTATGTTCCTGGGGAAATTGTTTTGTTAATTTCTTCTTTTTAAGATTTTTTTAGAAAGTAGAAGAATCAACCTAGTTATCAATATATGTTTAAATATGTTTTGGTTAAATATTGAAAGAAATTTTTTAAATAACATTTAAAAAATGAAAACTTTCAGGTTCTAATGCAATTTATAATACATTTTTCTGCAAAAGGCTATAATATAACGTATTTATAATAATTTTTAAATACTGTTTTGGAAGCATAACTAGATTTATTTTCTTTTAAATTTTAAAACTTATTCGATTTTATAAGGAATGATTTACATATGTTATTATTTTTACCTCAAGTATGTTTCAAATAAAGCAGAAGGTATTTTCTTAAAAATATATTAAAAATAATTTGATAAAGTTTTGAAATTCTTAAATAATTGTTTATGTATTTAAATGATTTGAAATATTGACGTTTCATTTAATTGTAAATGAAATAGCATTTAAAACTTGATACCTCTAGAGTTATTTTGGAAATATCTTAATATTTCGAATTTTCTAAAATTTGTTAGTTTTTCACTTATGACAACTTTATTATTTTTCTTACAAATACTTACTTTTTAAAAGTAATGAAAAGTAATGGAGAAAAGCTATTATTATCTGGAATTAAATTAAAGTATTTTTTCGGTACTGTTGCCTTTACCAGATTAGTTCCAAATTTTTTTATCAGTAAGTTTTTGATATTAAAGAATATAATTAGATCTATTTAAGTAAAATTGATATTCTAGGTATCAAAACCTACATTGCTTAACCTTTCATGTTTTTAATTAATTTAACTGAAATGAATTTATTTGTTTTATATGCTTTAGAATATTAAATAAAAACACACCTTATGTTATTAAAATCTATTCAATATTCCCTGAAATTTACGAACCATAGATTCATAAAAATTTTTGTTATTAAAAATTTTTTATTATTAAAAATTGAAAAATACATAACTTAAAATTTTTCAAAAAAAAAAAAATGTATGTTAGGTATGAAAATACGAATTAAAATATTATGAAATAGTGAATTTTTAAAATTTTGACACGAGCTGCAAGCCTTAAGGCTATTATATTCTATTTGCTATAACGCCCTATATAAACGTATTAAATATCAGTGAACTTGTAAATAAATGTTTTTTATATTATTTTAATATTTTAGAGCCAGTTTTTCACTTCCAGATTAAATCCCAATTAAAAATTAGATTAGTAAATCTAAAATTTAATCTAAGCCGCCATTTCTGTTTTTAAGTACGATATTAAATCTTAAATGGTAATTTTTGTAAATATCATGTAATAAGAAGAAGATACAGATTACTTTTTTATTATTTGTGAAAATTTGAAATTACAAATTAAATTTGAAGAGAAATATGTTATAAAGTCGGTGTTTGGACATCTTTACAAAGAAATTTACAAAAATGCAACCCCTGTCATTATTTTACCACAAGTTTAAACCCCCAATATTGGCCGCTTAAACTAGCAAATAAAATGAGGCGATCGACAATTAAAAAAAAATCGTTAATATTTAAGTGAAAAATTGGCACTTGGAGATTTTTAAAGTAGACGGAGTTTTTCTAAAAAAAAAAATTGTTTGTTTTTATTTTTATAAAAATATTGTTTATTTTCGAAAAGTTGTCAAAAATTGGTTGTTGAAGATATTTAAATAATTTTTAGAGGAATGAAATATTAATATGTATTTTACACAACACAAAATAATATTAAAAAGTGATATTAATTTTCACATAAACGGATAAATTTACGTGACTCGTAAATTTATACGATGTTAACTTATATTGTATTTCTTTATTTGATTTAAGAATTTTGCCAATTGAACAATTTTTAAAAACTTAAAATTAATATTTTTTATTTATTTTCTTTTGAAAAATTTGAAAATCAAAAACAAAATTCTTTGTTCACTTTTTAAATACGATTATTAAAAAAAAAGAAAAAGTTTACGAAGTCGTTTACACATTGAAATTATAGTGTAAAGAAATATAATTTCTGTAAATAAATTTTCAACAAAAAATTTTCTTTGGAAAATTTATTATGAGCTTATAAATGTATGCAATACCTCTGTTTCAGTACTCGTCAAATTTACAGGTTTAAGTTAGAATTAGTCAAAAAACAAAAACTACACATAAATTCGTAGTACTGGAACACTTTTTTATTTATTTATTTATTTATTTATTTATTTACTTATTTATTTATTTATTTATTTAATAGCCAATGAAATTTCAATTTCTTACAGCCTAGCATACATATTATCCTTAAAGCTATTTACAATAAACTGTTTTTCATAATAATTCAATAATAATGTATTATTATTTAACTTAGTTAAAAGTACTCATCTTAACGCGGATTGGATTTAATAAGAAATCAATATATGGATAAAAACTGTTGAATTGATTGCATATACATCTCATGGGATCAAAGTTGGCGTAATTGTTTCGAACATATTTGATTTTTAAAGGAGTATAATTTCTAGTTTGGGAACTACAAATTTTATCTTACGATGCAGGAAATTGGAGTTCATTGAACCGTTTACTAAATTAATTACAAATGAAATTTTCATATATTTTCTGATACTTTCAAGAGTAGGGAGATCAATAAGGTGTAATAGACTTTCATATGATGGTAAATTAATATTAGGATTCCATGAAAGATTATGAGGACAAAATAATAGAAATTGTTTCTGGACCGATTCAATTTTCTTTATATGAACTTAGTACTAAGGATTTCAGACCACGTAAACATATTCCAGGATTGGTCTTAAGAGAGATATGAATAATTGCTTGAAATCTAACACTTGAGGAAACCTAGAACTCCTTTTGCTTTATTAACGATTTGTGAAACGAGGGAATTAAAGTTTACAATTAAGCAATACACCCAGATCAAGAAATTCTTCGAATAGATCGAGTTTATATTCATTTATTGTGTATCTGCAGAGTACTGGACTTCTTCTGTAGAATATCATGTGTTTACATTTTCCTAATTTCAGATCCTTAGATTCATCAAACACCAATCATCTGATTGGAGTAAGGAACATTGATAGGAATAGTTAGAGCTATGGAACAGCTTTACATCATCAGTATACATTAATATTCTTTCCTATAAATTCTATCTAAAACTTGCAAGTTTGACAAGTACTGGAACAGAGCGCTAACATATCAGCTTTATGCAATTACATGAAAACAAGTAATATGTTTTTTGTAGAGTTTAAAAAATGTCTTTTAAAAATTTGACTCCTGCATTCGTTTTTGGCCAGGCGGGAAACAATTTAATGCCAAATCGATCTAAATATATTTTATAATTAAATAGCCTCAATAAATTTAAAAACGCTCGCTGGACATTTTTTATAGATCGATAAAAATTATTTTTTTCAAAAATTTTTCGACCAATGCTGGACGAAGGCTGCAAATCTAAATCAATTTAAAATATCTTTTTTAACCATTTCGGAAGCTTCTTGTTTTTAAATGTGTAAAGAAAAGATTGGTTTATTAACAAGATTTTGAGTAAAAAGTGAAAGAATTGTACTATAGTTTTATAAAAAATTGTTATACTAATTTCAGAGTGCAAAAATATGTTCAGCATATTATTTCGTAATATATTAGAAATTACAAAATATTTGAAAAAATTTTCACTCATATACGGGACTTATTTCCGAGCAAAAAATTAAAATTCAATCGTAAATATCTTTTAACTTTAACTAATCTTTAACTAAGGCGAGTAAGCTTCTTGTTTTCTTGTCAAGCATTTTATAGAAATACAAAAATCTTTGAAATCGGACTTCATTTCTTAAGTTACAATTTCTGAAACTTTTTCATACCCGAAGTGGTCACTTTTGACGTCCTGTAGTTTATCTCGTATTATTACAGGATGACTACAAAATAATTATTCTGAAAACTTTGGTTCTGCTTTACAACTCTTTCGCACATTTTCCACCCATCCAGTAGTATAGACGGTACAGATTTATTACCAAAATTTTTGTGATCGGCCCCACTGTTCGACGATTTGTAAATGTAATTGTTAGAGTTTTGAATCACTACGTTGAATACATTTCTTTAATTGGCTATTTTATTAATAAAAAACTAAATTATTTTTATATTTATAACATGTAGTCAGCAAAAGATACTAAAATCGTTTATACAGAAATTGTGTACGTATCCTGCTTAGCCGAGTATTAAAGTTAATCATAAAATATAATTAAAAGCTTCCAGCCAAGTAAAATGAGAAACCTGCTATTTATCATTTCTCCACAACCGATTATTATATGATGGAGAGCTTGGCTGAATGCTGTAAAATACTAAAAGCAATATTTTGACGATTAGAAAAACCTGTGGCGGAAGTTAGATGATGATTGCATGGTTAAGCTTAACATATAATGATTTTTGCTATTCTTATAGTTTAATAAATATCGAAAATTCAATCAAAGAATATCCAAAAATTTACTGTGTGTCTTTCGATTTTCATTAAATTTTATCCCACATATTTATTTAAGTTTCTCGAAATTTATTTTTCACTTTTTAAAAAACTTCAAAAATTTCAAAAGTATGTGACTTTCTGGGAAGGCTGTGTGGCTTTTAATGACTTAAATTGAGTTTAAAACAAATACATATTTGATAAGTTAAAAGAATTTCACAATTGAATTTTTCGTTAAATATGCTATTTTAAATTATTAATTTCAAATCCAAAAGCCACCTCCTAGTTATGAGCAAATGTATCTTGACAGATAGCGGCTTTGACCAATCAAAATGAGACGATAAATATGACATAGAGAAAGACTGCTTTAAGTCATTACCAGCAAGTAGTTATTTTATATTTTAAAACAATGGGATAAATAAAAAAAATCACTCATTACTTTGTAATGTACGAAATAGTAGTAATTATTTTTATTAACAATATTTTCAAAATTTTTGCTGAGATTTTAAACTTTTTTTTTATTTTTCTTCCATTTATTTTTCTTACCTGATTTATATATTATATTATAAAGTGCAGTAAACTAAAGTTATTGAGTAATAGAGACTAATCGCAAACAAAATTATCATTATTATTATTATTATTATTATTATTATTATTATTTTTATTATTATTATAATCGATTTGATCATGAAAATTATATACGAAACACAGTGCGCGAGAAAACCTAAGCATACGTAATAAAAATAAAAGAAAGATCATGGAATAACGAATAATTATGTTCCACATTCTATTTTAAACTATCAAGTAAAAACTTAACTTCTAATTTGAAAAGCAACAGCTTCCTGTATGCATTCTATTGTAGCCTTAATCGCCACTCCTAACATTACATATTAGAAACTAATTCAATAAGTAGTTTTTCATAAATATGAAATCAAATAGGGTTCAACTCCCAATTGAGACAAATATTTTTTTTTTTTATAAATAACGTATTTATATCCCTATATAAAAACCACTTTTTAACAAACAATAATACATGTCAATCGTGGTGTAGTAGTATAGTGATGAATGGCCTCAAATCTCAACCGAGCCAATCAAAATAACTGTTTTGGTACCCAAATATAAACTGGTATAATTTCGGACATCGCGAACAAAATTCATCACTTATAGCACCAAAAGACGAAGCTGTTTTTCATATTGTTTTTGCTAATAAAACACGTTACCTAGTAGGAGCTGGTTAGTTACAGTTACTTATTTTGATATTTAAATTACAAAACATATGATCACTGTTAAGAAATAAGATGCAATTGTAAAGATTAGAACTAAATAACCTAAGCATACAAATTATATTATTATGCTTTATTTAAAATCGTATAAAGTATTATAGCGGTTATGACAGTTTTTATGGCTAATTGCATTCTTCATAACATATTCCAATCACAGGGGAGTTAATAAGAAAGTCGGTGGACAAAATATACGTCAATATTGTCCATGCATCTTTTTATGGGTTTTATATTGTGTTAAAACGGTTCCTTTCAGCAAAAACTCCTAATTTCAGTAATCTTTTTATAAGAAAAGGAAGGTTTTTCATAATTTTCTATGCTTATAAGTATAGTAGAAGAAATACTTCAAAAATTGTTTTTGAACAATTTTTAAAAAGTAGTAAAAATACTATTTTTTCCAAAACCTTTTAAACTTTAATTTTCTTATTACTTTATTATTTTCAGCTTTGTATGCATTAAAATTTTTAAAATAAAACACTTTCTATTTTGTTTTTATCAACTTGCAGCTCTTAAATAATCTTCCGCGCGTCTTGCTCCTTTTTTCCCCATTTAGATAAACTAAACTATAATATTTGTTGTTTAAATAACTAGTATAATATTATTGCATATTTAGAGCTGCATTACCTTACTTGATTTTATTACAATAATTGCGCTCTTATGACCCTCCACCTTCACAAATTCCTTGAAAAAGTTCAAGTTCAATCTAAAACATTCAATTGTAAATCTCTGGCACCCACAAACAAAATTTAGTGTCAGACCGTCTATCTGTTTGTTCAAACACAAAATACGGTTTGAATTTATATTTATGACTAAACAATTTCATTTAAAAACGCTACTACTATAGTAATATTTTGTGTAACAAATCGCACAACATTTCATAAGAAATCCTTCCTGAAATTTGGTACAAAACATCTTAAGACGAGATAATTTTCTGATTATTTAAACATTAACATATTAAAGACTCATCGTTTACACTAATTACCATAGAAACCATAAATATGCTCTAAAAAGTGTTTTATACGCATCAAAACACGCAAGAATATGCTCTTAAAAAAACCTTTTTTTAAATTTTAAACAAATGATTTTTTATTTAAATTTATTTTTATTTAAATGAATTTCCCAATTTTTATTATTCCTTTTGCTTACTGATATAATTCTAAATATTAGTGTAAGTTAGGAAATTATTATTTTGTCGGTAGGTTGACGAAAAGTTATATGTTTTTAGAAAACTTTTCAGGAAAGTGAAAAACATTTAATTTTTTTGTATGAGCCATATAAATATTAATCGTTTTTTAAATAATCATTGTTTTTATAATATTTTATTTGGCGATTTTAATATCGTACCCGATCTGTAGCAGAATTTCTTCGACCATTCGCGTAATTTAAATAATAATAATATATATATTGACCCAATTAGCTCAATAGAGAGCGATTTTTTTTGGTAATTTGAATAAGTGCCCTGTAGGAAATAGTATTGTTAAAACACATTTATTGTTTAGGTTTAAGATTAGTTATTAAAAATTTGATTTATTAAATATGTAACTTTTATTCTAAGTGTCTAATATGTATGTATATGCGTTATTTTTTTTTTTTTTTTTTTTTTTCTTTAACGATTAGGTTAGATGTGAGGTGAGCATTAGAAGGACATTGTCATCTTGTTCTTCGTCTCGGATGTTTTCCTGTTTTTTATAGTATTTTTTTATTTGCTCTAGAATCTTTTTGTGCTTCTCTCTGGGCTATGATTGTAGGTTGGGACCTGACCTGTTGCATCGCTTGAGCTAGATGGCTACACAATCACAGGGCCTTTTTGGGACTCGTAACAACATAATAATTATTTCTGAAAAAGACTAAAATTCAAAATGGACGATATATGTATATATATATATATATATATATATATATATATATATATATATATATATATATATATATATATATATATATATATAAATATATATATATGTAAATTTACATATATACCTTTCATTTAAAAACATAAAATGTGATACTACTCGGGTAAGTTTGAAAACGAATGCGTCCTTTATAAAATATTAAAAAAAATACTGTAGTAAAGATCATTTAATCAGTTTCTTAATAATCTTCATGGTTTGCTTCCTGAGAGATTTTTAACGAATTTAGGCATTTAACATATCGTTTGATATGAAACTTACAATTATTAATGGGAAAGTCAGCAAGACCATAGTAGGAACCTATTCTAATTGTAATTGTTCTATATGTGGCGAAAAGAAATCAGCATTTTCAAATATGTATATCAAAAATTAGAAATGTCAATGAATATATTCAAAAATACGGAATATCTATTTGTAAGCTAGAATAAGATTTCTAGAATACTTTGTACATCTGCCATAAGATTTGAAGTATAGAAGCATATCAAGAAATAAAAATAGATCTGGAAATAATAATGAGCAACTCAAGAAAATGAGACCATTCAAGGAGAGAATTCAAGAGAAATTTAATCACAGACTGGAATAAGCATTGATTAATCACTCGTAGAATACGGAAGTACGAACAATAGCAATACAGCTCGGCGCTATTTCAAATATTTTGAAACAACCTCGAAAATTACAGGAATTGATATGAATTAAATAAGAAGAGTCAGCATCATTTTAATGACAATAAATTGCAAACAGCAAGTTAATTCAACAAAATTTGGCGAATATTCCTATTAAATTTCAAGAACACTTATAAAACCGTATCCTTTTAAATTGTTATCTGCAACTGTACATAAAATATTATGTCATGGAGAAATAATAATTATGCATAATATTCCTTCCTTAAGAGAACTTACGGAAGAGTCCCAAGAATAGAGAAACCGATATTTCAAATATGTTCACTAGCTTAGCTCAAGGAAATGTTCCAGAAAATGAAGATATTTTCAATAATCTTTTATTATCATCTGATCCAATCTTATCTTCTATGAGGAAACGTTGGATTTGTTACAGAGATTTGACATATGAAAACATTCATTAATATAAGTATTTCCTTTATCTTTTAAATATGGAACCCTGTGAATCAGATTGTTTTACTAAATTAAGCTGCTATTATGATTTACCATAATTTTGAAATATAGATTATTAACTTAAATTATTATTATTATTATTTTTTTTAATTAAACTAATTCTCAAAAAATAATATGTTTTTTTTAATTTTGATCGAAATAAAAAGTATTATTTGTGATATCTATTTTCATCGGATGAAAAAAATTCTAAACAACAATTTCATTCAGTAAAAAATATTTAAAATGTATTTACATAATACATACAAAATTCAAATAAACAAAATAGTCAAAAATATTTTTTAAAACAAAAACAAAAGTATGGAGAGTATGAAAGCAATAATTTGAACATTTTTCATACTGATATTTATTTTTAAAGATATTTATTTTTTCCCATCATGATTAGAGTTTGTGGTCCGAGAAATCCCGGGATTTAATTTAAATTTTCCCAGGAAAACGGGAAATCAAATATTTTCGTAGTATTAAAATTCCATAGGAAACTATTTGCTATTTTTACTCGTTACTCTAAACATGATACTTGCAAGAGTTTAACGCATATAATACAACTAGAACGTTATCTCAGAGAAACGTTAATGTTAATGTTTAGGTGTTTGTCTACTGAAATAGGTTTTTTTCCATTAGATATGTATGTATTTGTTTATCTATAGTCAAAAGAATTTACTTACAAGTTGTTTCACATAAAAGCCAGAAAAAAACTAACATTTATTTTTTAATTTTAAAACTTATTTTTTATCGTTCAAAAAAATCCCATACAAATTTGAGCAAATAATTTGTCGTCATTTTAGAACTATAATTCCTTTTGGATTAAGCATTTTCAAAATTTTTAGGTGATTTTACAATTTTAAGCGATATTTTTTTTTTTTTAATTATTATATATAAATTTAGTTTTTATTATATATAAATTTAGTTAAGGCGAAAATGTTTTTTGTAAATATAATTAATTTCGGCTTTTTTTATGCGAATGAATACACAAAAATGCTTAAGTGGAAGATTCTGCAAAAATAAAGTAGTAGTATAATGTAAAATAGTAAGAAATTATTTTCTTCTTTGCTGAAATACTAACATTGTAGCCTTTTTAAGGCATTTTTAAGATTTGAAAAAGACTAGAAAAAAGCTAGAAATTTTGAGGCTAAAAAAGAAATAAAAAGGCTAGATTTATCCTTAGATCCGAAAAACATTGTTGCGAATCAATTTTTAGTATTTTCCAGATTTATGTTTTATTTTGAAAGAATTAGTAAAAAAATAATGTAAGTTAGAGAAATAAAGTGGAAATAAGCGGCAAACTATTTATAAAGAAATCTAAGTGATAGATTACTGTATATTTTTAAAAAGTTTTAGCATCAAAAACACAATAACGTAAAAATCTTCGTTCCCGTTTCCCGAGAAAATAAATATTGCTAAAAACCCCATACCCTAATTTTATATTATAATTTATTTATATTAAAAATACGATCTCTCATATATTTTTTTCAACAAATGAAAAAACATTTTGAACAGTAAATATATTTATGTTGATTGAAAATCAAAATAAAAAGTTTTTAGGTGCTTGAAATAAATTGCTTATATTTTAAGTTATTTGTAATATTTCATGTAATGTTTTACTCATATCCAATATTAATAACAACGATGTTGCAGGAAAAATGTACCTGCCTCAATTTACCTGTCATGTACCTGTAAAAAAATATAGTATCTGTTCAAAATATTTGCTAACGAAAGTCTCAGGTCCAACCTAAATGATTAATTGGCACGTGGAAAGGTAAAAGCAGGCATATTATACATCATTTTTCCAATCCGATATCGGGAAGCAAAAACTTCTATTACAAAAATGTAAATAAATAAATAAAAAATAAAAATAAAAACACATTAGACTATATAAAAAGTATAACATTTTTTTAATTCCAGCTTTGCGATATAGGGAAAAGTATGCCAATTTTGGAAGGCCTTGTTCTCGCAAAAATCAATTTAAACAATTTTTTCCTCTAAAATATTTTATTTTAATTTGTCTCTCGAAAAATATAAATATTGTATATGTTATTTAAGAAAATTTGTATATAACAGAAAAATAATGTGACCACTTGTTTTTAAAAAATCTTTCTTTACACAATTTTGGTATTTGTTGTTAATGAAATAAAAAAAAGGTTCCAAGAAATCGGGACCCACTGTAGCGAAAAAAAACTTCACCGAAGCATGCTAAAAAGTAAAAAATTTTAATCTTTGAAGCCTAATATCTCTTAAAAGATAGGATATGCATACGGCGATGTTTTTTGTAGATCAACAGAATACTCCTATAAAAATCTGTTAAATCGGTTCAGATATAAGGAACCAGGATCGTTTTTAAAAAAATATATACTCGAGGTGTCAAATTTGAGAATCTGGTGTCTCGTCCCCTGTAGGTCTATACGGTCCAAGCTCAAAACTTAAACGGCTACACCTCTAGTATAACTATGTGAAATTTTATTGAAATTCGAACAGTCGTTCCGAAATTCCGTAGTTATTTCCATTTAAATTTTTTCAATCGCAAACGAGGTTTGTCTTTGTGTTAAATTTTTTTTTTTTTTTTTTAATTTATAAAGCAAACTAGTGATAGATACTATTTTTTGATTTCAGATATTGAACATGAATGTCCCATTAAAGGTTATTTATTTATTTTATTTTATAATTATAATACAATTACAAATTATATTCTAACCCACAACCCCCAGGCAGACAGACTAGCTCACTACCAACTATGCCATTGGGGCACCCAACCCATCAAAGCTTACCTTGTACATATATAACAAGAAATTTTGGACTAAAGATTTCGTTTAGTTTATTTCCATCTACAAATATGTTAAAGTTTTGTTCATTTAGCGAATATGGTCGGAATCTTAGTTCGGTATTTTTAGCATTTAAGCTGAGTTTGTTAACTCTCATTAAAAAAAAAAATAATTTAAAAATGTATGTGAATTATATTTATAATTTTACATAAATAATATATTAATTATTAATTTTATAACATTATATTCATAATTTAATTTAAATATATATATATATATATATATATATATATATATATATATGTATATATATATATATATATATATATATATATGCAAAAATTAATTATTTACAATAATAATAACAAATTAATAAATAAATACTATTTTTAATTATTTATAAATATATTTAACAAACATTTATATAATAAATTCTTATAAAAAATAAGTATAAAATAATTAATCAATTTTAGAATTAAAAATTAACATAGAAATCCTACTTTTTTAATGAATTGCCTGATAAAAAGGATTATCTTGATAGGGTAAATTATGTAATAATATTACATTCATTATATTTAATAGAATTTAATAGAATTAAACTATTTCTAAAAGTATCAAAAACTTTTGTGCATCATGCAACAAAATATATAAAAAATAATAAAAAGATAAGCTAATTAAGCTACTGCATCAAAGTAATTTCATGTTTATAAAGATAAAACACGCTGATGTCATTAGCAATGATAAAAAGCTTTTCAAGTAGTTGAAGATATTTTATATCATTAATGTAAATTGCAAATAATAGTGGACCTAATTCTTTTCTTTGTGGAGCTCAATATTCAACAGCACAGAAACTATTCTTTAGATGATTAATTTCTACATATTGCTGCCTAATTAATTAAGACCATAATGTCATAGTTTTTCAATCATTATTTCCATTTTCATTTGTAATTGAAATTCAGCAAACAAAAACGGTTTTTTAAACCGGTTTTCGATTTTTTGAGCTAGGGAGTTCGCTTTTACAAAGATTTGGAATTTTTTTCTGAATTTTTATGGTGATGAAATGAACTACATCGGTTCAATAATAACCGAAATATAGGGAAAAACGCAATTTTGACTTTTTGAAGCCCTTGTTTAAGATCGGTCATAAATGTTTTTGTTTTATATATTCTGCAATAAAATTTCCGTTCCTTTATATTTATTTGATTTTTAATATTTTGACGAAGATTTTCATTTAGGAATTTCCAACATTTTTTTTTTCAGTTTGTTGAATTTGACTTAAATTAACAGAACAAAAATTATTCATGCAAACTCTACAAGCTTTCCTGATAATACTGATAAGTCTTTTCAATCTACCACATTTTCTATATATATATATATATATATATATATATATATATATATATATATATATATATATATATATTGTATTTAATTAATTCTTGAAAATTTTTCTCCATCCAAGGCATTATTTCTTTTTTTATAAACTTTCTTTTCAACTCTTTCCGATGTAGAATTTTTGGCTGCTGTTGAAATATAAGTTCAAAATTTTGAGGTATCTTCAAACGTTCTTGATACGGCTGCAGCAAATTATTAAGTTTCGAATTTGCTAACTCATAATTACAAAAGTTTCTTACAGTTTGAACATATTTACAATTACTAGCAATTTGTGTTGGAATCATACATTAAATTATATGGTGATATGTTAAGTCACAGGCAATAATACCTATAAAAAGTGTTTTGCATCATGTTGCTGGAAATATAATCAATGCATGTACCAGATATTGGTCGTGTTTTTAAAGTGTGGTAATTTTGATAACAAAATATTGATAGTAGGTTTTTTTTTAATGAAATGATAATGTATTTTCTAACATTTCAATATTCGAAGCACTAGCAACTATGCCGGAGTTTCTTCTACATAATGTTAATAATTTTTCAATGAAGACAGAAAATTTATCAAAACAGCACTTCTGGAATTCATAAAGGGATGTAAATTTTAAAATTCTTCGATTAATTTTGATATTTTGCAATGATATGATAATAGATTCAATTACTTTCACAAATTTATGTTTTGTATTTTAAACTGTTGTGTATAAAAATTTATGTACTCCCATATTCATCTGATCCACAGCAAAGAAAAACATTATATTATTATAAAACCATATGTCTCGTACAGCAATGATACTGGGTAGATTTAGACATTTTGAAATTAATATTTCAAATTTATTGAACTTTTCAATAGCAGAAATATTTCTTATGTTAACAGAAATAATATTTAGTAGGGGAAATTTAAAGATTTATAATTTTTTTATTTAAATTTTTAAAATGTTTATTGATAAAAATATAAAAAATATTAATCGAAATAAAGCAACACTATTTTTAATTATTATCCGCAGACAAAAAGCTGAGCGATTGTCGTCTTCGTCCGCATCCTCTCTTATTACAGTTCCTTGAATATTTGATCTGCGTCGTGTTGGATCAGTTGTGGCTGCCAACAACAAACTATCAACTTCCTCCACATTTCTTATTAATTTGGGTTTTGATATTGCACTTCTCTTAACATGAACCTTTCCATTTATACCTATAAACTGACAAACAGCCAAAATTTTTTAGTGCTTTTACATATCTTAAAACATTTGTGTTTCTTTACTCAAGTAATCATTAATAAAAGTCTCATCATTTTCTTTTAATTTAGATTTTACTGGCATTATTTTTTCTTTTGATTTCTTTGAGTCGAACTTTACAAACATTACTTGTTTTTTCTTTGTGGAATTTTTATTTTTGAAAACAAATGCTTCCTCAATATCATTTTCAATTAGTTCTACACCAGCATTTTTAGATATTTCAATTAAAGTGTCAACATTTTTTAAAACCACTTTGCTAATTAAGCAATTATCTTTAAAAACCACTTTGCTAATTAAGCAATTGTTCATCATTTAAAATTTTTACAGATTCTTTTAATATTTTAATTTCATTTTTTAATATTTTATTCTCCTTTTTACTGCATCAACCTTTTTTATTCTCGGCCACACAAATTTTACATACGTAGGGAGAAGAGTTATGTCAACATTATATGACTTTTTAAGAATTATAAGAATACCGTTTTTGGAGATATAGCTCTTTGATTTTTATATATCTAACTTTGACCTATGAATTTTTGACGTAAAAAAACTTTATACATATCGTTATTAGAAATTAAACAAGTATACCTTTGTAAAGACTTTAATTTCTTTTTTCGTTTTTAAGCCGTCATATTTTTGTACCGAAAATGGACATCAGTAGTGAAATTCATTTAAATTCATTTAAATTTAAATCCGATTGCTGTCTATTTTGATATAGAATCACTTACTAACTAGTTTTCAAGTAAAATATAGCAAAAGACGAAAATATGTTGTCTTTAAATGTTTACTACTTTATATGCACAAAAACTCTTTTTGAACAAAATACTTGCAAAAATAGTAAAACTAGTAAAATATCATGCAAATGAATAGACCTTAAAATAATTCTATTTATGGGAATATGCATTTTAAAAAGAAAACATTAAATTCTACAAATTTGTTCATTATTAAAAAAATACAGGTTGCCAAAAGACAATTAAGTATGTAATTAAATATCATGTACCAAGTATCATGAAATAACTTCCAAATGAATAAATGAAAAATTCCAAACGTTTTGGAATTTTATTATCAGAACAATATAAGTGTTAAATTTAATGAAATAAATTAAATAAATCCCAAAATAAATGAAATAAGTCAAAATTATCAAATAAAATAATTAGTAAGTTGTAATTTCCGAGATGTAAGAAGCTTTATTTAGCGAAGCTTGTGTTTTAAATACCACAGAAGAACCTTTTTGCTAAGTAAAGTTTTTTTTTTTGAATAGCATTTCTTCGGCCGGCTGAAGGGACCTTCTCCGCTGTGGTATTTAAAATACCAGCTTCACTAAGCAAGGTTTTTTTGTGTAGCAGGTTTTACTGCATTTGCAAAAAGTCGGCTATGCAGAAAAACTGAACAAAGCCGGTTTTTTAAATACCACAGAGGAGAAAGTCCCTTAAGCCCGACTAAAGGCCGACTATGCGGAAGTACTTTCATTATCAAAGCCAGTGATATTCAAAACCAACAGACGAGAAATCCTTTTGGTCGGGCCCAATAAAAAATTAAAAAAGTAAATTCTCATAGGAAAAAAATGAAAATTAAGTATTGTTTCATAATTTTTGTGTAATTTGTAGTTTGGGAATTATTTCACGGTATTGTTAAATTTGACATTTGAAAGGTATATTTGGAATCTCCATAAAATGTCTAAAATAACAATTTATATTTTTAAAGCAACAGTGAAAACGTTGTCGAATTAGCATTATATGGGGATATTCTATCAGATAAAATACAAAAACTTCACTTATAATACCATACAATGTAAATGGTCCCACTTTTCTTTTAATTTTTACAATGTCAACAGTATAAAGAGTATTGAATTAGGTTATCGTTTTATGTTTTTAAAAAGATTAAATATTTTCTTTTAATGTTTTTTAACCTTCTTTTAACAGAAATATTTTTAACTTTTTAATGATTTTTTCTTCAGGAACGGAATAAGACAGGGAAAACATGAAATTATTCATGTAATTTGTAATTCATGGCTATGTTAACTTATTTGTGCCAAGTTTTATAAAAGCAGAGACATGATCACATCGAAGAATAAAAATGATTATAAGCAATAATTATTATGATTCCACTTTGTCATATTGTATCTGATTTTATGGTTTGTTTTATTATATTATTATTCCTTATTATATATTAATAAAAATTATTACTATTTTTATAAAATTTTTATTGTATGTATATATGTATATATATATATATATATATATATATATATATATGTAAATATATTATATAATATTTACATATTATCACTTATATTCATTTGTATCAACTACCACATATGGTTGAAAAAACAAACAAGTATTGAAGTTTTCCACCAAGTTTGTGAAAAGGATAAGTATTATACTTATTTTTAACATTTTAAAAACATAATATGGTTTAAGAATAAGTAAAAAGACTGCAAATATTTAATAGTTGTAGCAGTAATTATATGTTTCACATTAAAAAAATTTTGTTTCCGCTAAAAATATTTAAAAACATATAATTTTTGCTGTCAATCATATTAAAATTCTTATTGAGGGTAAACATTTAGTGTCAAAATTGAATCAAAATAATTGTTATCATGAATACAGAGTTATTAAAATTCAATAAAATTAACAATGAGAACATAATATTGTTGTAGTGATTATGCTGTAACCATGTTTTTTCTCTACGACTATGATCGCTAAAATCATATTTCAGGAGCTAGTTGAAAAAATTGACCGATCATTCATAATTTCAATACGATTTGTCACTGTACCAAATTAATAATCCGTATCAAATTTCATTAAAATATCCTCAAACTTGCGACCTGTATCTTGTTCACAAAGTTTATATTTCCTGCTCAGAAAGTGATTCTGAGTCGAACGGTATACTTTAAGGAATAACAATTTTTCTATGCGTTACAATGCATCATAGCTTTCGCGATGATTTTCAAGATTAAAAAAAATTGACCTTAAATAGTTATTTCTTATTTGTTAATCAATTTGGATACATGAGATCTTCCAGTTCTAAGCCAATAAATCACTTTTTTTTATTAACTCTACGTTTCGCGATAAAGCGTTTTATAGAAAATTATTGAGGTTGTATCAAATATTGCAATATATTTCAAGAACGATTTGTCATATTTGCTTCAATAAAATCGCAAAAAATTCTTATTCAAATTATTTGCAAGTTCTGTCCGTAGCTTTTTGTTTTTTCAATCAGTTCAATAGTTTCAAAAATATTAAAAAAAAATAAAATTTTTAAAAATATTTAGTATTTCAAAAAATCAAAAACTTCCAAAATGTTTTCTATTTCATTTTAGAACTGAATGTACTACTATTAAAATGGGATGAGTTTTATTAAAATCTATGCATATGACTTTAAGATAAAACGGGATAACTTTTTGGTAGTTTTTGATTTTTTAAGATTTTTTGAAAAAACCAAAAAGATTAAATTTTGTAAGCTTTTCGCACAAATTTGCATATTGTGAAAACATTAATTAATTTTATTAACAAAAATTTTATTTTTGAGCAATTTCTTGAAGTTTGATTAAATAATTTACATAAATTACGCATTGTGACAGTGAAAATCCAAATCCTTCAATTTTTTAGAAATTAATGGCATAAAAAATTTTGTAAAAAATTCACATTTTACCAATTTTGAATTCTTTAACTGTTTTAGATAGGAGAAAATTCAATCTTTCTAAATATGTATACATTTGTTTACATTATCAGCTTTATTATCAGTGTCGATCCCTTGACGATTGTGAGTCGAAAAGCAGAAGTTTTAATTTAAAAGTATTATGGTTGTCGAAAACGATAAAAATACGACTATTTAAAAATTCTATTACAATTTTCGGTACTATGAGTGTCATTTTTCATATCGTTGAGGTTTTTACGTACGAAAAGAAAACAATAAATATATATATATTAAATAAAATGGATTTAAACAAAAAATATAAGTATTATTTATAATTAAAAATTAAATATTTTATTGCATTTCAATTAAAAATTAAAATTACCAATTCTAAACAATTTGAGAAGATGGTGGAACTGTTAGAACAAAATTGAAATTGAAATTGTTAGAATAAGATTGAAATTTTCACTCTTAGTGAAAATTAGTGATATATTAAAATTTTAGTCAAAAACAGATTTTTTGTGAAAAATCTGATTTTAAGTAAAATATTAAATTTTTCGTGAAAAACCAAAATTTTGATGAAAAATCGGAAAATTCATATTTTTATCGAAAAATCGAGTTTTTAGTGCATTTCTTTTGTCCTGTATAATTTTTGGTTACAATATATTTTGAGAAGAAAAATATTCGAACAAAATATTTAGGAGAACTAGAAAATTTTTAATGTTCAACTACTTAATACAAAAGCTAGTACAAAATATGTTGATGTGTGATTTTTTTTTTAGTAAAACTGTTAAAAGTATTTAAATAGACACGTACAAACATATATGGCGCTTGTTGAAGTTAGTAAAAATAAAAAGCTATTTACTAATTTTTAAATTCTGGTCTAAATTTCTGCAAAATCGATTTTGCGGGTAGAACCCTTTAATGTACTGCTAGTTTAAAAGATTAAATAAACTATTATTACAATTCGTCACCGAAAATGCAAACCAACGTAACATCAAAGTTTTCAAATTCGGATTTTTACTAAACGATTATAAAAAAAAACACCTCAGATCGATTTACAGAAAACCATGCCTTCAAATCGTGTTAGCTAGTATTCGATAAAAATAGTTGAATTGACATGCGCCATTTTAGAAAAATTACAACAGTGTGAAGTGAAATACTAACTGCGTAGAAAATGTTTGTTAAAATTTAAATCAAAATTCAAAGCTTTTTTATTCCTTAATATTTAAAAAACAAGGTAGGAAATTTGGATTTTCTTAAATTTTTTAATCAAATATAAGTGGAATTTTGTGAAATTTTGCACTATAAGTTATATTTATATGGAAATTACTTATGAACCATTCCATTTAAAACTAATCAGCTGACTTTCTCATCAATTCAGAATAGAATGATATTTCATACACAAATTATCCTCGGCAAAACAAAGACTTATACAAAATTTCAGGTAATTTTATCAAGTGGTTCGCGAAATACAGTGATTTATTTCAAAGTGTAAAATACCCAAAAAATGTACAAAGTTGTATCCAAGTTACCTCTATATGATTTATATTTATTATATATATATATATATATATATATATATATATATAAAGTTATAATATTAGTGTCTTCAGAAAATAAATAAAATACATCTCAATCACATGATCTAATGATACCAATTTCATGTCTCCAGGTTTATATTTAAAAAAAGAATATAAAAGAATCAGTCAGTGGGATACTTTAACACTTCATAACCCCCTATGAGTTCCTCATTAAATAACACAGGTTAGGATTTTGGTTTCATTGGGAAACATAAAGTATCAATTTTTACATCCAAAATTTCTATTATTACTTTTAGTAAAATAGAATGTGACTAAAAAAAAATACGTATACGTTAATAGCTAAAATCTTTTCTATACCCTTCGTAAGAAGCATGCTGAGACCCGTAATAGTTTATGAATTGTTACAAAAAAATGTCACGAAAAATACAAAATATTTATTTTAGTTTGTGTTTTTGCTTTCATGATCAAATACAAGAATCACCACACAGTGAGTGAATCTCCTAAACTACTTAACACGAGATAAGCTACAGGGTGTCAAAGTACCTCGAATATGTAAAAGTTAAAAAAAATCGTAACTTGTACAAATGAAGTCCGATTTTAAAGATTTTTATATTTCTGGAAAGTGCTTGGCAAGATAAAGAAAAAATAAGTTTGCTCATCTAAGTTATCTCTTGCAGTTAAAAAGATATTTACGCTTGAATTTTGAATTTTTGATTTTTTGGCTCGACTTTCTTTCGTTTTTCGGGAATAAGTCCGGAGATATATGAGGTAAAAATTTTTTAAAAATATTCTATAATTTGCTACATATTTCAAAATAATATGCTGAAAGAATTTTTGGATTATCTCAATTCGTCTAGACGTGAAAAATATTCAAAGTCAGCACTCTGAAATTGGCATGAAAAATGGCTATTTTTTTTACAAAAATATAGTACAATTCATTCACTTTTTTCTCAAAGTTCCGTTAATAAAAAATTTTTTTCCTTATTAATTTCAAAAGATAAGGCTTCATAAATGGTTAATAAGGAAATTTTGAATTGATTTAAGTTTGCACCCCACATCCAGCATTGGCCGAAAATTGTCAATTTTAAAAAATAGTTTCATTTTTATCGATTAATAAAAAAAAATGTCACGCCAGCTTTTTTAAATTTGGTACCCATATTTTTTATAGAAATAGATTTAGAATGATTTAACACTAAACTGCTTCCCGCCCGGCCAAAAACGAATGCAGGAGTGGAGATTTTATGTTAAAAGTCAATTTTTTTAACGATTATTTTTAAAAGCATATTAAAAGCATATTAGCATAATATTTTTAATATTATTTCTTATGTAATGTATAAAACATAAATCAAGCTTCCATTCCTAAAAAAATCAATAAAATAGCTCCAATAACCTATTTTTGGTAATTTTTCAAAAATAATTTTTTTTTTTTTTTAAATAGCTGAAAATCCAAACTAATTTAATTTTTTTAATACAACTCCACCAATTTTGCTAATTTTTGATATAGGTCATTTAATAATAGTAATATAATGGCCTCAAAACTACCAAGTCACATCAAAAGTTGCAAAATTCACTATTTTGTTCCGTATTTCCATATGTGTGTATACGTAACATTTTAGTTTTCTAATGTATTATATAGGTATATATTTGTTATTATAAAGTAGTAAATTCTTTATTTGAGTAATGTTTATTTAATTTGTTCTACATATTTACATACTTATTATACATATATCCCGTATATTTATTTTATTAAGAATATATTATCGAAGATATTATTAGAGATTTTCTTGAAAATAATCAGAAACATCAAACGTTAGCAAATTTTTAACTTCCTTAGCTTCGGAATCCTCTTTTTCTATTTCAAGAGTGATTTTTGGTAGCCATCGTGTTCTTATAGAATATATAACTGGATCTGATGATATTAATAAATATTCCATTAAGTCCATATTTTGCGCTATTTTCGAACATTTTCGAGTATTGAAGAGTCGGAAATGTTTAACATCTTTATTTCGGGCACAGGAACTTCCTCTGTTAGCTCTCCCAATGGCAAAATACTATTTTCTATTATTTCTTTACCATGAGCCAATACTTTGTGAATTGTTGGAGTCATTGATTTCCAGGGGTATGTAATGTTAAGTAGTTCTTTAGTTTCGTAAGCAAAAATTTTAAATTTGTCCGCATTAATTTCTTTTTTGCTATTAATGGCTGCCAATATAATCTTAAAACGCTACAAAATATTTAAGTCAATGCCTGTGATTGAAGATGTGAGTTCCGGATTTTCAAAGAAACGTCTTGCTGTATTTCCATCATTTGAGCTTCCATAGCCATGTAAAGGTTTATCAATTATTAATCCGAGTTGTTATTTGAATTCTAATTGAATTCTTTTCTTCTCCTCTTTTCGTAATTCGTGAAGTTCCAAATTGTTTTTTACTGTAGCATTTTCCTGCCCGGGAATATTTCTGTACTTCATATCATATGCAAGATGTAAGCAGAACTCCAAAAATCTTATCCTTGCGTGGGGTGGTGATATTCCATAGGCTGTAAAATATTACTTTTCGCTTCTCTCACTGATTTGCTACTGGAAAAGATATCATATCCTTTTTCGCTAACAGATTTCCTCAAAATCTCGTATTGGTTTCTTGATAATCCTAAATTTAATATTAGAGCTAAAGCATCTTCAGAGGTAAAGGACGATGTTGATTTCGGTGTCACTATGCTTTGGATTATCCGATGTAATCGATTGGGAGAAGCTGTTGGTAACACATCTATAACTTTTTCTACTTCCTTTGGTTACGTACGTGTTACTAAAGCTTTAAATGTATCTTTTATTTCGGCATTCGTATGTGAATTTAGAATAGATTCCTGCTTGGTCCTCTTTGTTCTTAGCTGAACTTCATCGTAACTTTTTTTGGTCGACCCTTTTTCTGCTTTCCGATGAAAATTGGTATTTCTCCCTCCAACCACTCTTCATTTTTCTTCTTGAACTTTGGTATTGACCAATCTGAAGCTTGCATCCTTTTTTTCGTATGATTTATAAAAATTTTCGAGCTTTAAACTGTCTTCTGCAATAAGAGTTAAACCAAAAGATACTACTGTATCAATGAGTTTTCTTATTTTTTCTGGACGATTTATAATATCAGATAGATTATCCCAGATTACTTTGCAAATAGAAAAGTGTTTTAATGTAATCTCCATAATGGCAAATTCACTAATAAATCTGCAAATTTATAAGGATACTTATATATAGAAAAAGAATATTTATATCAGGTAAATGGTGACAGGCAAAAATGAATTAAAAAATTTAAATTTTTGCTCAAAACCCCCAATTTCATTCAGTTTATTTTTATGACCTGTAGTGTTAAACAGATACGTCAAAAAATGTACCTATGCGATTGTAAAAAAATCATTTTTGTTATAATACATTAATTAAGTAGCTAGGCAAATTATTTTAAAATTTAAAAAAATGTAATAAAAAACGAAGGAAAATATACTTATTTATGTACTTAGGTAATTTTAAAAACCTTTTCTGTAGAAAAAAATTATGAACACTAAATAAATTCATTAATAAATATTATTATCTCGTAACAAAAATCAGCAATGCAGTTGAGTGTTACGTATACACACATATGGAAATACGGAACAAAATAGTGAATTTTGCAACTTTTGACGTGACTTGGTAGTTTTGAGGCCATTATATTACTATTATTAAATGACCTATATCAACATTTTATATATCGTTGAATTGGTAAATAAGTCTATTTTTATATTCTTTTAACATTTTTAAAGTATTTACAAAATTAGTGGAGTTGTATTAAAAAAAATAAATTTTTTTTTGGATTTTCAGCTATTTAAAAAAAAAATTATTTTTGAAAAATTACCAAAAATAGGTTATTGGAGCTATTTTATTGATTTTTTTAGGAATGAAAGCTTGATTTGTGTTTTATACATTACATAAGAAATAATATTATGCTAATATTATGCTAATATGCTTTTAATATGCTTTTAAAAATAGTCGTTAAAAAAATTGACTTTTAACATAAAATCTCCACTGCTGCATTCGTTTTTGGCCGGGCGGGAAGCAGTTTAGTGTTAAATCATTCTAAATCTATTTCTATAAAAAATATGGGTACCAAATTTAAAAAAGCTCGCGTGACATTTTTTTTTATTAATCGATAAAAATGAAACTATTTTTTAAAATTGACAATTTTCGGCCAATGCTGGATGTAGGGTGCAAACTTAAATCAATTCAAAATTTCTTTATTAACCATTTATGAAGCCTTATCTTTTGAAATTAATAAGGAAAAAATTTTTTTATTAACGGAACTTTGAGAAAAAAGTGAATGAATTGTACTATATTTTTGTAAAAAAATAGCCATTTTTCATGCCAATTTCAGATTGCTGACTTTGAATATTTTTCACGTCTAGACGAATTGAGATAATCCAAAACTTCTTTCAGCATATTATTTTAAAATATGTAGCAAATTACAGAATATTTTTAAAAAATTTTTACCTCATATATCTCCGGACTTATTCCCGAAAAACGAAAGAAAGTCGATCCAAAAAATCAAAAATTCAAAATTCAAGCGTAAATATCTTTTTAACTGCAAGAGATAACTTAGATGAGCAAACTTATTTTTTCTTTATCTTGCCAAGCACTTTCCAGAAATATAGAAATCTTTAAAATCGGACTTCATTTGTACAAGTTACGATTTTTTTTAACTTTTACATATTCGAGGTAGTCAACTTTGACACCCTGTAGCTTATCTCGTCTTATCACAGGGTGACTACAAGATGATTTTTCTGAAAGCTTAGGTCCTCCTCTACAACTCTTCCATACATTTCAATTTGATCCGACCAGTAGTTTAGGAGATTCAGATTTATTACCAAAAAATTTGCGTTTGGCCCCACTGTGCACCAGTTGCTTCCATACATTATCCAAATTTAATAAAATGTGGGAATTATATAAACACTGGCAACGCCACCCAGCAAAAAACGGTCTAGTGCTTCCAAAGAGGAACATTTTCACCACTTCAAAAGTAGAACTAAGTGCATATTTTGAACTTTTTTAGAAGCCATTAGTAATTACCTCAAAAGAATGAGAAAAAATTTATTTTTGCAGGAAAAAATTTTGATAATTTCTAAGAAAATTAAAATTTTTATCTTTTAATAACCATAGTTTTAAGAAAAGTACTTCAAAAAGCGAAAAAGAAGAGCATCTTTCCAATAACAACCATCGGTTAAAAAAAGAACTTCTGCAGCTCTTCCTTCCAATGACAACAAAATGTTAAAATCATAACTTTTTCAGCTATTTGTATTTATCATGACGTTTTTTTTTTCTTTGTGACAATTCCACTTAACCATGGTAAAGAAAACATTTTGTGAATTAGCATCTATATATATATATATATATATATATATATATATATATATATAAGATATATATAAGAGTAACGTAACTGACTAACTGATTGATTTACCTCCCCACAGCCCAAACGTCTGAAGATAGAGAGATGAAATTTTGACCGTGCACGTTGGGATAAAATATGTCAAAACTGGCTATTAATTCAATGTTGAAAATTAACTTTATAAAAAGCTAATTATAATAAAATTTTCTAACAATAAAATTAAATTAAATTAAATTAGTCTATATTTCGTTGGTTTGGACTATATATATATTTATATGTATATTAAAATTAATTTGAAAAACTTATTTCTTATTATTTTATTTTTTCATGATACCAACATTTCGTTAAGGGTTTTTTTAACTTTTTCGTTCTTTTAAGGGTACGTTTTGAATTTTTGTAATATTTAAGCTAGAAACCTGAACTTAAAGACTTTATATGGGTATATATATATATATATATATATATATATATATATATATATATATAAATATATATATATATATATATATATATATATATATTAAGTTCATGTTTCTAGCTAAAATATTACAAAAATTACTCTTACCCACATAGGACCATGTGTAATTAATTTAATGTCTCTGCATTCAATATTATAAAAATAAAAAAAGTGCCAAAAATTCCCTCTTAGGATCATATATCTTCAGATTCACGTTTTTAGGTTCAATATTATAGAAAATTCGAAAAGTACTATCGGAAGAGCAAAAAATACCAAAAAGCTCCCCTCTTAAATTCTTACTCAAATAGCACCATGTATATTTAATTTAATGTTACTCTGTTCAATATTACAGAAAATGCAAAAATTACCATTAAATGAATGAAAAAGTACCACAAAGTCCTCCCTTGTGAATTCTTACTCAAATAGGACTAATAGGACTTTAAAGGCGTGTTGCTCTGCTCAATATTGTAAAAATTTCAAAACGTTCCATTAGAAGAATAAAAAAGTACCACAATGTCCCCTCTAGTGGAATCCAAAAAGTGCTGTTGAACAAAAACTTACCACAAAGTTCCCCTTGTGCATTTTTATCCACATATGACCATATATCTTTAATTTAAGGCTTCCAGGTCAAATTCAAAAGGTACCATTAGAAGAATGAAAAAGTACCATAAATTCTCCTCTTGCGAATTTTTACTCACTACATATACTTAAATTCATGTTTCTAGGTTTAATATAACAGAAAATTCATTATTGAGTTTTAATTTGTATTCCAATGAATTTCTAAATTGTAAATAAAATATGCATATGTATATGTCAATAAATATATATAAATATTTTGTGAAAAAAGTACCAAAAACAGGTACAATTTTTACCCTTAAATGTTCAGATTTCAAAAAGGTACCAAATTTATATTTGTAATTTTTCGATAAGTTACGAATATGATATAAGTTTCATTTTTATGTTTGGTGGTTTAGAATATAGAGATGGTGCCAAAAAAGTACCAAAATACAGTCTTTACCCGTTTTCTCCCTAAAAGGGATGATTTTCAAAAAAGTACCAAACGCCTGTCCGCTTATTTTTTAAATAAATGGCGATAGGTATAATTTCGTTCTTTTTTGTATCTATTTTAATTTAGGAGACGTAAGGTTACCTATTTTAACCGTTTTTAACCTTTTTACATTCGAAACATTAAAATTTCCAAAAATCCCGTCTTAATTGATCTATTTAGCGAGCACGTTGGGATGGAAGGGGTCGAAAATGGCGCTTAATTAAGGGAAAAGTTATATCAATATTTTAATGATCAAGATTTATTTTTTTATTTATTATTAGGTAAAAAATTTTAATGATCACGATTTATTTATTTATTTTTTTATTTATTAGTTAGTAAAAAAAATGCATTTTTAAAATACCACGATTTTTTTGGACCAAATGGTAATGACCGTCCGCCTATACATTGGGATTAAATGGGTTGAAAATGGCCGCTAAGTTCAAGGTATTCTGTTTTTTTTTCAGAATGGTAATGCCCGTCTGTCTATAAATTGGGGTTAAATGTGTCTATTTTTAGAATTCTAAAAGTTTTCTGTCAGAATGGTAATGTCCTTTTATCAATGGATGCATTTCTTTTCATTTTAAGGATGAAGTAATGAAATTTGGTATATGTGATAACTTTTATCTAGGAATATAGCATACAAAAATCATTAAAAACGATTTATTATTTTATTAAGTTTTCATAAGGTGGACATTAAACTAAAACTCAAAAAAACCCTTAACGAAATGTTGGTATCATGAAAAAATGAAATAATAAAATATAATATAATATAATATAATATAATATAATATAATATAATATAATATAATATAATATAATATAATATAATATAATATAATATAATATAATATAATATAATATAATATAATATAATATAATATAATATAATATAATATAATATAATATAATATAATATAATATAATATAATATAATATAATATAATATAATATAATATAATATAATATAATATAATATAATATAATATAATATAATATAATATAATATAATATAATATAATATAATATAATATAATATAATATAATACAATATAATATAATATAATATAATATAATATAATATAATATAATATAATATAATATAATATAATATAATATAATATAATATAATATAATATAATATAATATAATATAATATAATATAATATAATATAATATGACCAGTCGAAGGAGAAACGAAAGAAAAAAAAGAGCCAGAAAGAGATTCTGAGACAACGATATGTCAAAGCTCTCTTTATACTGGAGAAAATTGCCAAGAATAAGGCAAATGGCACTCCTCATGAACGCGATAAGGAAGATCGTGTCAAATACCAATCGGTGGTTGACGAGTATCTTAAGTTTAAGGACTCTCAACCATCCACATCCCAGGCAGTGCAGGAAAGAGCGAAGCGAAACCGCTCCCAAGCTGAGGGTAGCAATTCGCCGAAGAGGAGAAAGGTCCAAAGTAAATCGACCGCTCCGGCTCCTTCCACAATAACGTCAGCAAGAAGGCCGTTTAACGAGGTGATTAAAGATCACTTGCTGATGGCGCTGGCCAACGACAAAAGCGGCAACTTAACTCCTGTGGTAGCAGAATGGGGTGCTATAGAGTCTAAATTGGCTGAACTCGTGATGGAACACGTACTCACCAACAAAGACTCTACAGTTCCTCGTTTTGACTCTGGTGAGATACACCGGGGCTACAGGATAATCAAATGCTTGGACGTGTTCTCTAAAGAATTCCTCAGCAAATGTATCGCAAAGATTAGCGATGCATGGGAAGGCTTAAGCCTTAAGCTTATCCCAGCGGGGGAAATCCCTATGAGACCACGGGCAAAGGTTTGGTTACCGAAGTTGAGCTGCGATAACCAGAAAATACTGGAGTGTCTGGAGCTGCAGAACCCCAGTATCCCCATGAGTGACTGGACAGTCATCCGTTCAGAAGATCATGGGGACAACAACAAGTGCATTATCTTCGCCGTCTCAGAAAATAGCGCAGTTGAGATAGAGAAGCCGGGGCTAAAACTGTACTTTGGGGTTAGGGACGCCAAGGTTAAGGTGTTCCGTCCCACAGGTCCAGGAGCTGGCGAAGCAGACGAGTTGGAAGTAGCCAACAATCTGCTGACAGGCATGCAGCTAAGCGAACCTACAAAAAACCCCACAACCGACGATGAAAATCGTGCAAATTAATCTGCAGCATTAAAAATGTGCTACAGACAATCTGAGGCTTCTTTTAGCGGAAAGGGACCTCGACATCGCTATAGTCCAGGAACCCTGGGTTTCTAACTCCCAAGTCAAAGGGTTCCCGACTTCAACTCACAGTATAGCTCAGCAGACCTGACAGTCACAAGGGTCGAATTAATGCGAAACAGGAGTTTCCTGATCGCCTACAGCTATATGGCATAGGACAAGCCAGCCCCGCCAGAGGAAGTGAAGGCGCTTCTGGCATTATCCTTGGCTGTGATGCAAACTCAAGGCATACAATTTGGGGCAGAAATGAAATCAACGACAGAGGTGAGTGTCTATTTGATTTCATTAATACAAACCACTTGACTATATGCAACTCTGGCAACGACCCCACATTCCTTTTTCCGAGCTCGGTGAACCATAATGGATACGAAGAGGTGCTAGACATTACACTTACGAAAGACAGATCCAATTTATCAGTTGATAGGGGGAGAGTATCCAAAGAGAAATCCTTTTCGTATCATTGCTGGATACTTTTCGACATTGGACTCGTCTGCAAAGAAACAGCGCCAACTTTCAGAAACCCAAGACGAACGAACTGGACTAAGTTCAATGGGATTCTCATGCACAAACTGAAAAAAATACCTCCAGTCGAAGCAACGACTGAGGGTCTTGACCAAATTGAGAGTACATTAGGCAATGAAATTGTTAAAGCTTTTAATATATCCTGTCCAATGACGAAGGCTAAAAAGAGCTTCCCTCCCTGGTGGAATAAGGAACTCTCAAAGCTACGCAGGGAGGCACGCAATGCTTTCAATATTGGCTACAGAACAAAATCGTGGCAGTTGTATCACGATAAGCGTAGAGAATATAAGAAAGCAATAAAGATCGCAAAAAGAAACTCATGGAAAGGTTTCTGTGAATCTATCGACAATACCAAGGAATCTGCTAGACTCAATAGGGTTTTGGCAAATGGTCATAATAATCCATCCTATATTAAAAGGATGGATGGATCATGGTCAGAATCGTCGGCGGAATCTTTGAACATTTTACTTAATACTCATTTTCCTGGCTGCACTGATATTACAGACCAGGAAATGGGGCATATTAAATCCTCGCAAGGAATCGAGGATGACGTAATATCCGTTGAGAAAATTTCATGGGCAATTGATACCTTCTCTCCGTACAAATCTGCAGGGCCTGATGGTATTATACCACGGATGCTGCAAAGTGCAAAGGTATACATCATACCCTGGTTACATAGAATCTTTAAACTCTGCCTAACCCTCAACTATGTTCCCCGGAACTGGAGGAGAGTAAAGGTAGTGTTCATTCCAAAAATCGGAAAAAGAAGTCATGAGAATGCAAAGGACTTCTGTCCGATTAGTCTCTCATCTTTTCAGCTGAAAACTCTCGAGAGAGTCTCATTGATTTACATATATGCCTACATTAAAGGTCGCTCCACGGAGACGGCTCTTTATGAGGTCGTAAGGGTCATCGAGCGATCCATTGAATTTAAACAATACGCTATGGCTACCTTTCTGGATATAGAAGGCGCATTTAACAATGTCACGACTTTGGCGATACAGAGAGCTCTGTACGAACTAGGAGTTGAGGATTATATCACCAACTGGCTGGTGTCAATGCTAGAGACAAGAATCGTCATTGCGAATTTAGGCAACAGTGTTAAGACCAAACAAGTTATGCGTGGAACTCCACAAGGTGGTGTCATTTCTCCGCTGTTGTGGCTTATTGTCATTAATACCATCCTGTGTAAATTGGAAGACAAGGGAGTGAAAATCGTGGCTTACGCGGACGCTGTGGTGATACTAGTATCAGGACTGTTTCTGAACGTGATAAGTGATATCATGTCAGCTGCTCTGACTACACTCAGTGACTGGGCCAAAGAATGTGGACTAGGAGTGAATCCGGGCAAGACAGAGCTAGTTCTTTTCACCACAAAGACCAAGATTCCGAGCTTCAGACTACCACGGTTAGAAAACTGTGAACTCACCTTGTCAAACAATGCAAAATACTTGGGCATTATTTTGGACTCTAAGCTTTCATGGAAACTGAACATTCACGGTAGCATACTACACCTGTAAAAAGATGTTCAGTGTGAAATGGGGTCTGAGTCCAAAATTGACAAAATAGCTATACACTGCAATAGTACGGCCCATTCTTGTATATGGATCTTTTGTGTGGTGGACCGCTACTAGTAAGAGTAAGAGTGGTGGATCAGCTTTACAGGATACAAAGATCCGCTTCCATTGGCATTGCAGGTGCATTACGTACTAGTCCATCAGAAGCTCTGAACACTATATTGCATCTAACACCTATAGACCTATACATAATTGAATCATCAGTTAATAGTGCGATAAGATAATCTGCAACGAAAAGCTGGAGATCAAGAACGTATGGGCACGCGAGGATATGAAATTTAATACTCCCGCAATTCAATCAATTTACCGACTATATGATTCCCCACATTGACTTCGGAAATACTATTAAAGTCCTATTCCCCACCAGGAGTGAATGGAGAAGGGTTAATCTTCTTGAACAATATGGAACTAGGATATACACTGACGGCTCAAAGATGAACTGCGGTGTTGGCTCTGGTGTCTTCTCTGATGATCTTGGAATTAGACACTCATGTAGACCCCCTGACGAGGCAAGCGTATTCCAAGCGGAAATACTAGCGGTCAGGGAAGCGTGTAAACTAATTCGCGATAGAAATATTCAAGGGAATATTGGTTTATTCGTCGACAGTCAAGCGGCAATACTATCGCTCAAATCACCGAAAACTACCTCTATTCTAGTCAGACAGTGTAAAGAGGAACTGCTTGGACTAAGTCGACTTTATGAAATTACTATAATCTGGGTTCCTGCGCATAGGGACTACTATGGTAATGAACAGGCAGACGAATTAGCCAGGGTAGGCTCTGCTATGAATGCCTCCTTATCGGTTTCTGTCACAATCCCGTTAGCAACAGTCAAAAGCAGAATCCAAAAACACTTTCTAGAAAAGGCGGAAAATAGATGGCGAAATCTGGACAAATGTAGACATCTCGAGACTAATAGCATTGTTCACAGGTTATTGGACGATCGGAAAACATGCAAGTAGACTTGGTCTCCCTTACAATGAATATTGTCGTAGTTGTGGCAATCGCGAGAAGGAGGAGACAGTTTTTCATCTTCTATGAATGAATATAATATAATATAATATAATATAATATAATATAATATAATATAATATAATATAATATAATATAATATAATATAATATAATATAATATAATATAATATAATATAATATAATATAATATAATATAATATAATATAATATGATATAATATAATATAATATAATATAATATAATATAATATAATATAATATGATATAATATAATATAATATAATATAATATAATATAATATAATATAATATAATATAATATAATATAATATAATATAATATAAAATAATATAATATAATATAATATAATATAATATAATATAATATAATATAATATAATATAATATAATATAATATAATATAATATAATACAATATAATATAATATAATATAATATAATATAATATAATATAATATAATATAATATAATATAATATAAAATAATATAATATAATATAATATAATATAATATAATATAATATAATATAATATAATATAATATAATATAATATAATATAATATAATATAATATAATATAATATAATACAATATAAGATAATATAATATAATATAATATAATATAATATAATATAATATAATATAATATAATATAATATAATATAATATAATATAATATAATATAATATAATATAATATACTATAATATAATATAATATAATATAATATTATATAATATAATATAATATAATATAATATAATATAATATAATATAATATAATATAATATAATATAATATAATATAATATAATATAATATAATATAATATAATATAATATAATATAATATAATATAATATAATATAATATAATATAATATAATATAATATAATATAATATAATTATATTATGGCAGAGTTAACAGTTGCAGGTGATTGTATAATAGAAAAGGAAGATTCTGGACACATTCCTAGCTTTTATACCTCAGTTTTACACGAAATTCCTTGGAAAAGTTATGTTAATCCCAATACATACATACTGTAGCATAAACATTAACAGCCAACTTCACCCCAAATACTCGCTACTGTTTTATCATTAATACCAATGCATGAACAAAAACACAGAGTGGTATTTATGCTTTTATGTTATGTTAATAACATAACAACATAAATGATATTAAATATAAAACATAACGATCTATACAATCATTCATTCATTCAGTTATTTTATGTATTTATTTATTTATTTATTTAAAACAAACTTTCAAAAAAAAAACTGAATAAAATTAAGAAAATTTCTATTTATAAACTATCTGCTTGGTTATTTTAGGAAGAGTTTGAAAAAAAAAGATCATCTAGTTTTACTAATCCTAAAGTTAGAAAATTATTTTTGAAATTTGATAAGGAAGTTTATTTTTGTGAAAAGTGGTGTAAGGAAGAAATATGTTTCGCTACAAGCGCCCCTACATTACCCCCCTGCTAAAATCTGATTTGGGGTGTAAATACCACAAATCTGATACCGCTTGTAGCAGATGGAATACTGTGGTTTGAAACAAAATATAGAAATAATAAAAGTAAGGGACATACCAATCTATTGTCGTATGTCCTTGGCGTGGTAGATACCTATTGAACGACCGGAAAGATCCTCTAGTTCGTAGTAACCTGAGCCAGTTTTTTCCTAATTCTTGCCTTTAAAAATGGTGGTGCTAATTTGGCATCAAATCCCTTTTTAAAATTACTTTGTTTAAAGTTTCTTCTGAAAACCTCTTGACCTACAATGTAATTAACTTCCTTCGATCTCAGGTTGTATGATCTTTCATTCCGTTGTTGTTGCTTCATCATATTTTTGGCCGCTCTAGTTCGAATCAAATCAAAAGAATCTTCACGATTAAAGTTAATAGACCTATCATTTAACATTTCTAATTTACGAAGCAATTCATAAGATTTACCATTGTTAATCATATGTTGTCCAAAAGCCATATAATAAGGTGAAGTACCAATAGAAGCATGTACAGCTGAACGCAAAGCACAACTTATACTGCTGAGGTATTCATTCCAATTTGCTTGGTCATGCTTGATATACGCCCTTATCGCAGATAATACCGAACGATTGACACGTTCAGAAGCATTGGTTTGGGGCGAATATACAGCCGTATACACGTGATTTATGCCATAATTCTGTAATAATTTATTAAATTGATTCGATCTAAATTGTGAGCCATTATCAGACACAATAGTTTCTGGAGTGCCGAAAGTGTGGAAAAGTTCCTGTTCGAGATAGTTAATTACAATGTCGGTAGTAAATTTCTTAACAGATTTTAAAAAGCAAAATTTTGAAAAGTGATCTAATACTATAAAAGCTCCAACATTTCCAGATTTTGAGCGTGGATAAGGACCAAGAAAATCTATATAAAGTTTCTGAAAGAATCTACAAGTTTCAGATGTTTTTCCCATAGGGGTCGCATTACGTGATTTGGATGTTTAGTACTTTTATATGTATCGCAAGAATTGACATAATCCCTAACATCATTTACTAGATTGGGCCAAAAATAGAATCTTCGAATTCTCTCTAGCGTTTTGTTTATACCACCATGTGCAGAAAGATGGCTATCATGAGCCTTTTGGAGAACGTCTTTTACTAACTCTTTGGGTATCCGAAGTTTCCAGGCGAGATAGTCCTGCACTTTTTCTCCAGAACAGTGCTCCGTCCTTCTGTACAAAAACCCGTCTATTATCTTTAAGTCTGGAGTGTTATCAATATTTGCCAGTTCTGTTCAGTAATTCAGTGTAGTTTGTCCCTTGGAAATGAGTAGAATTTAAAACTACAAAAACCCCAGTGTCTTCTAAAACGGACAATTCTAATCTTAGGATTTCGGACAAATCTTCTGTGTTAGCTCTCGAAAGCGTATCAGGAACTATGTTACGACTGCCTTTACAATGTTCTATTTTAAAACTAAAGCCTTGAAGCTTTAAAGCCCATCTTGCCAACGGAGAGCTTAAATCTGTTTGGGACATGAGCCACTTCAACGAAGCGTGATCGGTGATGACAGTAAACTCATGTAATTCTGCGTAAGCTCTGAACTTTTTAATGCTAAGCATCGCAGCTAAACACTCTTGTTCGGTTACAGAGTAGTTACGTTGGGCTTTGTTGAGTTTCTTTGACATGAAAGCGATTGGAACCTCTTCACCCTCCGCAGTTTTTTGAACCAATACACTTCCTATTCCAGTGCTGCTTGCATCACAATGTATATAAAATGGTTTTGTAAAGTCTGGACTATGAAACACTGGTGTGGTTGTCAAGATGGTATTTAATTCCTCAAAAGCTTGTTGAGCCATTTCATTCCAAGTAAATTTACGATGTGTCTTTAACAAGTCTGTTAAAGGTGCAGTAATTGTAGCATAATTCTTGATAAACTTACGATACCAACCGGACATACCCAAAAATCGTCTGAGTTGCTTGACAGATCTTGGCTGTGGGAAATCTATTATGGCCGAAATTTTATCAGGATCTGTGCGAATTACCCTATCCCCAACTATATGACCAAGATAGCGGACCTCCCGTACACAAAATTTTGACTTTTCTACATTTAAAGTTAGTCCTGTGGCACGAAATTGTCGGGCCACTTCTCGCAAAACGTGAAAATGCCTCTCAAATGTATCAGATACAATTAACAAATCATCCAGATAAACGAACGCTTCCGTTCTCAATTCTGCTGGTACCACCTTGTACATTAAACGCGACATTGTTTGAGGCGCATTACAAAGCCCAAAAGGCATAACCTTGAAATGATACAAGGGGCGACCAGGAACAGTAAATGCCGTCTTATCTTTCGATGACTTGTCGAGAGGTATTTGCCAAAAGGCGTCCTTCAAATCTAGGCTAGTTATAAATTCCGCTTTTGGTTTTCTAGACAAAATGCCATTTATAACGGGTAAAGGATAAGCATCCTTCAAAGGATAAACATCCTTCTACTATCTAGACATAACCTAGCCTTCCCAGGCTTACGTACTAATACTATAGGCGAAGACCAAGCACTGTCTGATTCTTCAATTACATCCATTTCCAACATCCGGTCTAACTCTGCATAAATTAGTTTCTCAATAGCTGGTGATACCGGAAAATGACGCTGTTTTAAAGGGGTTACCTACGTTAATAACATGGGAAAATATATTTGTCCTACCTAGACCTTCTTTAGCAAAAGATGGAAAAGTGTCTATAACGATCTGTAACTGTTGTTGTTGTGTTTTTGTTAAAAGCTTCTTCTCTAAAGAAGATTCAACTATTGTTTCTAATAAAAAGTTAGTTTTGATTTCTGAGACTAGTCCTGTTGGCAATAAGTTGAATGAATTCCAAAAATCAATATCAAGGTATAAATCCTGTGACAAATTAGGTATTATATATAAAACTATGTTCTTTGTATCACCACGAAATGTGATCGGTGTTTTCGTAAAACCTAACACATCTTGCGATTTACCATCCAAAAATTCCTTAGCAGCCTGTGCACCTAAACAGCTGATTGAGGCCCCGGTATCCAATAATCCAGAAATTTTCCTACCAAAAAGCTGTACTTCAGCATAAGGCCTAATATCAGTCTGTTTTTCATATACTGTACTTAACAGACCACGTCGCGAATGATTAACATTCTTCCAAAAATTACGCATACGCTCCAGTGAACGTTTATGTTTTATGCTAGGTGTAGCTTCATTAAATATTTCAGCTCGTCTAACATTGTATTCTTTCATTCGAACATGAAAAGGTTTTAGATATGTAGGAAGTGTAGTACTCAAAATTTTCTTATTAGAAATATTCAAATCATTAGTGGAATCTGAAGATTTTAAAGAGTTATATGGCTCAGTGTGAGATTTTGCTAAAATAGAAATTGGCTTAGATTCGGGTAAGAATTCTGTCATAGCAGGTAGGATTGAAACAGTATTGCAGTTAACAACAGGTGTTACATTTTGTGAAAAATCAGGTGTTTGAATAGAAGTAGTTTGGTGCGGATCGTCTTGAATAGGGTTTAGTCTGTGCTGGTTGATTGATTCCGTCTACGTGCACCGGTCAGTGCACTCGACTGGCAGTTTTTTGAAAAATTGTTACATTGGGAACATTTAGGTTTATAAACATTAGGTAAACCACAACCGTAGCAAAAGACCTGTCTATCCTCTAAACAATCCTGATATCTATGACCAGATTTGCGGCAATTCCAGCATACAAGTGATATTGCCGAAATATTTTCGTCATCGGACAATGGAATACCACCGTCTTCCAATTCGTTGACATGTCGTTTGACTGATGGTAATACTTTATGACTCGATAGTCGTCTACCAATATCTTGTAAAAAGAATTCTCTTCGTCGACAGATGTCACGAAGTTCAGAGACAGAGCTAATTTTCAGATTTAAAATTTCATGCTGTATGTCAGGTAGTAAATTCCTTCTCAAAATTTCTACCAGGATTCCCTCACTAAGCGGTTCAGCTAGCCTATCTGATATTTCAAGAATTGCTTCATAAAAGGTATCAAAATTCTCATTGTGTTTTTGCTTTCTATCCCTTATCATTTCTCTCAGATCTATATCATTTCTCGAGTCTTTAAATTGTTTACGCAAAGCATTACATAACAGAGGCCATTTTATTGCTGTAACTGACTGGTAAGAACGCCAAAACCAATAATTTGCCTTAGCGTCGAAAAGAGTGGAAATATGATCGCATAAAAGGTCAAAATTTCCATCAAGTGTTTGATTAGTCAAAGCTTCCACTCTATGCAGAAAATTGTCAACAGACATACCACGAGAATCTCCAGAAAATCTAATTTTCCAGTTGTGGATTATGTGACCAATTTTGTCTGGACGAACAGAGCCCTTGATTGGTTAGAAATTTGCATCCTGCGAAAACCTGCCTCAATATTTGTTTCAATTAGTCTTGTCAGAGTTTGACTTAAACTGGTGAGCATTTCAGCCTGCTGTGCACCAACAGCAGCAGTTACAAGATTACGTATGTGCTCACGTTGATCCTGTGGAGAACTTTCCGATACCGACATACGCTGTGGAATTTGCTGATTCTGGACCTCAATGGGAGAAGTAGACGCACCTATTGATCTATCGTTATCAAAATTTATTGTTCTTTGAGCCTGCGATCTCGTAAACTTAGGAGGAGGTACATCTTTACTAGAGCTTGGGGTACTAACAATTGCAAACCTTTTATTGCAGAGCACACACTTAGGTCTAGTTTTTACATTTTTTTGATAACATGATTTATGTAGGGGATGACCACAAGGTGGTTTATATAAATGGATGTTATCACTAATAACATGACTACAAAGTACACAATTAGGCAAAATTCCACCTGAATTTACACTCATTTTATCCTCAGGATTCTGGGTAGCCATAGCGATAGAAAAAGTGTAATAAGGAAATCAAAAAAAAACTATTAAAATGTATTCACGAATAGTGAGTTTTAGATCTAATTTGATCCTATTTCGAATATAAAAAAAATCAAATAAAAAATAATGATTAACTAAATTTTCTTTCTCCAAGATAAGAAACTAAATTATAAGTAATAATTTGCGAAAGAAAATTGGAAAAAAAATGTATTATAATTTGGAAATTATTTATTTTGTTTTTTTATAAAAAGAAAATTCTGTAATTGAATCAAGAAATAAACAATTAAAGAAGAATGTATTTTCAAAAAAAAAAAAAAAAAAAAAAAAAAATATATATATATATATATATATATATATATATTACTTTGAATCAAATAATTTACGATCTATTTAAAACTATGTTATAAAATAAACGTATTGTATTATGTAAAATAAAAGTATTGGTGTTCCAAAATTTAAGAAAATTTAGCAAAACTATAACAAAAGCAAAAAGAAAAACTAAAAATATATATTTTTTTTTTTATATAAATTCAAATTTCAGATAATTTATTGTAGTTACAAAAAAGAAACATCAAAATGTAATAAAGCAAAATTATAAAAAAATTCAAAATTTAACCAAAAATTTAAATTCCTATAAACGTCTTTGTTCTTTCCAAAATGTAGGGCATCGCCTGAATAAATCGAAATATTCGTCTATGCAATCCAAGTGAAAAACGTGTTTACATTTAAACAGAATTAAAATTTCTTCATGGGGATATATACAGCTATAGCAAACTGTGCAAACTTCATTTACATGTTCTGGGATTTCGTCTCCCATGTTGAAACTAAAAGAAAATAGTAAAACAAATCCATTCTTAGAATAATAACTTCATAAACTATTTGTAAGTGTCTTTCAATACGCAATTCTCAATAATAAATTGAAATGAAAAAGGAAAATTAAAATTAAAATTTACTTTAAAAATTACAAAAAGAAAAATAAATATAAAATTTTAATAAAAATTTTCCAAAAAAAAAAAATAGAAATATTAATAAAAATTGAGACCAATTAAATATCATAAAATTGAGTTTGATTTTTAAGCATATTGAAGTATAGGATTTAAAATAAACAAAAGAAACTAAACAATTTTAAACTAAAACAATCTGGTAGAAGAAAAAAGAAGAAAAAATAAGTCAAAAAGTTAAAATAGAAATAAGATTTAATAGAGCTAATAGATTGGTACTAATTCGTCCTAAGACAAATAGTCATTCCAAATCTAAAATAAAACAAAACACTGTAGGGATAAAATTAATGAAAAATAATGTGATTAACGGTATGAGTCCAGTAGTTCCCAAACTTCATCAATTCCAGGAAGATACTATTAGCCAATGATTAAATCAAAAACATTAAGTTGGATATGTAAAGAACAATGTTGGTTAACAGCCAATTCGATTCGACTGTTAATTCCTAACATTTCCACACATAATCCAAAGGAAATGAAAATAAGGAAAAATAATAATAAAGATATACTAGCAAAGAAAAATTTTCAGAAATAAAACTTTAAAGGGAAAAAAAAGAGAGCCACACACACTAATTTGAAATTAATTCAAATGATGTTCGAAAGATAAAATAAAATTTAAAAGTGTCGTGCCCCACGTTGGACGCCAAAAATTATCTATCTGTAGCATGTAACGTTGTTTAAATAATGAGAATAATTTTAATCAGGTTTAGAGTAGAAATCAGCGAGTAGCATGCATCTTGTTTCCGGCTATTTTCTCGTCGGCTAAAGGGTGGATTCGTTGCTTTTTCAACTCATCTAATAATCATTCTACAGAAGGTAACTTTAATGTGCATGCTGAAATATCAAGGTGAATAAAAAGGCCCAAATTGTTCAAATAACAAATTGTTATGTTTCTTTAACATTACAGTTGTGATAGATGTTGCCACAACCAAAATTTCCCTCTCAACCATGATCATGCAAAAATCACAACGACATTAATGTTGTACATGATCCCAAATTCTTATACCTATACTATCAATAGCCTTTCAAATCAAACTCCTTTATCCAATTATTTTTCCATTATATACATAATATTTACTGGAAATTGAAAATTAAACCGAACATATATTATATAAAGAAATTAACTTATTGCAAAATTATATAGAATTAACATTCTTACAGAATAACATAATTTCAAAAAAACTGGGTTTGCAAAAATCATCAAAAAAAAATTGCTGAAAAAGAATTTATATAGGCATCCAATTCGGCTACCTTTATTAATAATTTAATTTTAAAATATTTAAAAAAAATTTAAAATAATATATAAAATTTAATAAAAAAAATAAAAAAAAATTTTGTCCCCGCTGGGAATCGAACTCAGGCCGTACCAGAAAAAAATTATACCGAGAAAGCAGTTAACCAAATTGCATAAAAAAAATATACATACATATCTCTTTAATGATTACTTTGATTTTTTTTATGAGAATTTAATCAAAAACATTAAAAATAATATTAAATTAATTAATATTATTTAATTAACAATAAAAAATAAAAAAAATATAAAAAAAATTTTGTTAGTCCATATACGACTCGAACCCAGGGGTCACTGATATTATTAATTTTTTTTTATATGTATATATATTTTTATTATTATTATTATTATTATTATTATTATTTTTTTTTTTTTTTGTAAATAAACATTTTTTTTATTATTTAAATATTTATTTATTATTATTTTTATTATTATTTAAATATTTTTTCTAATTATTAATATTAATATAAAAACTTGGAATATTAATGCGATGAAAATGAAATAAAAAAAAGTCATAAAATGAGTTTAACAAAACAAAATGTAACACTGCACTTAAGAAAACAATCTAAAAATAGAATTTGGTGTATTTGCACAATACGGCGAATTCATATAAACCAATCAAAATTTGTATATTTTTAGATTGTTTTATCAATGTTAATTTATAATAAATTAATTACATTTTTTTTTTTATTATTTAAATATTTTTTTATTATTATTTTTATTATTATTTAAATATTTTTTCTAATTATTAATATTAATATAAAAACTTGGAATATTAATGCGATGCAAATGAAATAAAAAAGTCATAAAATGAGTTTAACAAAACAAAATGTAACACTGCACTTAAGAAAACAATCTAAAAATAGAATTTGGTGTATTTGCACAATACGGCGAATTCATATAAACCAATCAAAATTTATATATTTTTAGATTGTTTTAATCAGCGTTAATTTATAATAAATTAATTACATTTTTTTGAATATTTCCGTCAATTTTTAATATTTTGATATGAAATTTGGACTCATTTTAATCGTTTTTTTTTATTTCGCGTACGACTCTTTTAATATTTTTTTTATTCAAATGCAAAATTACACATATATACGCAAGTATCACATTAATGCTAACATTGTCTAAAATTTTAACATCTTCCAAATGTTGTTAACAGCCAAACAAATATTTATGATTTGATGCTACTTTCAACAATAGTGGGTATTATTAATTTTAGGAAGTGGAAACTATAAAGTTAATGTGGTAGAACTTACTTTGTATATATGCATGTACGGGAACTCCAACGATGAAAGATCTTTCAGGTTGTAGTGGTGCCAGTTGAAGATTTGATGATTTAACTTTCTTTATTTTTAAATTTTTTTACACGACTTAATATTTTTTTCCGTTTATATATTTCTTTTATTATATTTTTTTTTCTTTTATTAAAAAAATGCTTATTTAAAATATATATATATATATATATATATATATATATATATTTTACTTTTTTTTATTTTATTTTTTTCTTTTTTTTCTGTAATTAAGTGTATTTTTGGTTAGTGCGTTTAAACTTATGAACCACACTATTATGTTATTTATAACTATGCTTATAATGCTTATATCTGAGCTTTTTATGACGTTTGTATTATTTTTTTTTTCTCTATAATTTTCGCAGGATTGGTGATTTTTGCAAATTCACAGCATATAATAATTAATTTAAATTCAAAATTACAACATTACGTTTTAATTTAAAGATTTTTTTTTTAGTAATTTTAATTAACATTAAGTTTTCAATATAATTATTTGGGTTTTTCTTTTTCAAGGTAAGCTTTTATGTATTGTTTTAGCTATTTTTTTTATTTGAGCAATTTATTTTTCTTCTTCTTGTTTTTATTTTTTTGCTTTTTTTTAGGTTTCAGAAATGGGATTTCACCTAGAGGTAAGATTTTTTTATTTTTTTCTTTTCCTATTGAGTATTTCTTTTAACTATTTTATTTTAAATTTTCCTCTTTTTTTATGCAAATTTTCACTGCAATCACAAAAATAACTCACTCACAACACTTTTTCCTGGCGTTCCGGGGCACCTACTCTGAATCGTGGTTTCTTCGCCGGAGGTGGTTGGGGCTCGTGGTGACGATATAAAAGAACTTCTCCTAAAATAGTCTACGAAGGAGTTTTTATACTGCTTCCTAAGCCTAGCCAAGAGAAATTTAGAGTTAAGTTAGTAATAGTTAATTGTTATGCTTTTGTATGTATGTATGTAGGTATGTTTGATTTTTTTCCTTTTATTAATTAACTTTTTTTTTCTTCTTCACTAAACTTCAAATAGAAACATAAAAAAATGTGTCCAACTTTTATCTTCGAATAGATCCTCCGGAATTCCTTAATAATATTGAACCAGGTAAAAGAATTTCTTTAATAAAAATGCAAAAAATCGCGATTTTATAAAAATCTTTTACTTAAGCAAATAGTTAGCTATTTTTATTTTTATTCGCTTGTATTTTGGTATTTTTAATTTGCATTTATACTTACAAGTTCCCTCTTGTATATTTGTTGAATAAAAAAGATTATTTTTTTTTTTTTTTTAAACTTTATTTTTTTTCCGATGGCAGAGTTAACAGTTGCAGGTGATGGTATAATAGAAAAGGAAGATTCTGGACACATTCCTGGCTTTTATACCTCAGTTTTACACGAAATTCCTTGGAAAAGTCATGTTAATCCCAATACATACATACTGTAGCATAAACATTAACAGCCAACTTCACCCCAAATACTCGCTACTGTTTTATCATTAATACCAATGCATGAACAAAAACACAGAGTGGTATTTATGCTTTTATGTCATGTTAATAACATAACAACATAAATGATATTAAATATAAAACATAACGATCTATACAATCATTCATTCATTCAGTTATTTTATGTATTTATTTATTTATTTATTTAAAACAAACTTTCAAAAAAAAAACTGAATAAAATAAAGAAAATTTCTATTTATAAACTATCTGCTTGGTTATTTTAGGAGGAGTTTGAAAAAAAAGATCATCTAGTTTTACTAATCCTAAAGTTAGAAAATTTTTTTTTGAAATTTGATAAGGAAGTTTATTTTTGTGAAAAGTGGTGTAAGGAAAAAATATGTTTCGCTACAAGCGCCCCTACATTACCCCCCTGCTAAAATCTGATTTGGGGTGTAAATACCACAAATCTGATACCGCTTGTAGCAGATGAAATACTGTGGTTTGAAACAAGAAATAAAATATAGAAATAATAAAAGTAAGGGACATACCAATCTGTTGTCATATGTCCTTGGCGTGGTAGATACCTATTGAACGACCGGAAAGATCCTCTAGTTCGTAGTAACCTGAGCCAGTTTTTTCCTAATTCTTGCCTTTAAAAATGGTGGTGCTAATTTGGCATCAAATCCCTTTTTAAAATTACTTTGTTTAAAGTTTCTTCTGAAGACCTCTTGACCTACAATGTAATTAACTTCCTTCGATCTCAGGTTGTATGATCTTTCATTCCGTTGTTGTTGCTTCAACATATTTTTGGGCGCTCTAGTTCGAATCAAATCAAAAGAATCTTCACGATTAAAGTTAATAGACCTATCATTTAACATTTCTAATTTACGAAGCAATTCATAAGATTTACCATTGTTAATCATATGTTGTCCAAAAGCCATATAATAAGGTGAAGTACCAATAGAAGCATGTACAGCTGAACGCAAAGCACAACTTATACTGCTGAGGTATTCATCCCAATTTGCTTGGTCATGCTTGATATACGCCCTTATCGCAGATAATACCGAACGATTGACACGTTCAGAAGCATTGGTTTGGGGCGAATATACAGCCGTATACACGTGATTTATGCCATAATTCTGTAATAATTTATTAAATTGATTCGATCTAAATTGTGAGTCATTATCAGACACAATAGTTTCTGGAGTGCCGAAAGTGTGGAAAAGTTCCTGTTCGAGATAGTTAATTACAATGTCGGTAGTAAATTTCTTAACAGATTTTAAAAAGCAAAATTTTGAAAAGTGATCTAATACTATAAAAACTCCAACATTTCCAGATTTTGAGCGTGGATAAGGACCAAGAAAATCTATATAAAGTTTCTGAAAGAATCTACAAGTTTCAGATGTTTTTCCCATAGGGGTCGCATTACGTGATTTGGATGTTTAGTACTTTTATATGTATCGCAAGAATTGACATAATCCCTAACATCATTTACTAGATTGGGCCAAAAATAGAATCTTCGAATTCTCTCTAGCGTTTTGTTTATACCACCATGTGCAGAAAGATGGCTATCATGAGCCTTTTGGAGAACGTCTTTTACTAACTCTTTGGGTATCCGAAGTTTCCAGGCGAGATAGTCCTGCACTTTTTCTCCAGAACAGTGCTCCGTCCTTCTGTACAAAAACCCGTCTATTATCTTTAAGTCTGGAGTGTTATCAATATTTGCCCTAACTCTGTTCGGTAATTCAGTGTAGTTTGTCCCTTGGAAATGAGTAGAATTTAAAACTACAAAAACCCCAGTGTCTTCTAAAACGGACAATTCTAATCTTAGGATTTCGGACAAATCTTCTGTGTTAGCTCTCGAAAGCGTATCAGGAACTATGTTACGACTGCCTTTACGATGTTCTATTTTAAAACTAAAGCCTTGAAGCTTTAAAGCCCATCTTGCCAATCGAGAGCTTAAATCTGTTTTTGACATGAGCCACTTCAACGAAGCATGATCGGTGATGACAGTAAACTCATGTCCTTCTACGTAAGCTCTGAACTTTTTAATGCTAAGCATCGCAGTTAAACACTCTTGTTCGGTTACAGAGTAGTTACGTTGGGCTTTGTTGAGTTTCTTTGACATGAATTTTTCAATACAATTTTGGGTTTTGTTATCGCGAAAATTCGGTTTTCACGACAGGTCTCGTTTTTATTATTATTATTATTATTATTATTATTATTATTATTATTATTATATATATATTAATAATTATATATTGCTTGATGTACTACCTAACCGGTAGCTTTAAGCATACATATAAACAATAATAATTAAAAAAGGAGAATACAAAATAATTGTAAAAAACTGTATCGTAAACCATTCGTCCCGAAAAGTATTAAGTTAAATAGATGATGTTTACAGAGAATACCATGATGACGGTAGTGGCTGATTAGAAAATGCATTCCATTCTGCCGAGTGTCGAATAAAACTTTTACAATGTATTCTTCTGCAATTATTCAATGAACTTAAGCCAAAATACAAAAATTCTAAAAAAAAGTAAGAAATTTCAGTATAATATTTTGTTTCAATTTTTCGGAGCCTTATATAATGTCAGAAATGTCATCTAAATATTTTATCCTTAAATATCATTAAGATTTTCTAACAAAATATTCTGAAATTATATTAGTTTTCAAAACATTACAATGTTTCTTAATCTCTTATTTTGTTTTAGCTTCAACAGTTAAAATTTTATAAAATTTTGAAAGTGTGTTTATGTAAATTTTGCTTTCGAAATAGCATATGTTGTAATTTTAAATATTATTCAATAATAATTGGCACAATCGTTTTTAAAAGCTGCATCACTAACCTAATAAAAACAGGTTTCTATGTGTACATTTTTAACAACTTTATCAGATATTTTCCTTTGTTTTCACAAAATATTTTGATCGATGCTGTAGAAGTGTGTATTACTTTTTGGTTATTCATATCTTTATGATAGCGAGTGTTTGAGCAATAGTGTGCGTAAAAGTTTGTCCATGAGAATTAAATTCATACGTATTTTAATTAGCTATCATGCAGTTTATATATTTTATACAGATATTTACCAAATTACTTGCATATTTAAGGAATACAATGTTACAAACAACCATTATTTATCTGCATGCAACACATAATATGTATGTATGGATTGTGTGAACTCGCATTGCACTTGTAGACGCATGGATACCATGGACAGGCAAACAAACGCGTATATTTAATAATGGATCCAGTGCAGTGCGTGCATGTACTGTATACGAAATATGCAATTCGGTGAAATTCTCTCTTTAATGCAATATAATTAAGACATTTACAGTCGGTTCAGGAGGGCAGAGATAAACGTATGATACATATGTTCAATTAAAAAAAAATACTAGAGATATCGATCAAATCTATTTAAATATAGTAAGTGATGGGATGATAGAAAATAAATTGCAGAGATTCTCAAAAAAAGAATTAAAAAAAAAGAAAGAATGGTGATCTTTTATTTTAGGAATAATACAGTTGAATTGAGTACGCTAAGATTGAAAAAGAAAAAAACTGTTTTCAAATTAAAAATTCTGGAATGTTACAACATGCTTAACTTAATGTATCTACAAATATGAACCCATATTGTAGGGTTATCCAATAAATATGTGTTGTTTGCGAATTGTTCTGTTTATACGAATGCTTGTTTTCCTTGCTGTATAGCTGTGTGAATTTCAATTTACATTGAAATTTATTATGGTTCACGTTGACGCAGATAGCCTCCATGGAGTTTAATTTATTGTCTCGGCAACATGTGTCGCCTGGCAATATCCACAATTTTGAGAAAATACTACAGCATTTATCAAAACTTTCTTAAGAAAAAAATAAAACATATTTTATAAGTGCTTATACATATAACTACTTGATTTTGTTTATTTATTTACTTATTACAATACAATTACAAATTATATTCTAATTCTACAAGCGGATTAGAATATAATTCGCTTGTAGTGAAGCAAACCAGAGTCTCTGGTGGAAATCGAACACACAACCCCTATATTGATAGGACATCGAGGCAGCCGTGGATTTTGTTTATATTTTCGTAATTGTGATTTCGTACTCGTTTAGGTATTTGTGTTTATAACAGATTAATTTTGTCATCCAATAAAGTAGCAGTGTAATTGTTCTTAACGCAATCGATCGCCCAAACCATGGAGTAAATGCGCCAAGTGATGAGGGCAGGATCGCTTGATATATAAGACGTTTTTTTATTTTATTTTAATACTGCAGATGAAGAAACAAACAAGCAAAATAATATTTTTGATTGAATTCTATGTAAAATAAATAAAAATTCAATCAATAATGCAGATCCAAAATCAATGCATTTCGAAAATCACTAAATTTTTTGTTTACATTCTGTAAACACTAGAAATTCTATATATATAGTGAAAAACCTACTGCTAGTAAGTACCTTGCAGCTAGTTGCGACGTTCCAGGAGGATAAATTGCGTCCGGCCTATAATCAGTCTGGAAAATGCTCCCCAGGAGAAGCCTTATGCACCAATGTGTTTTTCTCAAAAAAAAAAAATTATTAAAAAACCTGTTGACAAATCTTGTTCATTACCAAAGAATACAAAGAAAAGAAACTGGCTCAGTTTCCTTTAACTACAGCATTTCTCTCTCCTCATATATAAGTTCTATGTGAATTCAACGCACTTGTGAGAGAAAAAAACAACACAAAATAAACAAAACTTTCCTTTAAAATTTAATTTATTTCTTCACGCACATTTATTGCATTTTAACTCCCGTAACACGAATATTTTCCACAAATATAAAAATATACATATACCTATTTTTTTATATTTTTGACATTCCTTGAATTTTAAATTGAGCATTCAAAGTTTCTACTTTTAGTATTAAAAATAAAACAAAATTTAAAACGATTTTAAATTTCTTTATATGCAACAAAAAGCCAAAAAATGTAATTATATTTCTAATTATATTTATATTTCTGGATGTAATATGCATCAAACTTATCACTGCAAATAACTACAGCGAAATATTTGGGAGAGTACTGAAAAAACTTTTATTAATTACATCTACCTCCAATCAAATGTAAATTGAAAATCATTCAGAGCCCTAAAAATTATTACGGTGCACTCGTGGAGACGTGAATACTCAAAAGTATGAACAAAAACAAAAACGCAATTTTTGACTTCACCATCTCCCATTTTGATAAAATTTCGTATTTAAGTTCTTTAAAATTTTCAAATTCGTTACAGTTTCGTTTTTATTACGGTTAAAAATACAATTTTTTCAGAAATGTTTTTATTTGGAGATATTTTTTATCCCATTTCAACCGACCAAACTGATGTGTAATAAATATAGTTCCTATTCCACCGTTTTTGAAAAGAAGAGGATAATGAAATCAATATTCGAAAAATATATAAATTAAAGTTGGTTAAGTTTTAATTAAAAATTATTAGATAATATTAAGCAAGGACTAATATCCTGTATTTTAATCCTCATTTGGAACGACTTCGTGCATTCGTATCACATTTTTTTATGTTTTCCTTATAATCATCTCTATTTTTGAAAACTTCTTTCGACAGCCTTTTTTTCAAATAATTCTACAAATTATGTATAGGATTTAGATCTGGACAGCTTAAATTCTGGGAGAACCTATTCTTTACTAACTCATTATGTAGCGCTTGAGTATTTTTGGTTTACTTGAACTGTATTTGGGGCAATTATCTGAGACATATGGAAACATAGCATTCTTCAATATGACCCTATACACATTTGCGTTCTTTGTATTATCAACGCGATAAATAAGACCAACACCATTCCATTAAAAGCATTCCCAAACCTTTATGTTTCCTTCTCCCTGTTAAACAGTTATCTTTGTTTGTTTCATTTTGTGGTTTCATTTCATCACTAAATGTGTTTCTACATATTTTTCGCCTTCACATTTAGACTAGAGTAAATGTTCTTTAACAAATTCTAACCCTATCTTTCAATTTTTTTACACATTAATGAAACTTTGGATTAATAGACTTACTTCATTAAAAATTCCAGCTCAAATAGCCTTCAAAAAATGAAGGGGTTCTGTTTTTTGCCAATGCACTAAGGCCCCGGTCTGCGACGTTAGTAGGGAAATCGAATCACTATTTTCTACGTATTTACACTGTTTTCTTAATAATTTTCTCCAGGACTAAACAGAAAAAAAGTTTATCTTTAATAAAGAAAGAATAGTTTTGTGCAAAGAGGTACAATGCATGTTTCTTCCCATTTTTTTTTGCCCAGAATACTATTTCCTTATAATATTTTTAAACGAATTATAATTGTTCTTACCCTATTTGTAAAAGCAATAAAAAAACGGCAATAGAATTCGAATTAATATAAAAAATTACAAATTAATATAAAATATATTCAGTTGATATATATATATATATATATATATATATATATATATAGATGATATTATTATGAGCAACGATTTTTGGTGTTTAAATCGAAAACGTATGTACATAAATTTGTACGTTTATCCAAAAATTTTTGCTGTCCAGTAAAATCTTTTACTGGATTTGCGTTCGCGTACCCAAAATCCAGTAAAGAGAGAAAATTGAGAGAGTAAAATGACAGTTTATCAACTGGGTATTCACAAATTTTACTAGTTTTATTTTTGCTTGAAAATCCAGTACGATCATATGGTTGCATAAAGTAAAAAAAACAAAAATTAAATGCATACAATGAAAGGAAAATGTTCCAAAATTAAAAAATTTTATTTTTGCATTCAAATTTTATTAGAAGTGAATTTAAAAACAGTAAATATATTTATAACAAAAGGAAAAGTTTTTATTCTAAAGTGCATTTATTGCAAAAAAAAAATGTTGTTTTTTGTTTTTGTTTTCCGTTCATTTGTTGCTCTCGTGGTTACTTTACTGGATTTTACAAATTTTCCATTCGCGTACTTCTTTATTTACAAGTGTTTTTGAGAGTAAAATCTTAAATTTACTCAGTAAATACTCAGTTTACTGGAAAAGTACTCGTAAAAGAACGGACCTTATGTAGAACACATAATGTAATAAGAAACTGACCTAGAAGCCCAGCTGATTTACAATTTGTTCACGTACATCCCGGCAGGTCTGTCAGATGTGGCGATTTTCTGGCAAACGTGGTGATTTTTAATTGTTTTTGGCGACTGAATTTTCCGTCAGCGGCATGGCGAATTTTTTGGCGATTTATAAACAAGGAGGCGATTTGTTTGGCTAATTTTTAAAAATTTATTAAATAGGCATTTGTGGAGAAAAACTATTAAATTTTCTTACTAGAAATCGACCATTTTTAGTATTTGGCTATCTAGCAAAATGAAGAGCATTAAATTGTAAATATCTTAAACTTAGTTTACGAAATTTTACCACAAAAAATATATTTTACAATACTTATGTATTAAATGTTTGATAATTTGTTTTCCATTATCTTTCAAATATATTAAAGATATTAATGATTGCGGCAAAAATAAAATAAATACGTCCATGAATAAATTAATTCTTTGAAATAATTTATATGTTTAATAGGACCAATGTTGCTATATAATTTAAAAATTATTCTTTTAAAAAATATAATAAAGTTCAATAAATTTTAATAATGGAGCTATATGTCAGAAAAGTGTATTTTAAGTTGTATTTTTTTTTTTTTAATTCAATTACTGTGGTCGAAAATGTGGACACCCACTGAGTTTAACTGAATCGACGCTGAATTTAGAGGTTTTAACCATTTTTTAAAGCGCTCCTTTTTGATATATTTTATTTTGAAAGCATAAAAAGGAGTTTAAGAAAATTTAGTTTTTTAGCTTAAATTCAGTAATTAAATTTTTGATTTTAAACAATATAAACAACTAGGATTCCATTTAAGCATAGAATAATGAATTCTTATTATCAAATATATTTTAAATGCTAATAAACAAAACTTTAAACTAGCAAAAAATATTACTATAATTCTGTAACCAATAATTTATGATTGGAGTATATATTAAATCGATTTGCTGTTTAATATACATAAATACTGTCCCTTTTGTTTCTAATTTTCAATTATTTCGCTACTTCCATAATTAAGTTTAAACCCAAATATCGCGAGTAACTTCGAAAAACTGCTGTCACCAATGAATTCAGCATACTCGAATTAGCTTTTCCAGTAGGGTGGCGATGACTTTGTTAAAGCTGAATTTACATTTATAAATTATACGAAATGTTAAGTACTAAAAATTATACGACACTTAACATTTTAGTTCATTTTTTAGTATTTCTTTACAAAATCAAACAAAATCTTAATTTGGAGATTTTTGGCGATTTCTAATTAACAATTTGACGAAAGAGGCTCAAAAAAATCCGACAACCGCATAGCGCGCGAAACTATCAAATTGTTTTTGTATTTATTAACTCTTTTTCTTCATTTTCACATTTTTTGTTCATAGCATACAGTGGTTTTATACTAACAAAATAAAAGCAATTGTTGCTTTTGTAGATGTGCAGCCACTTTATAAATACATTATGTATAGAACAATTTAAATGCATATACTTGACATAATTTTAGTTGGAGTGGCATTTTCAGATCAAATTGTTTACTAAAAAAGAATACTCAGAGTATTTCTGAAAAACTTTCCAAAGTTATCGCCACCTTAAAATCATCCTGTAAGGTGTATATATTATTTTGAGCACTTCACTGCGGTCCTATCTAACATAAAATATTAAACATTAACACTAACATTATGTTACTGATGTTAAGCCGAGTCTACAACTGATATTAACACTGATATAATATGTGTGATAATGCCGGCAGAAGGGAGTTTGTTTGTGTTAAATGTTAAACAAGTGGTACACGTATTCTAATAAATCCTATAAGATATCATTATTTTCAATCATTCATAGAGTAAACATGTCTTTATTAAAAAAAAAATGTTTTTTTTAAGTAATTACCGAAATATACATGAACACATACCTATAAACTTTTTTGTATATCTCATAATACTTCTCATAATCAGCGTTGCCATTTTGGTCCGACCAAAATTGGTAGACTTTTTTAAACTTTCTAGGATTGGTAGTTTGTTTGATTTTAATTTTAATAATTTAGATTAAAAGTCATAAACTTAAAATAGAATTTTCTGTTAACGAAATATAAAAATTTTTATATACTTTTTGGATGGGATGAGGGTGTGAAAATCTTAGTTTCTAATTTCTTTTTATATATATTTTATATATATATATATGATATATTTCATATTGAACCATTTTCTGTCAATAATTTTTGAAAATTTTGTCCTAATTTACTAATAGTTGTATCTATTTCTATGACTTATTATTTGTAAACTTTTAAACCGAAACCGTTTTTTGTTGTTGTTGTTTCTCGTCCATGTTTAATTAAGGGTTTAATATATTCTCTAAACGCTAATTTTAATTCCAAATGTTGTCGCTACAACAATATTATTATGTTCTCATTGTTAATTTTCATTAATTTTAATAATACTGTATTCATGATAAAAATGTTTTAGTTTCAGTTTTATCATTCAATGTTTACATTCAATAAAAATTTTAATACAGTTTCCCACAAAAATCTTATGTTTTTAAATATTTTTAACAGATACAAACTTTCATTAATATGAAAAAATATCATTATTTCTAAAAACAATTAATATTGCCAATATTTTTCCTTGCTCTTAAACCATATCTTTTTTTAAACTAAATTAATTTTATTATTCCCATAACAATAGAATGTTACAAATAATTATAATACGTATGTTTTTTACAAATATGTTTGAAAAATACACAACTCGTTTGTTTGTGAATATATTTTGCTTTTAATGTTTATTTTCCAACTTCATTATAATTCTCATTTAGTTTATACATGAAAAAATATAAGTACACAAGGTTTTGCTATATAATAATGATTGTCATGATAAGATCAATATGAAACGTATTATAAGTAATTTTGCACATGTTATAAAATTTGTTATGGTAAATAATATGATGAAGCTGAATCATAATATCAGAAATTCTGAGTATAATTTTATAAAACTGGATCATAACATATAATAATAAATACAAAAAATAATAATAAATACAAAAAAATTATAGAATAACATTGCATTGCACTGTTATTATTCATTATTATTTATGACCACATTGTCCAATCATAATATGCTGCTGCTCGATTATGGTTCCGGCAACCATATTTTTTCTTTACGTGTAATAATGATACAAGGAGTGCAAAATGTTAAGTTTGGAAGTGGGGCAAAACAAACCCCTCAGGGGCGGAGCTAAGGGGGCTCAAAGTTAGGTACCTCTGATATAAAAAATTTTTAATCTCTTGCCAAATTTTTGTTTCTCGTCCCATTTCAAATATTTTTATATATTATTGTAGGCTCTGATTAGACATATAAAACACATGCTAACATATCCTATTTATCTCTTATAGTTTTCGAGTTATATGCATTTGAATTTTTAAGCAACATAATTTTGCATGTACTTGGTCCAGTTTTTTCATATATATCTTAGTATTTCCGACCGATATTATTTTTTTTTTTTTTAACTAGTTAAAGAACAAAATTATCTATTGAATAAAAAAATTGAAGTCGATATCTTTACCGAGTCAAAAATAAACGATTTTGCATCTTTGAAAATTTAAAAAAAGACGACTTTTTGTTTTTTTTTTAGCCGAGAAAGTATCTACACTCTTTTTTTATCTAAAATAAAGTTTTCTTCAGCAACATATAATAATTTTGCACTTTTCTGAAAGGTAACTTCACAGAGATGACTTTAAGGTAAAGAACAAGCTTAATAACTCAATTGGCCATAGCACGAATCGACAAGCGGAATATATTTTAAGAATCTTCAATATGTTTTTAAAAGTTTTAAATCGAAATCTGCGGGACTTCGGAAAATGTAGATTCTATAGCCAAAAATTTAAAAAGAACAATTTTTGGGAATTTTCATTAGTTTTTTTGGGAATTCAGAAAAACCCTACCCTGACTGAAATTTGGTTAACTCGCTTTTAGTTATACTAATAAGATCCATATTTCCTGCAAATTTCATTAAGATATCTTTATAAACAAATATGTTATTACAATTAAAAAAATTTGTATTTTCTCCAAAAACCCCAAATTGGGCCTTATGTTTGATTTATTTCTAAATAGCGAAGGAAATTTTAAAAATATGTATTCCAAATTAAGCTTATCTTTTGCAAAAAGATTCAAGTCAGTATCATGCCTCATTTCAGAAATATGCACCTTTAAACTTTTATATTTCCAGTTTATTGTATATATGACTATATTTTTACAAACTTGCAACATTTGACTATAGATTTGCGTGAATAATTACTTAGAAAATATGAATAATTCTGTATACTTTTACTAATATCTATACACAAAATGTTTTTATAAAAATAATTAATAAATATTTTTTATTTTTAATAGGGTTGCTACATTTCCCAAATTTAAGTAAATCTTTATCATTTTCTAAGCATTCATATATTTCTATTAATGAATTTAAAATAACAAAACAAACAAAAAATGTTTATTTTAACTTAATCAATAAGTATTTTATTAGTTTAAATTTATGGTGTTTATGTTTTATGGTGATGGTTAAAAATTTATATATTTATGATCTAGTGGCAATCCTTTCCGGTGATACTTAGCTGCAGCATTTATCTATCACTGATGGTTCAAAACCTATATTTTTTCCGGTGATACCTAACAGCAACATATAATATCAATTAATACGGTAGAGGTACTCTTCCAAATTGACTCTTTCAGATATTTTACCTAATGAATATTCACGGAATACCTGTAAATATATCTACCTGTACGATATATCTAATAGATATATATAAATGTGCAGCTAATCTTTATCAACATCATAACGAAGTTGATTACTATGGTGATTACATTGAAACATGAACAATTGTGTTGTGTTCTGTGGAGTTTATCTAAAAATGATCTTAATCGTTTAGGAGCTATAGTAGAATTCATAAAAACTACATATCATGCAAAAGTCGACGTCATTGGTAAATCTCAGATAGAGAGCTTTTTAAAGTTGTATGACGTAAAAATGATTGGATGGATACTGATATAGAAATATCGGCGTACAAAATATCAACTGGAGCACCCTGCATGACATATGATGATTTAAGTACAAGATCTAAGAAAAAAAACTGGCCCATAAGCTTTCTATAATTTCGAATGAAGAAGTTTCTGATACATTCAAAGAAATGTTAAAAAAGGAGAAGCAACCTAAGAGTGCAATTAATATTGCTGAAAAACTGCCAACTGTATCACCAAAACATCGTAAACGGATTGCCGAAAGTGTGCCTACTACACAATCCAAAAAAAATTAAATTTTAAGAAAAGCTCTGCTTGAAAAGGGTCCCTCAATTATACCATCATACAAGGTTATTCAAGAAAAAAAAGCAAACTATTTTACCATCTATTTCGGTTACCGAATAGGAAGCACGTGAAGAGCTATCTTCTTTGGTTGAGAATACAGCTACCAGGATAGTTGCAGATTTTTCTGCAGATAAGTATGGAAAAGTAAATAACAGCGACGTTGTATTAATCTGTAAGTGGGGATGTGACGGACTATCAGCTCTTCCTGAATGCAAGCATGCTAGTGGTAGTAAGAAAATGGCGGATTATAAAAGCGTATTTATAGCATATTTGGTGCCATTAAGAATGCGATCTTATTCCTTAAAGCAATCTTTATCAAAGTATAAAAACTCATATGAAGATATATGGCTTAACACCAGTCCAGGATCAAAACATTTTTGCAGACCTATTTGGTTCGAATGCACAAGGGAGTCGAAGAAAACAGCAAAGGATTTAGTGGAATATATTAAAGATGAAATAAATGATTTACAACCTCTTTCAATAACCATAAACCAATACACATTCAACTTAGTCTAACAATGATTAATGGAAAGGTTAGTAATGCCATTACGGACACATCTTGTTTTTGGAAATGCTCACTATGTGATGAGACGAAATCACAATTTTCGGATATTGGTAAAGCAAGGAGTATTAATGAAGAATTTCTGCTTTTCGGAATATCTCCACTTCACGCCAGAATACGGTTCATGGAGCATTTTTTGCACATAGCATATGATTTAAAGTATAGAAGTGTGCCAGAAAATTTAACAAAACCCACGAGAAACAACGACGATTTAAAAACACTTAGGATATCCTAGAAAAGTAGAATCCAGGATGAATTAAGAGAAGAGTCGGGATTAAACATCGACAAACCTCTGCCGACTGGTGGTGGTACAAATGATGGAAACACAGCAAGAAGGTTTTTCGGAAATTTCGAAGCTACATCTAAAATAACTGGTATTAATAAAGAGTTACTTGAAAGTACTAACATACTATAAATGGCAATTAATAGTAAGCACAAAATTAACTCTGCTCGATTTGGAGAATATGCAACAGAAATATAAACTACTTGTTTCTCTATATCCATGGCAAGAAATGACACTATCAGTACATAAAGTATTATGCCATGGCGAAATTATAATTGAACGCAATATTCTTCCACTTGGAGAGCTTAGAGAAGAGGCTCAAGAAGCAAGAAACAGAGATTTTAAGCACGTTCAATTATTCAGCTCCAGGAAATGCTCCAGAACGTCACAAAACGAGGATATTTTTAATATCCTTTACTATCATCAATAAGAAAACGTTGGACTTATTATGAGCCTTTATCAACTCAAAATAGTGAAGACTTGAAGAACCTTTATAATCTTTCAGATATGTATGCAGATACATCAGATTATTTTATAGAAAATAAGTAGTATAAGTTTAAAATATTAGAAAAATTGTCTACATAAATTTAATGTAAATACGTAATAAAAAATCGTATTAGAAATAGAAGGTTTATTAAGGAAGACGATAAATACCAAAAATAGTAATATTGATTAAGTTAAAATAGAAATTTTTTATTTATTTTGTTATTTTAAATTCATTAATAGAAATATATGAATGCTTAGAAAATGATAAAGATTTATTTAAATTTGGGATATGTGGCAGCCCTATTAAAAATAAAAAATATTTATTAATTATTTTTATAAAAATATTTTGTGTATAGATATTATTAAAAGTATACAGAAATATTCGTAATTTTCCAAGTTATTATTCACGCAAAGCTAAAGGCAAAAGTTGCAAGTTTGTAAAAATATAGTCATATATACAATAAATTGGAAATATAAAAGTTTGAAGGCGCATATTTCTGAGATCAGGCATGATATTGGCATGAATCTTTTTGCAATATTTCTAAAATTTCTTTCGCTATTTAGAAATAAATCAAACAAAATTGGGTTTTTGGAGAAAATACAATTTTTTTAATTGTAATAACATATTTGTTTATAAAGATATCTTAATGAAATTTGCAGGAAATGTGGATCTTATCAATATAAATAAAACCGCGTTAACCAAATTTCAAGCAAAAAACTAAAACTAAAAAAATTCCCAAAAATGGGATTTTTTACATTTTTAGCTATAAAATCCACATTTTTCCGAAGTCCCGATTTTGATTTAAAACTTCTAACAACATATTGAGGATTCTTAAAATATATTCCACTTGTCGATTCGAAGATTTTATTTTAGATAAAAAAGAGTGCAGGTACTTTTTCGGCTAAAAAAAAAAAAAACACAAAAAGTCGTCTTTTTTGCAATTTTCAAATTCAGAATCGTTTATTTTTGAAGTCGGTAAAGATATCGACTTCAAATTTTTTTATTCAATAGATAATTTTGTTCTTTAACTAGGTAAGAAAAAAATAATAAAATCGGTCGGAAATACCAGGATATATATGAAAAAAACTGGACCAAGAACATGCAAAATTATGTTGCTTAAAAATTCAAACGCAAATAACTCGAAAACTATAAGAGATAAATAGGACATGTAAGCATGTCTTCTATAGGTCTTATCAGGGCCTACAACAATATATAAAAATATTTGAAATCGGACGAAAAACAACAAACATTTGGCAAGCCATTTAAAATTTTTTATGTCAGAGGTACCTAACTCCTCTGCAACTCCTGTACCAAATTTCATAAAAATCCAACCAGCCGATCAGAAGTTACCGATTTATTTCCAAAAAATTTCGATTCTGCCCTACTGTGTAATGGAGTGGTACCCACACATTTTACGTTTTATTTTATGTTTTAATTATATCTAAAATGCGATAGACTAAACAAATATATATAAATGCTTTTGCTACCCCACTGAAAATTTTCAGTAGCTATAGTTTTAGCGAATCCAAAAAACTTGGTAGCAGTTGGAGTTTTTCAAACGCCAAACATTTGGCAAGCCATTTAAAATTTTTTATGTCAGAGGTACCTAACTCCTCTGCAACTCCTGTACCAAATTTCATAAAAATCCAACCAGCCGATCAGAAGTTACCGATTTATTTCCAAAAAATTTCGATTCTGCCCTACTGTGTAATGGAGTGGTACCCACACATTTTACGTTTTATTTTATGTTTTAATTATATCTAAAATGCGATAGACTAAACAAATATATATAAATGCTTTTGCTACCCCACTGAAAATTTTCAGTAGCTATAGTTTTAGCGAATCCAAAAAACTTGGTAGCAGTTGGAGTTTTTCAAACGCTGAAATTAACATGAATGCATGTACGCCATAATGAAAATATCGGAATTTTAACAGAAAGTTTTAGCCTATTTAAAAAAAAATCCTTTTTTCTCTATGTTCTAAATTTTTTTCCCTATAATTTTCACTTTTCCTTAAAATCGCAATTATTATTAAAGAAATTAACAAAAGGTAGCTTTTATTTCGAATTCAAAGAAAGAAAAATATAGTCGGTCACGAATACAGAATATTACGTTAATACTAACGCTTATGTGAATTTATGCACTTTAGGGTGACTCCCGAAAATAGGTTTATATGGGAGCTATGGTAAATTCTGGAGCGATCCTCATAAAATTTGGCACTGTGATTTCTACTTATATAAATCTTATTTGTGTCGAGTATAAACTTGATACTAACATTCGTATGGGATTTATGCACGTTAAAGTGATTTGCGGAAGATGGTTTTATATGGGTTTTATATGTGGAGCATAACTACAAAAAAATATTTTAAACATGACTAATACATAAAGATTTTTAAACAATAAGAAAAAAAATTCGAATGTCTGTAATTATTGACAAAATCCATTTGGTAAATTAGGGTTTCCATCTGATCTAAATGTGAAAGATAATATTGCATTCTTATTTTCCTATTCTTTCTTTTAATCTTTAAAAAAAAAAAAAAAAAAAAACTTAACATTATAAAAATTCCCTTTATCTTGCCAAAAATTTAAATTCGCTCTCTTTTTTCCTTTTCTTTTCATTAAAAATTCCCTCAAAAATGGAAAACTCCCTCTATCTAACATCACTGATTTATTCTCTATTATATTTGGTATGTTAAGGAACATTTTAGAGAAAAATATAAAAATCGGAAGACATGATTTTTTAAATGTCCATGGTATAACGACGGATATTGATTTCAATAACCTTTTGCTTTCAAAAGTGGCGTTTTTAATAATAAGAAACTAGATTTATTTCAATTAATTTTAGTCAAGGTTTGTTTAAATCGAACGAATAGGTCCGAAGATATATGAACTTAAAATTCATGTATTAAAAAAAATCTGAAAAGAAATTAACTTTGAACCGCGATAAAACCTAAACTGCAACGAATTTGAAAATTTTGAATTTCTAAAAAGTGAGCAAAACCTAAAATGTAAACAATTTTGTTTTTGATTTTTTGACGCTGGTTTTTAATAGTAAAGTCTGTTAGGTCACCGTATAATACTTATTGTTTTATTTTGTATTTATTTCTATTTTATTTTGCATTTTTTTATTGTATTTAAATTATTCATATTTTTGAGCCACTCATCCCAATGTAATTTGATGTAAATTTTGTTTCTATGGTCCACTATAACTTATTTTGGTTATTAACCGTTAGGTTATATTTTATTTCTTATTTTGTTTTGTATTACCACCTCATAATGTGTTGTTGTAAACAAAAATTCAATATCGGTACATATTTTATTTATTGTTTTGTTTTTTGCACCTATGTACATTACTAGTGGTGAATTTCTTTTATTTGTCTCTCAACATAGAATAACAACAACAACACAGTAGCCCTTATTTATATACTTATGATCGTTTGTTCAACTTTATTTGAAGAATTTTGTAAAAAAATATTATTGTTATAGTTGAAGTCGAACAAGCATCTTGTCTTGTCATTTCTTTTCGCGGTTCACGGTCGCAAATCCTTTTTGTAAAGTGAATTATTTTACAATTACTCGGCCCAACGAACATTTCAGTGGCAATATAGATAACAAATCAAAAAACTGATTTGCTCTATATTGCTGCCCGTAAGGAAAAAGCTCCTTATCGTACAAAGTCTTTTTTATACTACCAATTTTGTTATTTTAACTACATTACAACAAACCAAATGATATCGTAATAATATCATAACGATATCATTTCGGATGAAACTAAGCTCAGGAATGACATCATTTATAATTATAAAAAATATAGATTGATTCTGAAATATACACTCGAAAAAATATTAATAATACATTAAAGTGCCTTACGAAAAAAAGTTGCAAAAGTACCCATCTAAAAATGAAAATTAGTATTTACTTGCATAATTTTCAAAATATTACGTCTGTGCGTTTTCGTTTACTTAAGCTGGACAATTTTTAAAACATCTCTCAAAATAAGGTTTTCTTGCAATAGCATCATAAATATTTTCGTTATAAGAAAATTAACTTCAAAATATTATAGAGACATATTAACGTTTGGAATATGCATTTAAATAATCCTTAGAATTGGACAACGAGGCATTATTTCAAACGTTAAAATCTCTCTTGCCTACAGCAGAAGTTATTGCGTTTCCTGAGTTTGACAAATCATTTAATCTTACAACCGACGTTTCAAACTACGCTATTGTTACAGTTCTCTCACATGGGGTGATCAGTGGTAATAAGACAATTGCTTATATATCGCTTTTACTGAATAAAACGGAGGAATGTTACGCCACAAATGAGAAAGAGATGCTGGCTATCGTGTAGGCATTTAACAATTTAAGGAACTATCTACATAGTGCCAAAAATGTAAAAATCTACAATTACCATCAACCTCTTATTTATGCGTTAGATAACAGGAACTATAATGCTAAGTTGAAACGATTGAAAGCTCACATAAAAGAGTATAACTACGAGTTAATTTATAAATCCCGTAGATCAAACTAAGTTGCGGATGCTCTCTCTAGATTGAGAACTACCGTTATCCACATCAGTGATGAATCCATTATAACGGCCAGCAAAGTTGAGTTGCAAATAACAAAAATAGCGTCAAAGGCCAGGAACGTTAATTTTATATCAAGAGGCTCAACTATTCGCAGTGCAAGCCAAGATGGCTCAGACCTTATTCCCTACATGGAAGTAGATGTCTTCAGAAAACAGCTTTAGGAGTAATTAAACCGACAACTGGTTTTATAAAGGACAATGAATTAGTTTTATCCCAGATAAAAATGTTAATTATTTTTGTTAACTGTAGCATATTTTGTCAAATTCATATATCTTTAGCGTGATATATGCCAACACTGTCGCTGTCTAGGTCTTTTAATTCAAAATATACTTGTCCGATTTTCCGAATGACTTTGACTTTCACGCCAGCAGGTGCTAATTTAGAATTATAGTAGTTAATTTTGGAACTTTGTTTGAAATTTCGTCTTATAACTTCCTGTCCAACGAAATATTCTTTTGTTCGTGTCCGTAAAATAATCTCGTATTAACGTAAACTCGTCTTTTCGTTCAATTTTTAGGTTCGTTTCTGCCAAAAAGTTTAGTCTTTCCAAAAGCTTATATGTAGTCATGTATCATGGTTTGTCCAAAATGATTTGGTATGGAGATTTAGCTATAGTCTGGTGAATGTTGTTATGAAGTGCACAATTTAGATTACTTAAATATATATCCCAGTTTCTTTGGTCATTCCTAACATAAGATCTTAAAACCTTATTTATTGATCTGTTTACACGTTCACTTGCGATGGCTTGGGGTCTATATACAGCTGTAAGTATATGTTATATGTATGTTATATGTATCTTAGCTTTTAAACTGAGTTCCATTATCTGACACAATACTTTCTTGTACTCCATAACAATAAAACATTTTGGTTCTAAGATATTGAATAATTATCGAATTTGGGTTCCTTAAAAGTTCCCAAAATGTAAATTTTGAAAAATGGTTCAATGTAATCAAAATGTTAATATTACCGTACTTTGTCCGAGTTAAAGCTCCTATTAAGTCGATATACAGTCATTGAAAAGGTCGCTCTGTCTTTACCATTTGACCAAGTGGTGGTCTCTAAGTAGATGTAGACGTCTTAGAAGGTTTACATAAATTACAATTTAAAATATACACATGTTGTGGTCGTCGACGTCAATGTCATTTTTGAGTCAACATCACTTTGTGTCAACATAAACATTACTTCGACGCTAATGTGGTATTCTCGAACAGTATTGAAACGACAAAAAACACATCACTAATTTTTGAGTCAGCTGATTTATTTTGCCGGAGATTTAAACATAAATTTTGCCGTGAAATAAAAAATTCCAATTTAAAAGTGTTTTTTATTTAAGGTTCTGATTGAAGTTATGTGTAAAAATAATAAAATCTAATATGGCAAAAAGCTTCCGACGGAATTTTAATATCAGACCACAAATGAATTTCAAAATGCAATTTAAAGAGCGAATTTTGGACAGTGTCAGTAAATCATATGCGAAATTTTTCTGGGACTCCGGATGCAATGAATGTGACAATTTGTTTCCAATGAATAAATATTGCATTTTGCAATCATACTGAGAAACAAACAAAGTTTTGTGATTGGAAGGATGTTACATTCTTATGATTCCTATTCTATGATTTTAAAGTTTTTCTCTTATGTTATTTTTTTATTATACATATACATAAATTTTTTAGTAAATTTTATTTACTTTTTCACTTTTCTAGAAATAATTAAACATATATTCAAAGAATATCTTAAATAAGCTTTATTTATTTTTGTAATTTTTTATACTTTATTCTTTTGAACTCTTCTAGCGTCATCAAATTTGATGTCGACAAAATTAAGAGTCGTTTCAATACAATATCGATGTCGACATTCCTTAGAGAATACCAAAAATAATTCAACAGTCATCGATAGGTGCCGATAACGACAACGAGAATATCAATTTGCTACACGTCATTTTGTGTCGACAACGACAACTAGAATAAGGGAGGTAGTTTTTAACGGACAAGTAGAATAGGGGTGATAGTTTTAGCCAATAAAAGTATCGTCCAATTTTTTCCAGAGTCTTTCTGATTCCACACATAAATTTGATGTATTACGAACCGAATAAATTACAACCTTGCGTAGTTCAGTTGGAACATTCCATGAATTTGATTCATCAGTATTGGCAGAAGAAAAATTTGTCCTTTTATAAATATATTTTTAAATAATTTTAATGTCTGATAACGATGAATTTTGAAAGCCTACCCGAAGTTTACAATATTCTACAGAATTAAATGCCTCTGAATCTAGATCTATCGCTGGGAGTCTTTCTATTTCATTGTCCTCTAAAAAATCTTCATCCTCATGTGCTTATGATAATATGACTGGGACATTATTTTATCTTCCACTAAAGTGCTCAATTTTAAAGCTAAAACCTTGAAGTTTTAGTGACCATCTGGCTAAGCGACCCGAAAGGTTCTTTTGACCCATTAGGCAATTCAAACTTGCATGATCAGTTACAATCCTAAACTCATGCCGCTCTATGTGCGGTCGAAATTTCTTAATAGCTAATACTACGACGAGACATTCCAGTTCAGTTATTGTAAAATTTCTCTGAGCCTTATTTAATTTCTGCGACATAAAGCCAATTGGTCGCTCTCTTCCGTCTTCGTCCTCTTGTGCTAATACTGCACCTACACCAAAGGTACTAGTATCACATTGTAAAATGAAATATTTTTCGTAATTCGGATGTATTAGTAATGGAGCAATTGTCGATTTGTTTTTATGTTCGTTAAATGCGTTTTGTGCTTCTTCTGTCCAACTAAATGTCTTTTTCTTACTCAATAACTTGGTCAAAGGAAAAGCCAAGTCTTCAACTTGCAGCGTCTCATTTTCTACTACGTATCCTAAATATTTTACTCTACTTAACGCAAAGTTACTCTTTTTGATACTAATTGTAAGTCCTGCTTTTTGAAGTTGTGATGCTACCTCTAATAAATGTGTAGAGTGTTCGTCAAATGTCTATGATACTATTAGTATGCCATCTAAATATACAAAAACTCGTGATTTCAAATTAAACGGAATAAACCTGTCCATCAGTCGGTACTACGTTTGCGGTGCATTACAGCATTCTTGTAAATGGGTACAAGGGCCGATTAGGGACCGTAAAAGCAGTCTTAGTTTTCGAACTTTCCTCGAGTTTAATTTGCCAAAAAGCATCTTTCAAATCAATTTCTGATATGAAATAAACCGGTGGAAGTTTTGCATTAGTACGTCAATGCTTGGTATAGGGTACGCGTCTCTCATTGTCACAGAATTTAGTTTACGGCTATCCATACACATTCGCATTTTACCGGGTTTTATCACTATAATAATTAGAGAAGACCAAGGCGAACTAGGAGCTTCTTCTATCACACCAAATGATAACATCCTATCTATTTCTCCACTTAATTGTTTTTTCACAACAGGTAAGATGGGATAATAGCGTTGCCTTATTGATTTCACATTACCGGTGCCTATGTAATGTTCTAAAAGTGGCGTGCATCCTAAATCTTCTACCTCCGAATTAGGAAACGCTGCAATAACTCTGTCTAATTTTTATTGTTGTTGAACCGCTAGTTTTATTTTGTCCGGATCTGTATTTGTACTGTCAATCTCTTTTTTTAGTTCAAATAATGTCCAAAAGTCATATCCACAAATCAAATCTTGTTGTATTGTAGGTACCACAAGAAATTCAACTAATTTTGTCTGTCCTTGGTAAGTTAGATCTAGTAAAACAGTCCCAAGTACAAGTTGTCTTTGCCGCTGAAAATTTTTCCTGTTTTGAACCTGACTTGCTAAATTGCCACTAATCACACTCTTATTAGCACCACTATCTAGAAGAACATAATGCACATTATTATCAACTTTCAAATTTATGTAGGGTCTACTATCGAAATCTTAATTAAATATCGATGAAATAATATAAACTTTATCTAGTTTAATATTCCTATAAAAATCTCGAATGTTTTAGATGACCGATTCAATGATTTTGACTGACCGAATACTCGACTACGAGCTTTTTATATTCTCTTAAACAAATATGAAATGGTCTCATCAACGCATGAACTGTTCATTTGGTTCCAATTCATTTTTGTTATTATTTAATATCTGTTCCATTGTCGCCTGTTCCATGTCCTGTACTGATTCGGATTTCTGCACTTTTCTACTGAAGCTAGAGCATGTTGGTCTGTAAGTGTTTTTTACAACACAACCGTAACAAAACACTCGTCTGGTGTCGTCCAAACAGTCAAAGTACATACGTCCAAGTTTGTCGCAATTGCAACACTTTAAATTTTTTATGGCGGAGATTTCAATATCGTTGTCAGTTTTCGTTGTTTCTTTCTCGTCTTGTTTAGTCAATATCGATACATGTCCTTTTGTCGTCAAGATTCAATAGCATGAACATTCTTCATAAATTTTTCCTGTTTCCTCACCTCTCGACGTAGTTAAGAAACACTGGAAATTTATAAATGAAAATCTCTCGTCCTGGTCCGAAATAGATATCCGTAATTTATCGGTCATGGCCGATATTATATCCAAATATAGTCAGAGTTTTCGTTTGGTTTTTTTCTCCGTCGTATGTCCTCTAAAATAACCAGGTCATTGTACTCTAACTTATATTGTTTTCTCAACGCATTTGTTAAGTCATCCAGTCTATGTCATCATCGTGTTGTCGTTGAAAACGTCATTACCATACTAGCGCCTTGAATTCAAATAAACTATGAGCATGCTTGCACAATAGTTGAAAGTCTCCTCTTAAATTATGCGTCGTCAAAATATTGTCGCGATATATAAATTCGTCCACTATCATGTCCAATAAATTTTAGTCGCCAATTTTGAATTATATTTAGAACCTTTTCAGCAAAAAATGGTTCCTGAGTAGTATTTGAGTTAGTCCTAGTAGGTGAATTCAAAGTCGGTGATATCGTAACTGTATTATTTATACTTGATGAACTGTTAATATTAGAATTTGCTTGCATATTAAAATTCTGAAATATTGGCGGAATTTCGCGACTATATCCCTAACAAGAGAACTGTCATCATGTCCTGATTGGAATTTTCCTGTTCTAAATTAAAAATTAAGTTCACGTTAGTTGGACGCTCTAAATCCGTTAATTTTTCTTGACTTCTTGTTAGGAACATGTTTAAAATTGATAAAAAAAAATATATTGAATTACTTTTCACTACTGCAATTATTAACAAAAGTTAGACTAATAATACAAATTAAAACAAACCCTTACAAGAATAAAAAAAATAGCAAACGAAATTGTCTTAATTTGAATTATTTTATGACCATATATCAATGCATTTTGTGTAATATAAGTCTCAAATAAAACAAATCAAAATTACAACGAAAATCAAAATAAAACAGAATTCAACTTTAATATGAGAGTAAGTAACCAAATATAAAGCTCTGAAACAAAAATCTCTAATCTACTGAATTTAAATTTAGAAAAATAATGAAATAAACCCAACGTTTGTGAAAAGTAATTGTGAGCAGACTTCCGATATACTCGTAAATCACTTAAAATTCCTAATCTCAAACAAAACTTAACACTTTAGCAAATCACAATTCTATGTAATATAACATTTGGTTAAGAATTTAATATTCAAATATTCCAAAATACCGATATTACATAGAAATTTTTTATAAATTAAACATAAGAATATATAAATACACATTTAGATCTATGATGTATTTACTTTATGATATGATATGAAATTATGAAAAATTATGAAATTATGAAATTAATAGGTTATTAAATTTTCAAAAGTTTTATACTAATGAACATTTTAATTACTGTACCGCACATTGGGCTCTATTTAATTTATGTAACGAGTTCTAAACAATTCTATACTTGCCAGAAATTTTTGCTACCTATAACACCAGCTAAGATCTTCGGAAATTGGGAAGATTATTTTAATTTTCTGCTAAATATGGACAAACCCGTTAGTATGAAATTAAAATTTAGGCAGTTATAAATCTATACATACGAATATCGAAACAAAAAAATAATAAACAGAAAATAAAACTAAAAATCTAAATTATGTAAAGGGGTCGTTTCCGAAAAAGAACTTGATGTTATTTGTCCCTTTTTCTATACCCGCCCAAGACCTATAACTATTCATTTTATTATTCTTGAATAGCCCACTTAATCCAAACTTTTGGTCCTTAAATGTTTCGTGAAATGATTAGAGTTGATTTAAAAGTGCATATTTAACAAGTTTATTTAACAAAATTTAATTTAAGTAAAAAAAAAAAATATACATATATATATATTTATATATATATTTATATATATATATATATATATATATATATATATATATATATATAAAAGCAGTTTGGTAGTTTAAAAATTGTAACGACTCTTTATTTTATTTAAAATGTACAACAATAACAGTTTAAATAGTCACTTGTGTTCTAATACACACACACTTAAATTACACACTTTATACAGCACACTTTAATAATGTACAAGAATATACAGCCAGAGCAGTTAATTTGTAATTACTTAACGATGCTTTCAATTGGACTGACTGAATGGTGATCTCACGGCCAATTTATATACACTGCATTACCTTCTAGATGTTTCTTGAAAGCTCTATTTCTTTCTACAATGTTCTTAACGGACAAATTAGAATATTCGAATTCTTGAGCTTTCGATGTTAATGTTAGCAGCTTAAACATTTAGTGTTACTTACAAACAATGGCGAAAGCTTTTCATTCAATGTTGTATGTTTACAGCTATGTTAATAATTTCTATAGATATGTTAACTGCTGTTAACATAAACAGAATGGTCGCGAAGCATTGAGGAAGATTGAGAAAAGTTGAGAAGCGTTATTTAAATTTAAACCAGCCGTTAAAACCGTTATATTTGAATTCAAGTACAATTTCGTAACAATATATATATATTTTTTTTTTCATTACATATTAATTTAAAATTTTTTTTAGTAAATTATTTTAAACTCTTGTAAATTTATATATGGTTAAACATGTCCTCACAAAACCCTCTAAACGAAGATACCAAGCAACTCTTGCACCAACGATGCTTTACACATGGATATAATGAAAATACAGGAACAGAAATTTATATATATAATTGACAAGTTTTCGAGGTTGACAAATTTTTCCATATAAACGATGGGTCTCTTCTAAGTGTCAGCAAAAAACTAGTGGAAATATTGCATTATTTTACAGTACCCAAAATTTTAATCACTAACAATGAAATTAGTTTTATAAGCCCTTTGATGAGAGAAAGTCTAGGGATAGAAATTTATTTGACACCATCCCAATGTAGTTAAGTAAATGGTCACCGCGTCCTCTCAACTCTCGTTGAAATTTATAGGTGACTAAAGGCAGAAAATGCGGAACTCACTAAAAAAAGGCCTAGTAACGTGTTTTTTAACATGACAAGAACGTTTGAATTTAGTAAACTGCTTAAAACTCGCTATATGAAAAATATAGACCTCGGTAGAATTATCAAAAGAAATTAAAAAAAAGAAACAGCCATTTGAAAATATAGGAAATGCGATGTAATAAATGTTAGGATAAAAAATAAAGACAAAGCTGATATAGAAAAGAAATTTTAGAATGGAAAACAAAGCCACAGTATGTATAGGGAGTAGTAAAAAGATCCATAAAGCCAATATAAAAATTTAAAACGAAGCAATGCGATATATATTAAAATGTATGAAAGAACATAAGAAGTTCATATCATATAGTACATGAATTATGAAATATTTAAGGGTGACTAGCACATTTAACAAGAGCCGGCCTGTAAGTGGAATAGATCGTACCTTAGTAACGGAATCATGCGATCCCTCCATGGTAAGTTCGAAAGAAAAGCTGATATACTTAATTGGTCGATTTAAATATGTGAAAAATTTCTAATAAATTTATGCATATAATAAAAAAAGACAAATTTTGAAAATATATATGAAATATAAAAAAAAATATAGTAAAAATTTTTAAAGAATATTGAATATAATTATAAAATATTAAAAGTTATATATATCATAATGAAAAATAATAGTAAGAATTTCATTTTTTTAAATAAATAACAATAGAATAAAAAAACGGCTTTGCCCGACTCTTAATAATTTTTAATATTTTTCAAGATGATTTTGTTAATTAGTAATTTCAGCACGTTGTATGCAGCACAAATCTATCGGTACATCACTACCATAGTGGCTATCACATCATAAATCTTAATGAATACGCAACAATTGCCAACAACTTAACCGAGCAAAACATACTACCTGGTCAGACTAATCAAATTGTTGACTATTACCTCGATCAGATACAAGAAAGACTATTTAAAGAATAGACCTCGAAGACCTATTGACTCGGATGCTGCAGACTGGAGCACCATTCTAAAGAGCCAAAACGTAATAATTAGCAATAATAACGATCAATTCAAAGTTAATACACAGCTCCACAATTTAAGTCGTTAGGAAAACCAATGAGTTTATCCTCAGAATGAATGAAATGTACAGGGGGAAGGAGGCCGAAGGAGTTGAACAAAGTACCTTGAATCAAGTCCTTATTCTTAAAGATGACATCAACGAAATTGTAAGAGCTTGTCAGCTATCCAAGAGGGGAACAATTAATGCGAATTTATTAGACGGAACTAAAGTTAAGAACATTGTAAATAAGATGGAAATTCTACCATACGCTAACGCGATAGAGGCAATGGAATATGGAACTCCCTCAATATATGCATATGGATCAGTATTGCTATACGGTCTAAGCATTATCAAGCTCAAAAAAATTTTATTGCCGACTTATTATCAGATCAAGCGTCAGGAGTGGAGAATAAATCGATTTGCCATTTAATAAAGTATTCGAAAGATAGAATGAAACTTTTGGTGTTAAGGTCCCATGTTTGAACAATAATAAGGTGACGGTTTGCCGACAATCATCCCTGGAGCAATTAGGCGGAAATACCAATTGTCCATACAGGAAGACAAATGCACATATTGTGGAAATGATTACAGCTGACATAATATTTTTAACAAATTTTGAGGGTATCGTGAAAACCTTGCGGTACTCGCAAATGTTTAATGCCACCTACCTGCTACAGTTATTCAACGAAAGCATAATGATCAACAGCGAGACATTTTTAACAATAATCTACACAACAGCGATAGCACTCAATACTTGGAAATGAAATCAAATCTGTCACTTGGCGGCCATATTGGTATAGCAGCAATAATAGGCAATTGCTTCGGAAAATTGTGGCATAAAATAACAAGATGGCTTAACCTGCCGATAGTGAAAACTCCACAGATAATTGGTCTCTCAGCACGACCATCAATAAGGATCTACCGGACGCAGATTTTTAAGGAGGGAGGAATTAACAATGGCCCTGACACTGTACGAAGTTCAGCAGAGTCAGCATAATTAGGTATTTCAACATTCGCACGACTTCTGCACTCATATCCGGAATATTTTTTGAAAAATATCAAATTGTAATAAATATGTTTTTGCTAATTAAGCACTTGGATAACTGCATATGTTAATGCAAAGTGCTCAATGGATTTCGAGATGGCAGAAAACAATTAAAATGTCAGTCTTGGTTACGCTCTTCGTACGAAAAGTTATCATTTAATAAAGTAATCCTTGTGTAATTAAATTATATTTTAAATAAAGTGAATAAATTAAATTTATTGTAATAGTGTAATTTTTGAGTTTTAAATTTGTATGGTAAATTTGGTTGAGTTTAAAGTTGGTCGCGCCTTAATGTTTTGGTGAATCATGAAACTTGGAGGATTGCAATTACTATTAGTGTTGTTGTTGTTTTCTGTATAAGCATACATACATATATACACACAATTACTAAAGTATACATATCACCAAAATATTGCTTGTTTTATAAAAAAAATTAGGTTTATTTTAAATAGTTTTTTTTACTTATTTTACTTAATATTTTCTTAATTATGAATTATTGTTATGTTGTTTTTATCAGTGTTTAGAAAATACAATCATAAAACTCTGAAAATGCATTCTTGCAAAGTTACAAAAGTATACATACGAAAGTTTTTTTTTTGATGTACCGTTATAAATATATAAATATATAAATATAAAAATATAAAAAATATAAAAATATATAAATATAAAATATATTTTGTTCATTAGAAGAAGTTGAATGCATAATAATGAAACAAAAATTCTTCACATTTCTTTATTCATTTGGTAAAAATAGTGAAAATGTCAAAAACAAAAGAAATTTCGGAAAATATCATTTGCATTAAAAAAATGGAAAAAGCCTTTGCTGAGAGCTGTAAATATAACAAAACACTTGTAGTATGCAAAAAAAATATCAAAATCCATATTAGTGAGCCTTCATTTTAGGAACGTTTTATATTTACGGACGAGTGTAAATGTATGGCTTTTGGAGGTGATGGACGTGCCAAAGTTTGGAGAAACGCAATAAAACATTTTTACCTCAAAATACTAATTCGACTGTCAAGCATGGAGAAAGCTCCTTAATAGTTTTAGTGCAAAAACTTGGACTCCAAGGAAATGCTATATTTATCCAGGATAATGATCGTAAGTATTTGTCCAAAATAGTGAAGGAATGGTTGCTGTATATTGTCAAAATTCAATTAGAGCATCCTACACAGTCACCTGATTTAAATGTAATTGAACATTTATGGGACCACCTTAAACGAGCCATTAAAGAAAGTAATGTAATATCCACTCCCACATTAAAACAGGCATTGATTGAAGAATGGAATCCAATTCCTTTAGAAGCGACAAAAAAATTAACATTATTAATACCTGCCAGATCATTACCTGTTGCAGAAGCCAAAGGATACGATACAAGATATTGAAATGTTTATTTTTTACCTATATTTAAGTAAAGAAATAAAAATGTTTAACTTACACAACAACATTATTCTTTTCTTCATCAAAACATAGAAATTAAGCAACGTATGTATACTTTTGTAACCGTGTGTATGTATAGTAGTATTTTTATTTTTTTTTTTTTTTTTTTGTATAAACAAGCAGTCGTTGTCATATGTATATACACATAAACATATATGTGAAGCATTGCAATGAAAATATATAAAATATGCAAAAATATTCACTTACAAATCGATGCCAAAATACACTACTTGTTCTGAAATGGATAAATATTCTATCGATGGTTTCACTCAACGAAAGTAAGAAACATGCAATTTCACATTTATGGTTTCCGTGGTAATTACTTTATTACATATAAAATACTAGCTATTTTTACCTGTCGTTACATGAAAATAAAACCTAATATAAGTTCATGCTACTGCTTTTATCTATAATACTTTTTTTTCCGATCAGTGGTTATCGCTTAGAATCAGGGATGATAAATGCGATTTTCATTATTGTACTAAATTTTGTAAAAATGTGTAGCCTTTGGGCCATAATTGAACTAAAATGTTAATAAATTCTACTGTAAAAAACTTTGAAATATGTTTTGATTAAATACAATATCTTCAAATAATTTCCCCTGAGTTCTTAAACAAATTTTTAAATTAATAGATATCGTTCAAGTTGGACATGAAAAGTTTTAAAATGGTTATGTTTGACCATACTGCAAGTTTCAAAATCTACAAGAGTGTTATATGAAGACCTAAAAGCGAAATGAATACTTGTATCCTGTTCTTCAAAAATACCTAAAAGTTTCACCAAAACTTGTGCAGTAACAACCCAGTAGAAATGAAGCTTCGAACGAAGCAAGTAAAGTAGAAAGAAAGAAAAATATCGCTTCAGCATTGCTTTATGAATGACATGAATTTTGTATGGCGAGTTTTCAAATTTTGGACACGAAAAACGCTCTTTTCAATGCTGAAAAAGAAGTAAATATTTTAGTTATAATAAATACATTATTATTTTCTCCCTTACAATGGTAAAATCATTCATTTACTTTAGTGCATCGCAGTAAGGCTTATTTTGTAGTGTAATTTTCTTGTTTCCTAACTTTATTTGCATGTAGTGTGTTAATTATTATAATCGATATCGCTCTCCGCTATTTCTCACAAATCTCATATTTTAGATCATCGTTATTACCTTAAATGGTAATTTTAATAATGCGTATAAAATAAATAAATACAATACGATGGAATTTACATGTGTAATCGTATTACTTTTCTTGTGCGTAATTTTAAATGTATAAAATTACTGAAAGAAATTAAGAAATTGAATTGTAGTAAAATATTTGAGCGGATCACACATTGAAAACTTAAGTTTAACCTAAACGAAAAAGAACAAAAATATAAGTTTAAGTTAATCAGCAATAATATTAAATTAAACTAAGTTCTAAAACAAGTTGAATTTTGAATATTTTGAGTCAAATTATTACCGAAATAAAGAAGTGTTTTAAAAAATCAATATCAAATTTTAATCAATTATTATTTCTATTTTTACTTTTTTTTTTGTCAGGAAACTCAATTTTTATATAAAATATTTCTATTAATCACCACTATTGAAATAAATCGAATTTAAAACATAATAGGAAATTCCTGGTTGAGATGTTTATACAGTACTTATTCATGTTTGCTTTCTTCCACGATATTTAAAATCTACAATAAAATAATGTAAGTTATAAAAGATTTTTTTTTTTTTTTAAATATGAGTTTTTTTTTTTATTATTATTGACTTTATTGAAACCTTTAATAAAAATAATTACATTGTTATGAGAATTTACTTAAAAGTATTACAACAATTAAAATCTAAATAATTAAATAAGGAAACTACTAATATCACAGTGTTAAGGAAAAGTTGTCAAAAAAAACCTTGTACATACTTAAACGTTATAAGAAATTTTAAAAACAACCATCAATTATATAAATATGAGCTACTTGAGTAATTCCATTTTAAATTTATAAATTTTGACCTCTCTAAAATTTTCTCTGTAGCAAGTATACCGATAAGGCTTCTTACCAAAAAATATAAAAAAAAATTAAAGATGGACTTTTTTAGATATACGTCATTAAAGAAAATTCTTACAAAAAAATATGTTAATAAAAATATTTTCAAAATTTTTATATGGCATCTTAAAACACAAGCTTTGACAAATCCATTAAAAAAAAAAAACTATTTTGACATCTTTTATATAACAAAAGTTATGGCCATTTAAATAAATATGTTAATCACTTTCAAAGCTATAGAGTTGCCACAGTTCTCAAAATAAAAATGAGAAATATTCATTTTACTTGGCTCTGTATCTTCCTCTACACATGCACAAAATTTTATCTAAATCGGTAACCAAGGGTCAAAATTTTATTAAATTTAAAATAGAATTACACATTTATAAAATTTTGTTTCTGAATTTTGAAAATACTAAATATAAGTTATACTATTTATTATTTGGTTAATCATTCTTATAATAAGGAAAATTTTTTTCTAGTGAAAAAAATTGGAGTTACTTATAAAATTTTGTTTGTGAAATTTCGAATATATTAAATATAAGTTATAATATCTATTTTTCAGTTAATCACTGTTATAATAGGGAATAATTTGTTTATAACGAATAAATATGTTTACAATAAATAAATTTATAAATATGATCCTATTTTATGGATTATGTGGACATTCTTGTCCCACTGTATACCTATGAGTTGAGAGTGATAATCTTGGAATTATGATTTTGTCATACTCTTAATTTCCATAACATTATATACATGTCAATTCACAGACCCACGTGTTTTCTGTGTTTTCGCCTGGCAAACTTATAAGAGAACAAGTGAATAGATATATGTATAGACAGATCTCTTAAATAAAAATAGATATTGTGGTATGTTGTTTGAAAAGTATACCACGACTAATCAAACCACTTTCACCAATTTCGAAGTGAGCACTTCTTTTACAAAAAAAATGCTTATATACAAATAAAAATTTTTCAATGGAGTGCGAAGCATATGTATTTGTATTTTCCACAAAAAAAAAAAAAGAAAAATATTGACTTGGACTTAACAAACACATAATAAAAACTTTCATCAAAAGTCAAGACATTCAGGTCTGAGAATGTGTGAATGATTCTAACTTTTATGCATAAATATAACTGCATTTAAGCAAATTTAGTTACTAATCTAAAATGTTTGTTAATCCAATCAATATTTTATTAAGACTCATAACTTTAAAGGCTTTCATAATTTGTATGGATAAAAAATATGCATACTTCTTTACTCACATGTACAAAAATAATCGTATATTAATTTGAAAACATGGTTTATTATTTTGATCTGCATAACCTACGATTATGAAAAGGTTAAACTTAGAATGATCTATTTTCCTGTTATGGTTCGTATTTGAGATGGAAAAAGGGCGCATACATGAGGAGGAATTAGTATCTACAGAGTATCTTACAATGAATAATTGGTGAAAATATATATAAATTTTCAAACTAATTAGCTTTCATGAATATAATATTAGATTATTGCATATCAAGAGAACTATTTGTAACGTGGAAATAGTACACTCAATACTACTATTTTCACGTACATATTTCTTAATATATTAATTTATGAAGTTACTACCATTTTTTCCTTTTATTTACTATTATTTATGTATTTTTAATTATTTTTCTTTTTCATACTAATATATTGAATATGTTATTAGTAATAGGTAATTACATTAAGCGCCCCTACTGTAAATACTACATACACACCCACACAAATGTGTAACAACTGCTTTAGTTGTGCAGTTGATATTGCTTAATGGTCAACAAGCAATATAATTCTCATTTAGTTGACACATGACTAAGTATAAGTAAACAAAGTTTGATTACAGTCGGGACATGACTACACACATGACTAAGTATAAGTAAACAAAGTTTGATTACAGTCGGGACGATTCAAACAAGACGAGAATCCGCCGCATAAGTCTCTGATATTATTCTAGATAAATTGAAGAGCCGATTAGATTTTGCGAAAGTAGAATATAAACGTATTTTGCACGTTCAACTTCGGTTGGGTCCCTTAAATAAATTTTACACGCGTGAATTCGGTTACAACGTTCTCACGAGTGACTTCGGTTGTTCGTTCTCGCGAGTGTCTTCGGTTGTTCGTTCTCACGAGTGACTTCGGTTGTTCGTTTTCACTAGTGACTTCGGTTGTTCGTTCTCAAGAGTGACTTCGGTTGTTCGTTCTCACGAATGACTTCGGTTGTTCGTGCTCACGAGTAGAATATTAACCCGTAGAATTGCATGGTAATGGTAGTAGAGAAGTAGCTAGCCATTAGCTTTAAGAAACCATTGTACGTATAGTAGAAAAAGATACGATCTTCGATTCCCGAAGCTGCCACCTGTACCAGAAACCGATTCTGCGGAATACCCGAACCCGATTGACAGCTGAGAGTGTCGAATCCGAACATACGACGCCGATCTTGATTCTACTACTGAACCCAGAATCTTCGATCCCCGAAGCTGCCACCTGAAAGTCGAATCTAAGAGTGTCGAAGCCGAACATACGATGTTGATCTTAATTCTACTACCGAGCCAAGAATCTTCTGACCCGGCGCTGCCACCTGAACCAGAAACCGATCCTGCCGTAAACTCGAATCAGTTTGACAGCCGAGAGTGTCGAAGCCGAAAGCTCAAAGCCAATTGTACTACCGAACCGATCCTAATATAAGCCGAAGAACCGAATCGATCCTAATATAGCCGAAGTGTCGAAGCCGAGCATACGACGCCGATCTTAATTCTCCTGCTAAACCCAGAATCTTCGATCCCCGAAGCTGCCATCTGTACCAGAAACCGATTCCGCCGTTAACCCGAACCAGTTTGACAGCTGAGTGTGTCGAAGCCAAGAGTTCAAAGTCGAAGTTAAGAGTGTCGAAGCCGAAAGTTCAAAGTCGAATACCTGAGCCGAGCCTATTACAAGCCAATTAACCGAGCCGAGCCTCTATAAGCTGAATGACCGAAACAAACATATTCTAAGCCCATCAACCGTACCGATATCAACATACGCCGAAGAGCCGAAATAAGCCTTGCTGAAGAAGGAAATGCAGAAACATTTATTAAGCCGGTGGTATCCGAATTGGAGTTGTAGAAATTATTCTCTCGTAATATCTTTATATTTTGTACTTGAAATATTCTTGACGTATTCAATAAAGAAACTATTATTATTTTAACCCCCCCAGAAAGGGTAAAACAAACGTCTTATTACTTAAGGTTTGAGGCCACTAAGTTACCTCAGCCGTCGACAAAACCACGTTATATATTTTAGTTATAGTCTTTGGGAACTACATCAAATGACTTGGATAACGTGACTAAACCCCACCTGGATAACAACCTTAACACGATGTGGTGGCTTAAGTGTAAGCTGTGATCTACTTCTTGAGGTCTCAGATATCCTATGGGAGTGATCTCCTCTTCAGGAGGATACTGAGTCTTCAAAATCTAGAACCTAAAGGCCTGCATAACTAAAGGTTATCTTCCCCCTATCTTGTTTCCACTACCCTCTTAATCTTCCTCCTTTCTTGGTAGAAGTGCCGAAAATATGAATGGCTAGTCAGGGGTTAAAAATGACTAGCCGCTAACGGCTGGCCTCCGGCGCCAAGACACAAGCCGGTTGTAATTATCTTGCCTAGTCCATGTACGCTGTCCCTGCATAGATGGTCCATCCCGTTACGTGCCTACTTGTGGGATCTACATATGGAAAAATTAAATAAAAAAAACAACAGTTGAAGATGTGTATCTCCTCTGAAGAAGACTTTCTGGCCTCCAGTCAGGAGACCTTGTTCGAGAATCCTGGCAGCATAGGTGAAAGCTAAAGCACCCCGTTGTCAGTACAAAACCCTACAAATCAAATGTCCCCTCAACAAGTGTGATGACCGGTCGAAGAGGAAACATAAAAAGAGGAAGTGTCACCAACAAAGATTCCACTGCTCCTAGTTTTGGCTCCAGTGAGGTGGTTTGACTCCGGGGCTACAGGATAATCAAATATTTGGATGTCTTTTTAAAGAATATTCTTAGAAAATGCATGGCAAAAATCACTGATGCGTGGGAAGACTTAAGTCTGAAGCTTATAGCAGCTGAAAAAATTCCAATGAGACCACAGGCAAGGTTTCGATTGCCAAAGATAAGCTGTGACAGCCATAAAATAGTGGAGTGTCTGAAGCGGCACAACCCTAGTATCCTCATGGATGACTTGACTGTCACCCGTACCGAAGACTATATGGACAATAACACGGGTATTATCTTCACCATCTCAGAGAATAACTAAGCTGGGGTAGGAAGGCATAGTTAAAGCCCTACTTTAGGGTTAGAGATACCAAATTTAAGGTGTTCTGTCCCACAGATCCAGGAGCTGGCGAGGCAGATGACATGGAAGTGGCCAACAATCTTCTGATAGGCATGCAGCTTAATGAACCCACACAAAACCCTACAGCTGACGATGAAAATCGTGCAAATTAATCTGCAGCACTTAAAATGTGCTACACACAATCTGAAGATTCTTCTAGCTAAGAAGGACCTCGACATTGCAATAGTCCAGAAATCCAGAAACCCCCATATCCAACATATAAAACGCTATGTAAGATAAAGGTCTTATAGCTAAAAAAACATATAAATATCTTTCTCTACAGCAAACCTAATAGTCGCAAGGGTCATATTAACGCGAGACAGGAGTTTCTTGATCGCCTCCAACTATATGGCGCATAACAAACCAGCACTGACAGGGCGCTCTTAGCCTCTATGGGGGCTCAAGAAGATATTATCCTTAGTTGTGATGCAAACTCAAGGCATACATTATAGGGTAGCTATTTGATTTCATTAATAAAAATCAATACCAATATGCAACTCTAGTAACGCTGCTATAGTCCTTCTTCCGAGCTCGAGGAATTTTACTGGATACACCTACAAAACACATGTCTAATTTAACAGTTGATAGGTGGAGAGTATCCAAAAAATATCCTTCTCGGTTCATTATTGGATAATTTTCGATATTGTACTCGTTTGCAATGAAGCAGCGACAACTGTTTGAATCCCAAGACGAACAGACTGGGCTAAATTCATGGGATTCACGGACACAAATTGTCGAAGAGACGACTGAAAGTCTTGAACAAATTGGGAGTATATTAAGTAAGTATATACTGTCCAATAAAGAAGGCTAAAAAGAGTTTCTCTCCCTGGTGGAACTAAGAACTTTCGAAGCTACGCAAAGAAGCACCCAATGTTTTCAATATCAGCTACAAGAGTAGATCATGGCAGTTATAGCATGATAAGTGTAGAGCGTATAAGAAAGCAATAAAGATCGCCAAAAGAGATTCATGGAAAGATTACTACGAATTAACTGACAATACCAAAGAATCGGCAAAACTCCTATGTCAAGAGGATGGATGGTTCATGAGCAGTATCATCGGCAGAATCTTTAGATATTCTATCCAATACTCATTTTCTTGGCTGTACAGATGTTACTGACCTGGAAATGGATCCTCGCAAGGGATCGAGGATAAATAACATAATATCTGTGGCAAAAATATCATGGGAAATGGATAGTTTCTCTCTGTACAAATCTGCAGGGTCTAATGGCATTATGCCACGGATGCTACAAAGTGGTATATACAATTCCCTGGCTACATAAAATCTTTAAACTCTGCCTCACCCTCATTCCCAAAACAGAAAAAAGAAATCATGAGAATGCAAAAGACTTCCGTCCAATTAATCTCTCATATTTTCGGATAAAAACACTGGAGAAACTCAATTCGTCTCTCGGGAAGTCAACATGTCTACATTAAAGTTCGCTCCACGGAGATGGCTCTCCACGAAGTCGTAAAGGTTATTGAGTGATCTATTGAATTTAAACAATACGCAATGGCGGACTTTCTGGAAATAGAAGGCGCCTTAAACAATGTCACTATTATGGCGATACAAAGAGCTTTAAATGAACTAGAAGTCTAGGATCACATCAGCAACTGGTCGGGTTCAACGCTGGATGCGAGTCATTCGTAGAACTCCACAAGTAGGTGTGATTTCTCCGCTGTTGTGGCTTATCGTTATTAGTATCATCCTGTGTGAATTAGACAGCATGGGAGTTAAAGTCGTGGCTTATGCGGATGATGTGATGATACTAGTATCAGGACTGTTTTTAAATGTGATAAGCGATATTATGTCAACTTCTCTGACTACACTCAGCAAGTAGGCTACAGAATGTGGACTAGGGATGTCGGATAATGCAGAGTATCTGAGCATTATTTTAGACTCCAAGCTATCATGGTAGCTGAATATTTAATATAGGCTCAGTAAGGCTATGGTAGCATACTACACTTGTCGAAAGATGTTTATTGCCAAATAGAGCTTGAATACAAAATTGTCTGGTGCCACTACTACGTGGTGGATTAACTTTAAAGTATACAAAGATCTGCTTCTATTGGTATCGCAGGTGTATTGCGTACTAGTCCTTCTGAAGCTCGGAACACATAATATACCCATATACAATTATTGAAGTATCAGCTAATGGATGCTGGAGATCAAGAACATTAGGATACTCGAGGATATTAAGCTTAATACCCTTGAAACTTAATCAACCTACCCACTATATGACTCGCCAGATGGACTTTAAAAATACTATTAAAGCCGGGAGTGAGTGGGGGAGGGGAAATCTTTTGGAGCAATATGAAACTAAAATACACACTGACGGCTCAAAGATGATCTGCGGTGTCGGCTCTGGAATGTTTTCATACGATCTCGGAATTGATCAATCTTATCGACTTCATAATGAGGCAAACGTATTTTAAGCGGAAATTCTAGCGATCAGAGAAACGTGCATACTAATCCGCGATAGAAATGTTAAGGGGAATATTGGACTATTTATCGATAGCTGCAATACTATCGCTCAAATCACATAAAACTACCACTATTCTAGTCAGAAAGAGGAAATGTTAGGACTAATGAAACATTACTATAGTATGGGTTCCTGCGCATAGGGATCACTATGGCAATAAACATGCAGGTAAATTAGCCCTGGCAGGCTCTGCTTTGAATGCATCCTTAGCTGTTTCTGTCATAATCCCGCTAGGATCAGTCAAGAGCAGAATCCAAAAACACTTCTCGAAAAGGCAAAAAATAGATGTCGAAATATGGTCAAAGGTAGAGTCGCTAAGGAAACGTGGCCTACATACATAACGCTGAACACAACTCATAAGCTACAAACCCAAAGACATTTCGAGACTAATAACACTGTTTACAGGTCACTGTCCGATGCAAGTAGATTTGGTCTCCCATATAACGAATACTACCGCAGCTGTGGTAATAGCGAGAAAGAGGAGATAGTACATCATCTCCTTTGTGACAGACAGCTTTAAACGCAATCAGACAAAAATAAAGGTACCAATTAGGCAAACTCTGGGAAATAGACTCAGTGACATCATTATATATCTCAATTCCACTGGCTGGATGTAATTAATTTCTGTTCTCATTCTTCTTCTCCACACTTTTACCTCACTGCAGTTCAAATTAACTCATTCACTTAGGGAGTCGTGTGGTCTTCTCAAAACGGAATCTAATGAATCGAATTGATTGCTCGTGAGTTTACGAGCTACCGCGTAAACCAAAGTGACTAAAAACTGTTTTTTCATGTGTAGTTGCTAATTGACAACATTTTGTTGAAAGTTAGTTTTAAGAGTAACTGTTGTATCTGTCATATATTCTTTGATAGTTCACTCCCAAGTTGAAGATTTTTTTATTTTGCTCATATTTATCGTTCGTCAGATAAAAGACGCATATAAAGGATTTTAAACTCACTACTGTTTCTGAAAACATGTTATATTTGTTAATCCTAGCTTTGAAATTTTAGAACATATGAGAAACAGAAAATTAGCAAACGTTTTAGAAATGTTCAAGTTAAATGTGAAAAGCGATATATCCCTTCATGAGGGGTCTGTTGTGAGAATTTTTATGTTAAAGATGTTTAAAGATTTATTTTTAATGAATATATGCAAAAAGACAAATCAATAAGTCTTGAAATTTTAAAGAAGAGATAAAAAAAACTTAATAAGTTACTTTTCAATATAATAAGCTTTTATGCTTCTAAAAAACTATTTTGTTAAAAATCAACAAAAAAAAAACACACACACATTTGAAATTGAGAGTTATGGCCAGTTTACTTAGTCTAATAAGGAATAGTCTTTGCTTACGACTTTTTACTTGTGAAAAAAAAAAAATTGATAATTTGTTGTTGCTCTCTTTTAAGCTTCTTTAATAAAGTCAGTATTTTTGGTAATAGAAGCCTAAAATTTTGTGATATTATACATTTTAATGCACCGATTCAGAGGTAGTTAATACAAAAAATGTGCAAAGTTATGTGAATTAAATTGATGCAAAAAGTGGGTGTCAAAAAGGAAGCCTGGCATCCTTAGGCCTTAGGTACTTCTACACTATATATGTGCCAAATTTCATGTGAATCAATTTGGGGGATTGGTTCAAAAAAGAGAAAATTTAAGTAAAATTTGTTGAAAAAAGGGGCGTGGTATCCTACAAATAAATTTTATATGCTGTAGTTCATTCAGAACTGTGCCGTGGTAGTTAATGAAAAAATGTGTTAAATTATGCTAAATAATTTTTAATATATATATATATGTTTTTTCTAATATTCCTAATATTCTATCTCAGATTTTTATGAAATTGCGTTTTTGATTCCATTTTATTTCCTATAGCAACCCTCATCTATGATATAAATTTGAAATAAAAATTACCAGTTTTTCCAATTTTATCAACGTTTTTGATTTCCTCTATCTTACAAAATAAATATGTTATTTTTGAGTGCAAACCCCTTTATACCACTGGGTACGAGTAATTACTTTATTTTTTGATAATACAAACATAATATTTCGGACTAATTTTACGTTCTGAATATAAATCTGGCCAAAAAATTTAATTCAGTTGAATAGTTCTTTAGATATACAGTAATAAATATTCACTTTGCATGGTGGCTACTACCCCTCTAAACCTACTCAACCTATTTTCATATCAATTGTGGAACTTGACAAGAAAATTTATGTCACAAAATCTCGAGATTTTCACTGTAACAGTTCCTTAGATATGTGATAATTAAAGGGGGCTAACACTTTCCCTGGATCTGTGGATCTGATTCTTGATAAGCAAATTATTATCTCACAATTTCAATAGTTTTGATGTAATAGTTCTTCACTTAAGCAATAAATAATTCTTACTACAATGATAATTTTTACCATACCCTCTGCTCCAATTCCAAAATAAAGTAGCCTATTTGAATTATGTTGGTTTTTTACAATACAAAACCCCCGTTTATCATTATAATATTTATACAGATTGAATAATTTAAAAATGCAAAAACTTCTATCTTTTTTTAAAATTGCCAATATTCTAAAATATTAAAAACAAATTATATGTATGATTTAATCGTGATTTTAAATGAATATTATAAAAGGCATTTTTTTTAATACTTGCAAAATAAGAGAAACAAACAATTTTTTTGCTCTCCTGAAAAATTTCGTTTTTCGAGATAGAGGGTTTTGAATATAGGCCCTCGATGTATATTCTTGTTTAAAATTTGTTTCAATAAAAAGGATAATTTAGAAATGGAAAGCAGTGGCACTGTATCATTGGTATTATTTGGGAACTGTTTCAAATATTAAAAGAGTCTTCAACTCTGTATGCATTATATTGTATACTTAATCACCACTCCCAGCATCACAAATTAGTACTTATATAGGTAGTTTTTAGTATAGAAAGAATGTGATTTTTACATAGTTCAGTTGTCTAGAGTGTATAACACAAAAATTGAGTATTAAAACCAAAGAGATTTCAACTACCAACTGAGGAAGATACATTTTTTATTAAATAAATAATGCTGGTTTATATCCCTATATGAAACTACTTTTTAACGCATAAAAATACAAGTTGGTTGTGATGTAGCGAGTAAAACGGCAGACTAACAGACATAAACAGTATAGTGACGTGGGTTCAGATCTCAACCGAACCAAATATTTTTTCTTGTAATCAGCATACAAAACAACTGTTTTGGAACCCAATTAAAAACTGGTGAAATTTTGGACATGGCGAACAAGATTCATCAGTTATAGTAGCAGAAGAGAAAGCTGCTTTTCATATTGTTTTCGCTTACAAAACACGTTATTTAGAAGACGAAGTTTTAGCTGGGTGGAGGAGAAATAGTGATACAAAAATGTGGTACAATAAGGTCCCTAACTTTTCCCATTTACCCTTAAGAGTTTTTAAAGTTTAAAAGATTAAAAATTTCACTTTTAATCCACATATAACCATGTATGTGAAGATAAATTCGTATTTATCTAGGAGATACAACAACCATAGTAACTTAGAATGGTACCTTCTGAAGAATAATGTAGGAGGAAGGTAACAGGTTCACAATATATAGTACATGAAAATGGTAGCCCAAGAAGTTCTTAATGGGACTCTAAGCGTGGTGTACCGGGTATAAAAAATGTCATATTTGCTAACATTTATCATAAGGAGAAAATGTAATTTAGTCATTCTGGAAAAATGGTTCGTGGTACACATATCACACTATATAGGAATTATAGTCCAAGGGACCCCAAATGGAGCACACTTATTGGGATATCTGAAATAAATTTGGAGTTTGAGAAAAAGCGATTTGAAAAATTTGAAAATTCTTGCAAGGTTTGGTGATTACTAAACAGAAATGAGAAGTAGTACAAGAGGTCCTTGATGAATCTATAAAAGTGGAATTTCTGAAATAATTTTGGAAATTTGGAAAAATCGATTTGAAAAATGTCATTTTTTGAAAAATATCAAAAAATGGTCCATTGGCTATTATGGAAAAATGGCGCGTGGTACACATATCACATTATATAGGAATTGTAGTTCAAGGAACCCCAAATAGAGCACGCTATTTGAAAAATGGAAAATTTCTTGAGAGAATTAGTGATCAGTATAGGAAAATGGAGAGTGGTACAGGTTTTACGGTATATGGTACGGTGGCCCAAGGGGACCTTAATGAATCTATAAAAGTGGGATTTCTGAAATAATTTTGGAAATTTTTAAAAATCGATTTGAAAATTTGCATATATTATCATATGATAGTTGTTTTAAAAAAAGTTATCATTCTAGTGTCCATTCTTAACTCTCTTTTATAAATTTTTAAAGAATATAAAAATTTTTGGTGGTGCAATTTTTATTGTTTTGTAATTTTCGTAATCTACAGAGAAAAAATATATATAATTGGTGTTTATAGCAAAAAGATATCAGGAAAAAGCAACATATTGCAGCCAAAAGCAGAAGAAAGGAACAAATTTTCAAGGATTATTTCAATAAATGAGAGTTTCATGACGGATTATGACGATAAATTTTCATTACTTTTGGAGTAGCTTCATCTAACTTCGGCGGATATTGATTTCTATTTGTTAAACCGTGTGTGCTTTTCTGAATTCAGATTTTTTTCTAACATTATTTTTAAATACAACTAATGGAATATAGCATAAATTTTTAAAATTATGTTGTTATTGAAATTGTATTATTAGCTTAATCACTAGTATCTCAGCAGCTACAGTTTGTAAATTTAGTCAGTCGTGAGTTGAGTTGTTAAGTTGCAGTGTAATATAATGCATATGTTTTAAAGCGTAAATAAGTGCTATATTTCGATTGAAAAGCAAATTGAACTGACGGTTTATTATTTGCAAGTAAAAGAACCCCAGGTTTATTGAAAGGAAATAAACCAACGTTTTTCAAAAGTAAAAACGTAACAATATTTTTAACAACATGTATAAGACTCAAAGACAAAACTATATGCCTCGGTTCGCTTCGCTTTATTAAATTTCGTTTTTAACGATTTTTTCGTCTAAATTTACTGGCCTATTGTATTTAATTTTTTAAAACAAAATAATTAATTCAATCAGTGGTTTGTTGAACCGTTGGGCGACTTTAGTCGCAAATTGACGGTTCTTCGTATATTCTTGCCACTTTTTTGTCCCATTTTTAAAATTAACTGAATTTGCCACTTTTTGGGTTCGTGTGCTACTATTTGCCCCCTTTCTGATGAGGTAAAGTTTTTGGTATAATTTTTTTACACACACTTAAAAAAATGAACAAAAAACAACACAAATGTTATGTTTCTGAACACATCAATTCATTTTCTGACATGAGTAGCAGTTTTCTATAATTATTGAACTATTTTGACTCCTATTTCTCCTTTTTGGGGATTCAAACTTCATAAATATCCACTTGGATATTGTGTGGTAATAAAATAATGATAACAAAATATAAGATGGAAAATAAATAAATAAAATAAGAAAAATAAAATATTGTTCCAGTGTGTTAAGTTTTATCAGTTTTATTTAACTAGTCTTCTGAGTATTTTGATGATCTTTGCATCTAACATGCTCTTAACATTGATTTGATTGGCTTTTGTTGCCGAAATTATTAAATTTACGTTGTCATTCTTAAACCTTTTTCCTGTATTATCAGTTTTGAATTCCTGTCGCAATCTTATCTTGTCGAAGTGGGAACACAATTTATTTCAAAGGTTATAAGTTTAATGGTTTAATATGTTTTATGTTTTTTACAAATAAAAAACAAATAGCATCTAAACACAAAAACGATAAAATCAATTTTTGTAACGTTCAAAAATATAGAAATATGTTCAGCAAAAATGTATGTATATAGTTGAAGTCTATTAAAAATTTCCCCTCAAACCTCAATGAATATTTAATTTTCTCACAAGCATTGGTTTTTGAGCTTTAATAATAATATTTTATGGTATTAGTAATGACAATTCATACATATTATTTCAAAAATTGTATATTATCAATACAAAAGTATATTTTTTTTAGAATTTAAAATTCTAATAAAAAATTCTCTTTTTTTAAACAAATCCTCTTTTTGTGCGACTTTTTTAAAATTTTTAACAGACTTGTTTGGTTGGATTTCCATTTAGTAGCCTTTATTCCCGTAGTTAACAATTAAAAGAAAAAAGAAAAATCAACAAAATGCATGGTTTCAAATAAAACCAGATGTTGTAATTAAAATTTCATTTTTTCCAAAAATGAAAACATTTAAACATTCGCTCACTCTTCGCATATTGATTTATATATAAAGAAATCAAAATTTATATTTGTTTTCACCTATTTTCACCCCAACTTATGTGGTATGTCCATAAACAATCAATCATACATATACAAATGTAAGTAAATTCATTTTTATCCTTCCATTGTATTTCCTTCTGCCTATCATCAGAGCTTAATAAAAATATGTGATGTAAATGCAAATACAAACATACATTCATACTAGGGTATTCACTAGAACATTGCTTGTTCGATTAATCGACAATCGATTAATTTTAATTCGATTAAATTAAAATTAAGAATTTCGAGTAAAAATGTATTTGAATAAAATATGCCGATTAATCGAAAAATTCTGGTAGAAAAAATTTTAAAGATTTCCTTAACTATTTTAAAAAATTTTTTATTTTAATTTTTTTTTTAATATTTTACTTGAAAATTTTTACAGAATGTGCAGAATCTAAAGGTGACACCACAATTGGACTTTTTATTAAAAAAATTTTATTAGGTAAAAATAATAATATTCCAAAATTATAACGTGCCGTTTAAGTTGCTTTTCAATCACAAAAATCAAACAGATATATAAACGTCACTTTAAAAACTGTAAATGTAAAATTTAAATAATTTATAATTTGGGTTTGGAGGTGATATTGGAAGAAGATCCACCTTTTTATGTTAAACAAATTGGAGGATATAAAGCTTGATTTGGAAAAATATATTGTTGGTTCCACGAATGATAGTGCAGCTAATATGTCTAAATATGAAGTCAAAATATACCAATGGATTTTCAGTAGAAGATATGATGATGCACATAATAATAATAATAATAATAATAATAATAATAATAATAATAATAATAATAATAATAATATTATTATTATTATTATTATTATTATTATTATTATTATTGTTAATATTATTATTATTATTATTACTATTATTATTATTATTATTATTATTATTATTATATATAGAATGAAAGACTAATATTCATTTTATTGATTACATAAGAAATAATGGAAAAACATTATGCTAATATGTTTTTTTTTTGCAATTAGAAAAAGTCGTTTGAAAAATTGACTTTTTTCATAAAATCTGCACCTGGCAGCGGAAGAAGCAATTAAATTTCTGGTCAGTAAAAATCTATTTTGTGATTAAATATCGTCAATAAATTTAAGAAAATTAGCGTGATATTTTTTTATTAATTGATAAAAATTTAACTTTTTCTAAAACTCACCATTTTCGACCAACGCTGGATGTAGGGTGCAAACCTAAATTTCAAAACCTTGTCTTTTGAAATATGTAAAGAAAGAAATTTTTTTAATAGAACTTTTGGAAAAAAGTGAAAAAATCTTACTATATTTTTGTAAAAAATAGCAATTTTTCATATTAATTCCACATTGATGATTTTAACATTTTTCACGTCTAGACGAGATAATCAAAAAAAAAAAAATTTTAAAGTTTTTCTCCCATTTACCTCAGGACTTATTCCCGAAAAACGAAATAAAGTCTTTTTAACTGTAAGATGAGAAAACTTATGTTTCTTTTTCTTGCCAAGAACTACACAGAGATATAAAAATTTTTAAAATTGGACTTGATTTGTAGAAGTTACGCTCTTTTGAATATTTTACATACTCTAGGTAGTAAACTTGACACCCTGTGCCTTATCTCGTGTTATCACAGGGTGACTACACGAAGATTTTGCTGAAAGGTTAGATCCTCCTTTACAACTCTTCTATACATAACAATTTGATCCGATCAGTAGTTTAGAAGATACAGATTTATTACCCAAAATGTAGCGTTTGGGCCCACTGTGTGATGATGGCTTGGATGAAACTTGTGATATAGAAGGGAATTGGACTTAAAATTGAGTTAGGTAAGTAAACTTATACTTTATGTGTTAAGTATCGCTGAGATTCTTTATTTAAAATAATTCATAAATGGGCCTTATCAGATTTTTAAGGCTGCTTATTTCATTATGAAAAAAATTTTAAGTTATATAGATAAACAATGGCTTTATGAAAACAAAAGGAAAAAATTTACATAAATTATAACTACATATTATTGTTATTAAATTAAGTGATCTTAATTAATGTAGGCATACTTTTGATGTTTAAACTATTGTTTTTGTTTTATTTTTTTTAATAAAAAAACTAAGGCAACACAAAAGCTAGTTTTACATTTTAAGAAACTTTGAAAAAAAGTAGTTAAATTTTACGGAATAATTTACTCTAATAACTCGAGTAATTTAAAAGAATAACTCGATTAATATTTTAATTTAATTTAAGAACTGCATTTTCGTGTTACTTGATTAATCGAATAATGAAGAAGTCGAGTAGAATGTATACCCTAATTCATACACATACACGCAAATATAACTATATATGAATATATATATATATATATATATATATATACAATTGTATATAAAAGTTAAAGTCCATATAAAATGTATAAAATAAAAATTAAATAATAATAATCCACATCATTCATATTAAAACCATGGAATAACATATGTTTAACAATAACATACAGTATTACATCATATCAATAGAACGATAGTAAAAATATTTTAAATATTAAAAGATACATTTTTATATTTATATAATTATAAAAATATTTTAATTTTTTAATAAATTATATATTAGTCTTAATTAAGAAAATGTTTTAAAAGTTTTTATTTTATTATTTATTTATTTTTTTATTATCAAGATTTTGTAACCGTTTGTCAAAAAATTATGTAGATCTATGAGCTAGTGAAATTTTATTCACCTCATATTTGTTAAAATTTTACTTTTCTACCGTTTAGCACACACTCTATTTATTTATTTATTTATTTATTTTTTTTTTTTGGAATTTGGAATAACTAGTTACAGCCTTAATGTATACAGAAAAAAAAATTATTTAAAAAACATGGATTTCAATTAGGAAATTTTCATATATTTCAATTTTTTATTTTGCTTAAATTGTCAAATCTATAATATTACTTTTTTCAAAATATTAGAATTTTTTGAAATTATAATCGAAATTTTGCTTAATATGCCACATTTCACATTTAACATCTTATTCAAATATTCAAATTCTTACTTAATTTTGTTGACATTACAATACAAATTATGAATAAAATTAATCGTAAGAGATATCTGCCAGTTGAATAAAAAAAAATATTGTTTTATTTTAATAAAAACTATTCTTTTAATATCAAGGGCTATTTGCAGATTTTCAAATATATTTTTTTCTGACATCAAACACTTTGCTTTATCAGTGGTATCAATTTCGAGAAGAAAAATTAATTCTAACAGATTTTTGATTTTATTTTTAATTTTGGGCTATCTACAAACATATAATTTTTTTAAGAAAAAGATGGGCTATCGATAAACAAAAAGAACTGAACATTTTATAACACACACATTGATAATTTATTAGGAAAAACAGGTCTATCTACCATAACTTTGCAAATAATGAGCCTAAAAGATTTATTTTTATGTGTGAGTTTTAGTTGACGTATTATTAATAAATCGTAGAAGACAAAATGTTGAAAAATTAGTATAAGAAACAGCTTTAATACTCTTCTGAACAATAGAGTTTTTGCAGATAGCCCTTTTTGAATATAAGCCCTCGACATTTTTATCTTTTTTGACACTTGCTTTGTTTGATTTCCTTTCCGAATTTTAGTTCCTTAAATTTTTAATAAACATACAAACATGATTTTGAAAATGATTACAATTTTATCGAGGTACTCGTAAATTAGCTATTTTGTTTAAGAAAATATATGGGAAATCACATGATAATTATGATTTCTGAATTATTAAGTAGATTTTTATTGTTTTTGTTTATTTATTTTTATTGACTAAACAATAAATTTAACTGTATTTGTACCATTACACAAAAATTATTCTCTCAATAGAAAATACATTCCCTTTAATTTGTATTTTATGCAAGAGCAATTTATATATAAGAGAACAGTACAGACATTTTGGGGGGAGGGGGGTGTAGCAAAAATTTTTCTTTGAAACATTGATTTGCCTAATGTGAACAATTAATATTTTTACGGAGCAAACAAGAAAGCAGCTGATTTTGTTAAAACAAAAATATTTGCCTTAAGTCAAAAATGTGGCAAGTGTGAAGATTGTGTGAACACAAGATGTAACCTATTTGCCGCTATTTTAAACGATTTTTTTTTATAAAATAGATGTAAGATAAAACAGGGACAAACAATCAATTGTTGTGACGGACTGCTTAAATTGACGAAATAATGTTTAAACGTTGAATTGGCAAAAAATAAATTATCGATTTATATTTTATCTATCAAAATACAGTTTTTTTTTTTTAATAAAATGTTCAATATATGAATATCCCTTATTAAAAACATAATAGTACTAGTTATGCAAACAGTGCTGTTTCGTGACGACAGGCCTGAAGAGGAAATAGAGTTCTTATTTTGTATTTTTATTTGTAGTATTTCAAAGCAATTATTACGTTCAGTACACTATGCGACAGTCAAAATCGGGATGGGATGAAACCAACGGGAAATGTTATATCGGTAAAAAAGAAGTTATACGTGTCCGGCGTTTCGCTGGGTCAAGTTTAGGAATCGAGATATATCGATTTGAAGTTAGTAACTATTATATAGGGGAAATTGTGACCTTTGGTGGTCTTTTTTTTGACATAACTCGAGAACCACCAGTCCGATTTTGCAAAAAGAAATTTAAAAACTTAGAAATTACAATTCCTTTTATCTGTTCATACAACGTTTCGCTACATAAGCAACAGTTTCGCAGTTATAAATAAATGTATGAAGAAAAAAACAATTTTTTGCCTAAAAAATTGAATTTTTTATTTTTAATTCATAAAAAATCCAAAACGGTAAAAAAAGTGTCAAGTCCTATTACTTTCACGTAAAGTCACATAACCTTTAAACAAAATGAGACATAGATCATGAAAATCGATGGATGCGTTTCGCTTTTATTCACAATTAAGTGAAGGTATCTCATTTTAACAAGAATATTGATTTTATGTTTCAATGAATTTGGATAATATTTATTATATATTATTTATTATAATTATTAACACGTAAAATTACAGGTAATTATTAGGTTATTACATAGATACATAGGTTATAAAAATCGATGAACGCAAAACTTATTTTCGTTTGTTTGCGCCCTTTACTTTCTTGCGTGGTGGTTCGCCCACTTGTTCAGAGTCTGTATCGGATGAGGATCTGTCTTCATCTGGAAAAAATCAATTGTTTTTAATCAGTCAGTTAACTTCATTTTTGTGACTTACCCTCGGAGGAAACTCCCATTGTATATTCTTCTTCTTCATCTTCATTGTCGGGATCCAACAAATTTTAGCCACCAGCGAATCGAGCCTTTTGCCTTTATGTCGCGTTTTCATTGGCATTGCCACTTGATGGAAGCGGTCGCCATGTTCATCCGACTCTGAGGCTAGCTGCTTGCTGAAGTATTCGAAATGGTGATGCAAGAAGTGAATTTTGAGGGACATATTCACTCCAATTTTCTAGAAGTAGTGCAACATCTTTGTCACAAGAGCGGGGTAATTGTGTGCTCGCGTACTTCCCAAAAAATATCGTATGACTTTCTTCACTGCCCTCCACGCAAAGTAATCATTACCGTCTAAAGCACCTTTAAATTCCTTTGATTTCATGAGCTTTCGTATATCCGGCCCATTCAGAACACCTTTCTTCAATTTTGCTTCGCTGATTCGTGGGAAAATATTTTCCAAACAATCAAGAATTTTCGGTTGCTTCACAATGGCTTTGATGTAATTTTTTACGATTCCCAGTTTGATATGGAGAGGGGGCATTATGACGTTCTCCATTGGCACCAGTGGATCATTTACGCAGTTGTGTCCTTTCTCCGTTGGATCTCGAGCAAGCCACTCATGCGTTTCGTATTGGTTTCCTTTAAATCGGGTATCCCAAAGACACAAGAAACACATGTTTTTCGTATAGCCTCCTTGCAGACCTCTTAGCATCGCCACGACTTTCAGATCACAACTGATCCGCCACATGTGATCAGTGTAGCAAACTTTATCCAAAATTATTTTCATGGAATCGTATGTTTCGCTCATGTCTGTGCCAATGGGAATGCTTGGTTTTTTATTATATTTATGTAGCAAAACGACTTTCAGGCTTGATTTCTAAGAATCCATGAACATTCGCCAATCAGCTGCGACATAATTAATGGCCATCGCCTCCATCAGTCCGTTTATATCGTGGCAGTAAACAAATGTGTTCCCTTCGTTGAGTACCGTTGCAATAGCAATTGTCGTCTTCGATATCCGGTGACTTTGACATTAGGCTCCAAATTGTTGCCTTTTTTCAAAAGCTGGGCAAGTTTTTCTGCTTCACGTTGAGAAAGGTTTAATTCTGCAACAATCTTGTCCATTCTTGCTTGTGATATTGGAATTATTTTGTTCGATGGGCCGGCTTCTGGTGTTGGTTTATAGGTGAAATCCGATTGATCCATTGTTTCAATAGAAAAAGAAGTTTTTCTGTCAGGACTTGGAAGCGGTGGAATTTGTATTTCATCCGAATGCGATAGAGATATTTGTGCACTTTTAACAGATATATAAACTCTTCGTTTAAGACCTTTACGCATTACTCCACATATTTTGTTTGCGCAAGCGTAACAGTTGTCGGAATTGTGCTCTCCTGGATCAGTCCAAATCATTGGTACACCAAAACGAAGTGAACTGCGTTTCCTTTGGATCCACATGTTAAGACCATTGTAGCACGTTTTACAAATTTTGTCTGGGACCCACGAAACGCCGCGAATTATTTCGCAATCAAAATAAAGTTTAAAAGCGCGTTCCACCTGCTCAGTGAGTAATGCAGCATTTGTTAAAAAAGCTCTTGTGCCACAAACGTAACAAAATAAATTGATATTTTCTGGACAATTTGCACTCATTTCGGTTTTATACTTTTATTACTTTTTCGTCACTTTAAAAAAGCCGTACTTTACGCGATCGGAGACACTTGTTGAATGACAAAAATCGATCAGTGAACACCTATAAATACTACGTAAGTTTCAATATTTTACTGAGAGGTACTTATGAATTCGCGCATCTTTGAAGGGTGACTATAAACCTGATTCGTGTGCGTTTTAAATTTTTCGAAACGTTCTAAAACATGACCACTCATAAATGTGGGTGCAATTTGTGTAAAAAAATCATGCAGGTATCCAACGGAAAAGACCCAAATAATTAAAAAAGTGCACTTTCCTTTTTTCCTTTTAATTGTCCACGCACATTTATGACCGTTTTTTAGTTTGTTACCGCTACCATAAAAATCAAATAACCTTTTGTTTATTACTTTTTTTTTAATTCTGACAATCATAAAAAAAGTCATCAATGTTTTTTCCAAGGAATTTTGAGCATATCTCGAGCAAATTTTTGAAATTCATACCTTCACTTAATTGTGAATAAAAGCGAAACGCGTCCATCGATTTTCATGATCTATGTCTCATTTTGTTTAAAGGTTATGTGACTTTACGTGAAAGTAATAGGACTTGACACTTTTTTTACCGTTTTGGATTTTTTATGAATTAAAAATAAAAAAATTAAATTTTTTAGGCAAAAAATAGTTTTTTTCTTCATACATTTATTTATAACTGCGAAACTGTTTCTTATGTAGCGAAACGTTGTATGAACAGATTAAAGGAATTGTAATTTCTAATTTGTTTAAATTTGTTTCAGCAAAATCGGACTGGTGGTTCTCGAGTTATGTCAAAAAAAAAAGACCACCAAAGGTCACAATTTCCCCTATATGATAGTTACTAACTTCAAATCGATATATCTCGATTCCTAGACGTGACCCAGCGAAACGCCGGGACACGTATAACTTCTTTTTTACCGATATAACTTTCCCCGGTATTTTGAACCCATCCCGGTCACTGACCCCTACCATTTGTCGCACAGTGATATAAGAGCGTTGCGTACTAATAGCTATTATTTTATATAAAGTTAAATTATAAGGGAGATTTGAATTTCTCATCAAAATACTCTCTTTTTCAATTTTCCCGAGAAAATGGGAAATTAAATACTCTCGCAGTTTTAAAATTTTATAACAAACATTTTGCTATTTTCAACACCTTATATCAATGAAAGATTGATGTTACTCTAAATATAATACTTGAAAGAGTTTAACGAATATAATACAACTAGAACGTTATGTGAGAGGAACTTTAATGTTGCATGAATTAGGTTTTTAGCTATTGAACTAGGTTTTTTTCTGTCAGATACCTATATATTTGTTTATTTGTAGTTTAACGAATTTATTTACAAGTTGTTTCATATGAAATTTTAAATCAACTTTATTTTTGTCATGTTCAAATTTTAGATGTTTAAATTATAGATTTGTTAAAATGAATATTAAATAAGTTAAACTTTGCAAATACTCACTATTATAAAAAAAATACTTAGCTGGGAGATTTTTCATTCTAATACATTTTCTTTTAAAACAGCACCACTTATCCAAGCGATGGATGTGTAAATGTTAGATGTAAATGTTATAATTTCAAAATACTTATATAAAAACTAATCTCATGTATTCATACGTATATAAGATTATTTTCATCAGATTTCTGAACACTATGATTGATCCGAAAAACATTGCTGCGAACCAATTTTTAGCATTTTCCAGATTTATGTTTAATGTAATAAGAATTAGTAAAAAAAAATAATGTATTTGTAATGAAATTTATACAATAGATTACAGTATATTTTTAAAAAGTGAACATCAAAAATACAATAATGTAAAAATCTGAGACATATACTCGACTGATTGTAATTAGTATTTTTAATTTATTATCTAAATATTTTACTTTACTGTGCATTTTTTAAATATTTGTCTAAAATAAACAGCACTTTTACTTTATATATATATATATATTACTTTATTTATATTAAATAAAAACGCTACAAACATTACCTTCCGAAATTCTCTCTGAAAATTATTCTAAATCGATAAAAGCAAAATAAAAAAAATAAGATTTTCTAATAAATTAATTAGTTGTGCGTTTGACGAAATAATTTTGAGTAAACAATTTGCATCTAATCTGAACAGTCTTGAAACGTGTTTTTCCCTTCAAGTGTTCTACGGTATTTGATATCTTTTTCGTCAAACAAAAAACGTCAAAGAAATGTACATAATGTAAACAAAAAAATCAACTTTGTATTGTGTTGCAAAAATTGAGGGAAAATAAGACTAATATTTTTGGTCAATTATTTGCCTAACACAGCTTAAGTCAAACAAATTCTTTCCTTTTCATGCCCTTATATAATACTAGCTTAGCCCGGTGAGCTTTGATACGAATTTTGATGCGATAACTAAAATTTCTTCGGAACTTAAATGTTCAAGTAAACTTATTTTCAACGCGCTATTCTTACCAGCTTAAATTTAAAAAGTAAAATATTATAAAAATGAAAGTTCCTGCTTGTGGAGATAAGCATTTGCTTAAGCCATGGTTTACCCCTTACGATTACATTCAGAGTCAGAAAAAAACTGGGCTAGTGTAAAAAGCAATGAAAGAAAAAATAAAATCTTGGTTTGTTGTAGTTTGATCAAAGTTTTGGTGTTTTGTACTTGAAACATATCTCATTGAGTTTAATTTACTTATTTTTGGGAAGTTATTTAACTTAATTATTGAAGTTCTTGACATCCATGTTTTGTAAAATTCACGAAATTCATAAGAAATTTTAAACAAATGAAACGTCATGTTCCTTGAAGTTTATTTATTTATGTTTTATATTTGATTTGACAAAACTAATTTCAATATTTTTCCCAGATATTTTCAGTATACTTTTACTTGGATTTTGTGCTGTCGAAACTATAATTTCGCATTTAAAATGAAATTTTTAGAATTTAATCTGATTTCAGGTTATAAATATTAAAACTTTTAACCACAGACAACGTTTTTAAAGGTACATATTTTATAATTATATAGAAGGTTATATGTTTTTGCATTACACTGTAATACGAGTATATTTTATATGTAAAAATACAATAATGGGGTTTAAATTCATGCTAGAATAAATATTTGTAATCGTCATATATATTTAATTTAAATTTAAAAATGTGTACTCGTAATTTTATTTTAAATTTATATTATATTTAATACCAAAATAAAATTACAAAAATGAATCCTGTTTCGCTTGATTAATTGGTTGGCGAAATTAGACATAGATTTTATTACAAACATAAACACACAGTAAAGAAAAATTACAGTAAAATGGTAAATGGGGTATAGAACAAAACAAACGTAGGTTAATGTGTGTGAAGATAAATATGCGAGTTAAATATGTTTTTGACGTAACGACTTACGTAATGATATATGTGATGACGTAACGACATATTTAAATATGGCATATTTAAATATGACATATTTAAATATGAAATATTTAAATATGACTATTTGGTAGTAAAAAAAATAATAATCCGAATTTTGACAAAATATAATATAATATAATATAATATAATATAATATAATATAATATAATATAATATAATATAATATAATATAATATAATATAATAATAAAAATTTTTAAATTTTTATTCTGAGAAAATATTCCAAAATTCAAGTTTGTGTATGTAAAACCTCTCAGAGGTTTGTTAACGATTTTGGACACTGAAAAAAAATGAATAATGGAATCAAGGATAAATAATATTCTTGAATATAACCAGACTTCCTGAATTGTATATGTGATTTCTTTAAAATGTCAACTTTGCGAATATACTGTCAGTGGATATAAGCAGGATTCCTGAATTGTATTTGTGAATTTTTTTAAAAATGTTCAAAATGTCAACTTTGCGAATATAGAGTCTATCAGAGGTCCGTCAAGGATTTTGCCCACTGCGGCCAAACGGCGAGTTGGCATGCATAACCACCATATGCAGAATGGAGCTAAGGATGAGTACTGTCCATGGATATAAGCAGAATTCCTGAATTGTATTTGTGAATTTTTTAAAAAATGTTCAAAATGTCAACTTTGCGAATATAGAGTCTATCAGAGGTCCGTCAAGGATTTTGCCCACTGCGGCCAAACGGCGAGTTGGCATGCATAAACACCATATGCAGAATGGAGCCAAGGATGAGTACTGTCCGTGGATATAAGCAGAATTCCTGAATTGTATTTGTGAATTTTTTAAAAAATTTTCAAAATGTCAACTTTGCCAATATAGAATCTATCAGAGGTCTGTCAAGGATTTTGCCCACTGCGGCCAAACGGCGAGTTGGCATGCATAAACACCATATGCAGAATGGAGTCAAGGATGAGTACTATCCGTGGATATGAACATAATTCCTGAATTGTATTTGTGAAATTTTAAAAAAATGTCAACATTGCGTATATCTAAGTTATATGATAGAATAAAATATGGTTTTAAAAATAAAAATTTTAAAAGTTTCAAAAATCCAAAAACAATGGTAAGGAATAGTAAGAAGGATTAAATGGTATTTCGTCATTAAAGTTTTTAAAGAATATGGAATAGTTACAAAGTCATGTAATCTTTAATTGAAGGAAACCCTTATACTAAAACAAAACATTTTTAAGATAAATTAGAAAAAATTTTGATTAAATCTGAATATAGCTTAATTGCAAATTTTTCTGAAATTACCCAGGTTGATAAAATTAAAATTTTTTTTCTGTCGCACTGGATATCTCAGTCAATTCAGGTATATAATATTATTATAAAGTGTAATGCCAACAAAACACTTTTTTTCTTTTATTGAATCAAATCAAGCAAGTCGTTTTCGGAATATGCTCTAATATATTGTGTAACCCCTTTAATTTTTCAAATAGTAATTTATCGCGAGAACCAGAGTCTATTCAAAAAAAATGATTCATAGGCTTAGTACTTCACAATAAATGTATCGGAATTAAATTCCGTGCGGCAGAATCAGTATAATTCTTATTATTAAAAACGTCATTAAATAATTGCAAATATTTCATAATAAATTTTCGTTACTTCTCTTTAAAATATTTCTATCCTCATATACGGTTTTCTTTTAATAAAAGATTGCATTTTTTCAAATATTTCCTTTATTTTTCACAATTCGTTATAAGTCTGCTATTAAAGGTTTTATTATAATTTTCAGTACTATTTTTGGATTTTTGCGTAAAATTATGGTTGAGTTTGCAATAATAAAATTGTATACTACATTAATGTGAAGATTTCGCCTTGATTTTGCTTTGAAACGTGCATAAGAACTTTTCGTTTTATATTAGAAACAAATAAGTTATTTGGCAGAAATTACAATAACTAAAACATTATTTCTTAAGATAGTATCACAAGAACAACATTTTTAAAATTTTAAAGTAAGGATTAAAAATTATAGTGTGTAAATAAATATTACAACTGTATTTTGTTTTAACAAATAAGTATTTATGTCAGTACAACAACAAAAAAAACTATGAATTATTAAAATCAAATTTTTAATACAATTACCAGTACAAAACCAGCCTTATTTAAAATGGTAAAAAATAATATATGTAAGAATAATTTAAAATATAGAAGCAAATGTGGTCATGTACATATGTATATTAGAAAAAAGGAATAAAATATTACTGATATTTGAAAAAAATTTTTGATTTTTCATCGATCGTTCGATCGTTCTGATATCGTCAATAACATGAACAATTCCATTTTTGTATTCAATAAACATTTGATTTCAAATTTAATAGAATGGATATTTTATTGAGAAAAAACTGTGAAAAATGTTAAAATTCAATTCTATAAAACGTTAAACATAAAACTTTGACTTTTTTTCTTTAAATTATTACTTAAATATTCGATTTGATATATTAATTTATATATATATATATATATATATATTTTTTTTTTTTTTTTTTTTTGATTAAAGCCTTTCCTAATTAATCCGCATTTTCGCTATCGTTCAACCCACTGTGCGTCGAACTCACACAGTTCTACCAGATCAAATATCGTTACCATCCGATACACACACAAACAAACACCAACAAGTAATCCCTGCAAGCATTTAGTGAATTCTTTTTCGAAATAGCTCACTTCTTCCCACTCTTAGAAGTGCAATAGAAGATTTCTCTCAATTTTCCAATAACAAAATGTATTAGTATACGAATTTAATCTTCTAAACGTAACTTCTTTAAACACTATTAGAAGTTGTTTGGATAACTGTTACAATTATCTAAAAACGAAAACACTATTTTTCAACACCTTTGCTAGCATTTTGATTGTTTTTTAACAATCCACATAATCTGTCGAATTTGGCACTCTAAGATGATTAATAGTAGAACGTGCAAAACTTTACAAAAACAACACACATTAGGTTCGAAATTTTATCATAAAATCATAATTTTGACGATGGTTTACATTTCATAATGGGAAAAAGAACAAGCAGAAACAATATAATTTTGCTTAGTAAAAATATAAGTTTTGAAGTGATTAGAGTGAAAAAATAATGAAATTAACTAAAATTATTTATGTAAACAAAAAATTCATAAGTTTTACTTATGAAAGGAAAATTAAGAAAATAAGGTAAGCGTTTATCAAAATTAAAAAGAAATTATTAATATTTCAACTAGTTCTGGGCAAGCGAATAAATTTAGGAAAACATTTTCATTTTCTATAAAATTTAAATATGTTATTAACAATTTGAGGGCTAGAACATGGACGGAAGATTTTGTTTTATATAAAATTCTTGATAACTTAAACAACATTTTTTAAAAGTGTGGGAGTTTGACTTATGTATGACATGCCTGCAGCAAAAGTCGTTAATTTTCAGAATAATTTTCTACAGAACAAAAAATTGAGAATATATTAAAAAATCGATTTTACAAGTCTATTCTGTGGTATATTAAAATTTGTATATGCAGCAAAATCAAAATTTTGACAATGCATTGCATTAGAGTATCCGAGAAATATTTTAGCAGAGCTGAATTTTTGTACTTTAAATTTGAATTTTCAAAATTTTAAATTAAATTTTTTTAACAGTTTGAAAAGAATTCAAATTCTTGTTATTAAATATTTTGAAGAAATTGTTTTGTTGTTGTAGCGGTATTTATTTCTAAGCTAATTGTTCGAGAAAGTATGATTTTAAGAAACTATATGGTGTTCGCCTTGTAGAAAGTGTAATACATTTGTTCTTTAATTATATTTCTGTAGAAAAACTGGCGATAACCAAAAAATTTTTATTTATTTTAATTGCATAGAAAATTCAATACAAAATTAAAATAAATAATAATGTAGTCTTGTAATATTTAGAAATCGTATATTATATTACTAAAAAACATTTTGGAAATATTGAATTACACATTTTATAATGCGAACATCATAACCTTTCTAAAAATCATACATTGTCGCCGAATATACTAATAACTGCAGAAAATTTAGCAAATTTTTCTAATAGATGTTAAATGTTCATTTCAAAATTTTTTGAATTCAAAATTGTTTTCTATAATAAATACAAGGAAGAGTTATTTTTGTTATTTAAAAAATAAATTAGATTTAATAATTATTCTTATTTTATTATATATATGTACCTACTTTATTAAATTTGAAGGAAACAAATATTCTTTTCTAATTTTGTACTTAAAATATTTCTTAGTATTCTTTTTTAATTTATTTATTTTTTTATGTTAATTTGAATTTAAAATGTAAGTATTACTGGCATTATTATTTTAAAAATTTTATGCAAAATAGTTTTAAAATTCAGCAAATATTTTCTATCGAAAGTTTAACTACATCGGCACACCGGGAAGTTTATATGTATCGCTTTTACTATCGAATTCTGATATAGTTAGAGATAGCATCTTTTGAGTATTGTATCTTTTGGGGATTGGAAGATTCGAATTAGGATTTTTTATTACACACTTTTTACTGCGTCATAGTAAATCTTATACGTGACGTACAAAATTTACTAAAGCGTTACAAATTCTGAACTGCTTAGTAACACCGTTCGGTAAGAATTGTGCAACGAAGAGATAGTTCCGTTTGAGTAACGCTTTAGTGGGGACTTGAAGATTCGAATTAGTGACTTTCAATACTGACTAACGGGTTACTCAAAAGGAACTATCGCTTAGTGGCACAGTTCTTCCCGAACGGTGTTACTAAGTATATCAGAATTCGATAGTAAAAGCGACGCAAATCAACTTCCTGATGTGTCGATATAATTACGCTTTCGATAGAAAATGTTTGCAGAGAATGGTCACATGAATAAAAATTCCCATTCCCAACGGTTATTTTTTGTGCTTTTGATATCCTATTGAGTTTTTTATAATTGTATTTTATTTCTGTGTGTACTAATAATGTTGTCTACTTGTAGCTGACTTTTGTGTTCTATTGTCTTTTCGTAAATTTATTTATGAAAAAATCCTAACAAATTAGTACACTCAACTCGTTTCTTTCACTCATGTATGATAATTATTTCCACGAATATGCATGTGCTACATGCAACCACAGCATCAAAAAATATAAACTAGTTGCTGTTTATAAGAAAAAATCACAAGAAATAAAACGCATTTTAGTCAAAAAGTAGTCGCAAAGTTGATATTTAGAAAATTAAAAAAAAAAATCACAAATACAATTCACGAATTCTGCTTATATCTACGGACAGTACTCATCCTTGGCTCCATTCTGCATATGATGTTTATACATGCCAACTCGCCGTTTGGCCGCAGTGGTCAAAATCCTTGACAGACCTGTGATAGACTCTATATTGGCAAAGTTGACATTTTCAAAATTTTTTAAAAAATTCACAAATACAATTCAGGAATTCTGCTTACATCCACGGACAGTACTCATCCTTGGCTCCACTCTGCATATGGTGTTTATGCATGCCAACTCGCCGTTTGGCCACAGTGGGCAAAATCCTTGACAGACCTCTGATAAACTCTATATTGGCAAAGTTGATATTTTGAAAATTTTTAAAAAATTCACAAATACAATTCAGGAATTCTGCTTACATCCACGGAAAGTACACATCCTTGGCTCCACTCTGTATATAGTGGTTATACGTGCCAACTCGCCGTTTGGCCACAGTAGGTAAAATCCTTGACAGACCTCTGATAGACTCTATATTGGAAAAGTTGACATTTTGAAAATTTTTTAAAAAATTCACAAATACAATTCAGGAATTCTGCTTATATCTACGGACAGTACTCATTCTTGGCTTCATTCTCCATATGGTGGTTATGCATACCAACTCGCCATTTAGCCACAGTGGTCAAAATCCTTGACAGACCTCTGATAGACTCTATATTCGCAAAGTTGACATTTTGAAAATTTTTTAAAAAATTCACAAATACAATTCAGGACTTCTGTTTATATCCGCGGACAGTACTCATCCTTGCCTCCATTCTGCATATGGTGGTTATGCATGCCAACTCGCCGTTTGGCCACAGTGGTCAAAATCCTTGACGTTTTGAACATTTTTTAAAAAATTCACAAATACAATTCGGGAATCCTGCTTGTATCCACGGACAGTATATTCGCAAAGTTGACACTTGAAAAAAATTACATATACAATTCAGGAAGTCTGGTTATATTCAAGAATAGTATTTATCCTTGATTCCATTATTCATTGTTTTCAGTGTCCAAAATCGTTGACGAACCTCTGAGAGGTTTTACATACACAAACTTGAATTTTGGAATATTTTCTCAGAATAAAAATTTTAAATTTTTATTATTGTATTATATTGTATTATTATAAATTTATTTGCTTTTAATATTTCATTAAATTTTGTCAAAATTCGGTTTATTATTTTTTTTACTACCAAATAGTATTATTTAAATATTTCATATTTAAATATGTCATATTTAAATATGCCATATTTAAATATGTCGTTACGTCATCACATATATCATTACGTAAGTCGTTACGTCAAAAACACATTTAACTCGCATATTTATCTTCACACACATCGTAGGTTAATATACGAGTACTACCAAGAAAATCGTTAGTCAAATCAACGAACCATTTTATTTAATTTCCTGATGTTTTCGTAAATTAGTCAAATTAAAGAAATTTCTTAATTTGACTAATGGATTTTATGGATTTTAATTATTTAAAAGTTGGTTAATTTTGACGAAATTTCAATCAAATTTAATATTTTTCATTATTTTTGTTTCGCAGTTTATCTACCCTATTTTTTTAACTCAACAAAATTTCAGTTAATTTAAATTCATTCCTAAATTTCCGTAGGAATATTTATACCCTAAACCACCATAGCTGGATGGGGTATTATGCGTTTGTGCTGATGTTTGTAATGCATAGAAAAAGTTATCCAATCGAAAATCATTTTTACGTGAAAGTTAATTTATTTTTATTCCGTTTAAAAAAAAAAAAAAAAAATTATTTTATATTTTATTATTTACAATTTATATTCATATTATTGAGCCTTCAAAGGGACCCGCCTTTTGGGCTGGTGTATGATCCGGCTTTTTTGTTACTTATTTACTAACTGACTTAAAGCTTAAACTTCTAATCAGCAAGAAGCATAATTTATCCATTCGTCAGGTTGTCACCGTTAAAAACGACGGTTTTAAGTCACAATTTAAAATAAATGAAACAATTGTTGCAGACACTACGTCAGCATAAAATAAGTTGCGCGTGTAGATATTTTGTGGGTGTAGTTTAATTTGTGGAAAACAAATAATTTTGAAAATAAGATTTTAAGGGATATGGCGTCATATCTTAACTCCTCCCCCTGTAAGGTAATTCGCCCCGATTGTTAAGATATTGGTAATTCATTAGTGCTACAGAATCTTTTATTTGATTCTTCAAAACTTGATGTTGCAACCGTAGAAGCCTTTTGTTCGACTTCTTCTTCAACCATTGCACAGTGGGGCAGAATCGAAATTTTTTTGAAATAAATCTGTAACTTCTGATCGGCTGGCTCGATTTTCATGAAATTTGGTATAGGCGTATCAGAGGAGTTTACTATATTAAGGAGTGTACAATAAACCGCTCAGGGGCGGAGATATGGGGGCTCAAACTTAGCTACCTCCCACATAAAAAATTTTTAATCGCTTGCCAAATTTTTGTTTCTTGTCCGATTTCAAATATTTTTATATATTGTTGTAGATCCTGATAAGACCTATAAAAAACATGCTTATAGTTTTCGAGTTATTTGCGTTTGAATTTTTAAGCACCATAATTTTGCATGTTCTTGGTCCAGAATTTTACATATATATCCTAGTATTTCCGACCGATTTTATTAGTTCTTTTTTATTTATTATTTATTAAGTAAAAAATTTTTAAGTTGATATCTTTACCGAGTCCAAAAAAGACGACTTTTTGTGTTTCTTTAGCCGAAAAAGTATCTACACTCTTTTTTATCTAAAATAAAATTTTCTTCAGCAACATATAATAATTTTGCACCCTTCTGAAAGGTAACTTCACAAAAATGACCTTAAGATAAAAAAAAAAACAAACCCATTAACTCAATTAGTCATGGTACATACCATCCCGAATTCGACCCATTTTATGTGAAAGTTTTGATTTTAGACCATATTTCCTCAAATCGCAAAGCACGAATAGACAAGCGGAATATATTTTAAGAATCTTCGATATGTTGTCAACAGTTTTAAAAATCTACGGAATTTCCGAAAAATGTGGATTCTATAGCCAAAAATGTAAAAAAATCCCATTTTTGGGAATTTTAATTAGTTTTTCTGGGAATTCAGGAAAACGCTACCCCTGATTTATATTAATAAGATCCACATTTCCTGCAAATTTCATTGAGATATCTTTATAAACAAATATGTTATTACAATTAAAAAATTTCTCCAAAAACCTCAAATTAGGCCCTTTGTTTGGATTATATCTAATCTTAAAAATACCTAAATTTTAAAAACATGTATTCCAAATTAAGCTTATCCTTTAGCATATATAATTTCCAATCTTTTGCGGAAAGATTCAAGTCAATATCATACCTCATTTCAGAAATATGCGCCTTTAAACTTTTATATCTCCAATTTATTGTATATATGACTAAATTTTTACAAACTTGCAACTTTTGCCTTTAGCTTTGCGTGAATAATTACTTAGAAAATTATGAATATTTCTGTATACTTTTAATAATATCTATACACAAAATATTTTTATAAAAATAATTAATAAATATTTTTTATTTTTAACAGGGTTACCGCATTTCCCAAATCTAAGTAAATCTTTATCCTTTTCTAAGCATTCATATATTTCTATTAATCAATTTAAAATAACAAAACAAACAAAAAATGTCTATTTTAACTTAATCAATATTATTATTTTTGGTATTTATCATCTTTCTTAATGAATATTCTATTTCTAATACGATTTTTTATTACGTATTTACATTAAATTTTTGTAGACAATTTTTCTAATATTTTAAACTTTTACTACTTATTTTCTATAAAATAATCTGTTGCATCTGTATACATATCTAAAAAATAATAAAGGTCCTTCAAGTCTTCAGTATTTTGAGTTGATAAAGGCTCATAATAAATCCAACGTTTTCTCATTGATGTTAGTACAGGGTCTGATGATAACAATATGCTGTTAAAAATATCCTCGTTTTGTGACGTTCTGGAGCATTTCCTGGAGCTGAATAATTGAACGTGCTTAAAATATCTGTTTCCTGCTTCTTGAGCCTCTTTTGTAAGCTCTCCAAGCGGAAGAATATTTCGTTCAATTACAATATCGTCATGGCACAATACTTTATGTACTGTTGGTGTCATTTATTGCTATGGATATAGAGAAACAAGTAGTTTATATTTCTGTTGCATATTCTCCAAATCGAGCAGAGTTAATTTTGTGCTTACTATTAATTGCCATTAATAGTATGTTAGTACTTTCAAGTAACTCTTTATTAATACCAGTTATTTTAGATGTAGCTTCGAAATTTCCGAAAAACCTTCTTACTTCCTTCATTTGTACTACCACCAGTCGGCAGAGGTTTGTTAATGTTTAATCTCGTCTCTTCCCTGAATTCTACTTTTCTCAGACATTCTAAGTGCTTTTATATCCTCGTTGTTTGTAGGTTTTGTTAATTTTCTGGTGCAGAAAATCTCCATGAACCGTATTCTGTCGTAAAGTGGAGATATTCCTAAAGACAGAAATTCTTCATTAATACTCCTTGCTTTACCAATATCCGGAAATTTTGATTTCATCTCATCACATAGTGAGCATTTCCAAAAAGAAGATGTTTCAGTAATGGCATTACTCACCTTTCCATCAATCATTGTTAGAGTAAGTTGAAAGGATATGTCGAATGTGTATTTGTTTACAGTTATTGAAAGAAGTTGTAAAACATTTATTTCTTCTTTAATATATTCCACTAAATCTTTTGTTTTTGTCTTCGACTCCCTTGTATATTCGAACCAAATAGATCTGCAAAAATGTTTTGATCCTGGAGTGGTGTTAAGCCATATATCTTCAAATGAGTTTTTACACTTTGATGAAGATTGATTTAAGGAATAATATCGCATTCTTAATGGCACCAAAGATGCTATAAATACGATTTTATAATCCGCCATTTTTTTACTTCCACTAGAATGCTTGTATTCAGGAAGGGCTGATAGTCCGTCACATCCCCACTTACAGATTAATACAATGTCACTCTTATTTACTTTTTCCAACTGATCTGCAGAAAAATCTGCAACTATCCTGGTAACTGTATTCTCATGCTTCCTTTTCGGTAACCGAAATAGATGGTAAAATAGTTTGCTTTTTTCTTTGAATATCCTTGTATGATGGTAGAATTGAATTCAAGCAGAGCTTTTCTTAAAATTTGATATTTGTTTCAGCTGAGGTCCAGTTCAAGCATTAAAGCAATTGCTTCCTCCTCTGTAACATTTGATTGTGATGCTATAGTAGGTACACTTTCGGCAATCCGTTTAAGACGTTTTGGTGATGCAGTTGGCAGTATTTCAGCAATATTAATTGCACTCTTTGGTTGCTTCTCCTTTTTTAACATTTCTTTGAATGTATCAGAAACCTCTTCATTCGAAATTATAGAAAGATTATGGACCAGTCTTTTCTTCTTAGATCTTGTGCTTAAATCATAATGTGTCTTGCAGGATGCTCCAGTTGATATTTTGCACGCCGATATTTCTATATCAGTATCCATCCAATCGGAATGTTTAATTTTTAATCTGTTAGTACGCTGATTCAAGGACTTCATTTTTACGTCATACAACTTTAAAAGGCTCTCTATCTGAGATTTACCAATGACGTCGACTTTTGCATGATATGTAGTTTTTATGAATTCCACTATAGCTTCTAAAAGATTAAGATCATTTTTAGATAAACTCCACAGAACACAACACAATTGTTCATGCTTCAATGTAATCACCATGGTAATCAACTTCGTTATGATATTGATAAGGATTAGCTGCGCTTTTATATATATCTATTAGATATATCGCACAGATATATATTCTGTGAATTTTCATTAGGTAAAATATCTGAAAGAGTCAATTTGGAAAAGTACCTATACCGAATTCATTGATATTATACGTTGCTGTTAGGTATCACCGAAAAGGATATTACCTATGCATTGTCACTAGCTCATAAAAATATAGATTTTGAACCATCAGTAATAGATAAATGCTGCAGCTAGGTATCACCGGAAAGGAACCCTGTACATTGCCACTAGATATTAAATATATAAATTTTTAACAATCGCCAATAGATAAATACATTTGTTAAATTTAGGTAAACACCATAAATATAAACTAAATATAAATATAAATTAAATAAATACATTTGTTAAATTTAGGTAAACACCATAAATATAAACTAATAAAATACTTATCGATTAAGTTAAAATAGATATTTTTTGTTTGTTTTGTTATTTTAAATTCATTAATAGAAATAGATGAATGCTTAGAAAAGGATAAAGATTTACTTAAATTTTGAAATGTGGCAAACCCTATTAAAAATAAAAAATATTTATTAATTATTTTTATAAAAAAAAGTATACAGAAATATTTATAATTTTCTAAGTAATTATTCACGCAAAGCTAAAGGGAAAAGTTGCAAGTTTGTAAAAATATAGTCATATATACAATAAATTGGAAATATAAAAGTTTAAAGGCGCATATTTCTGAAATGAGGTATGATATTGACTTGAATCTTTTCGCAAAAGATTGGAAATTATATATGCTAAAGGATAAGCTTAATTTGGAATACATATTTTTAAAATTTCTTTCGCTATTTAGAAATAAACCAAACAAAAGGCCCAATTTGGGGTTTTTGGAGAAAATACACATTTTTTAATTGTAATAACATATTTGTTTATAAGGATATCTTAATGAAATTTGCAGAAAATGTGGACCTTATTAATAGAAATAAAAGCTCGTTAACCAAATTTTAATCAGGGGTAGGGTTTTCCTGTATTTCCAAAAAAACTAATGAAAATTCCCAAAAATGGCATTTTTTACATTTTTGGCTATATAATCCACATTTTTCCGAAGTCCCGTAGATTTCGATTTAAAACATTTAACAACATATTGAAGATTCTTAAAATATATTCCGCTTGTCGATTCGTGCTTTGGGATTTGAGAAGAAATGGTCTAAATCAAAACTTTCATATAAAATGGGTCGAATTCAGGAGGGTGTATACCATGACTAATTGAGTTATTGGGCTTGTTTTTTATCTTAAAGCCATTTTTGTGAAGTTACTTTTCAGAGAAGTGGAAAATTCTTATATATTGCTAAAGAAACTTTATTTTAGATAAAAAAGTGTAGATACTTTTTCGGCTAAAAAACACAAAAAGTCGTCTTTGTGCAATTTTCAAATTCAAAATCGTTTATTTTTGGACTCGATAAAGATATCGACTTAAAATTTTTTTAGTCAACAGATAATTTTGTTCTTTAACTAGTTAAAAAAAACTAATAAAATCGGTCGGAAATACTAGGATATATATGAAAAAATCTGGACCAAGAACATGCAAAATTATGGTGCTTAAAAATTCAAACGCAAATAACTTGAAAACTATAAGAGATAAATAGGATATGTCTTTTATAGGTCTTATTAGGGCCTACAACAATACATAAAAATATTTGAAATCGGACGAGAAACAAAAATTTGGCAAGTGATTAAAAATTTTTTTGTCAGATGTATCTAATTTTGAGCCCATTTAGCTCCGCCCCTGAGGGGTTTATTGTGCTCCTCTTCCAAACTTAACATTTTACACTCACTCCTCTTCTACGCCTGTACCAAATTTCATGAAAACCCAACTAGCCGATCAGAAGTTACAGGTTTATTTCCAAAAAATTTCGATTCTGCCCCACTGTGCATTGTTATGACATTTATATCGGAATTTGATTTTGATATCAGTTTGATAAATATTAAGCAGATTACAATAATTACTAAAATAGATAAACCGATTTTTGTGGAAAACATTAAGTGTCCTTTAGTTGATATTGAATTTATTTCGTCTATATCATTCACTTTTCTAAGTAAGGTTTTTCATGAAGGTTTTTCATCATTTCTAAAGATAGGATTTACTCAACTATCGATTCATTGGATGATAACTGTAGTACAGCTGGAAGTGTTTTCAAGTTTGAAACTTCTTTTGAAGTGAATGTTCGATTCTCAATACTAATTGTTTCATTATGAATTTGAATAAAGTATGTTCCCGATAATTGATATCTTTTATTTTCAAATATTTCTACAACTCCGTTAAATTGATTTAAAAGTATTGTTCCTTCATTTATTTCTTGTACAGTAGGGACGTGTTGATTGTTTACAAATGTGCAATTGCGATACTTGCTTTTTAAAAGTAATGGTATACAATTTGTTTTACTTACGTCTATTAAATTTTCATTATTACAAATACATAAATTATTAAATTGTAGGGGCGCTTGTAGCGAAACATATTTTTTCCTTACACCACTTTTCACAAAAATAAACTTCCTTATCAAATTTCAAAAAAAAAAAAAAAAAAAATTTTTTTTCTAACTTTAGGATTAGTAAAACTAGATGATCTTTTTTTCAAACTCCTCCTAAAATAACCAAGCAGATAGTTTATAAATAAAATTTTTCTTTATTTTATTCAGTTTTTTTTTGAAAGTTTGTTTTAAATAAATAAATAAATAAATACATAAAATAACTGAATGAGTGAATGATTGTATAGATCGTTATGTTTTATATTTAATATCATTTTTGTTGCTATGTTATTAACAAAACATAAAAGCATAAATACCACTCTGTGCTTTTGTTCATGCATTGGTATTAATGATAAAACAGTAGCGAGTATTTGGGGTGAAGTTGTCTGTTAATGTTTATGCTAAAGTATGTATGTATTGGGATTAACATGATTTTTCCAAGGAATTTCGTGTAAAACTGAGGTATAAAAGCCAGGAATGTGTCCAGAATCTTCCTTTTCTATTATACCATCACCTGCAACTTTTATCGGGAAAAAAAAATAAAAGTTTTTTTTAAAAATAATTTTTTTATTCAACAAATATACAAGAGGGAACTTGTAAGTATAAATGCAAATTAAAAGTTACCATAATACAAGTGAATAAAAATAAAAATAGCTAACTATTTGCTTGCCTAAAAGATTTTTTTATAAAATCGCGATTTTTGCATTTTATTAAAGAAATTCTCTTACTGGGCACAATATTATTAAGGAATTCCGGAGGATCTATTCGAAGATAAAAGTTGGACACATTTTTTTTTATGTTTCTATTCGAAGTTTATTGTAGGAAAAAAAGGTAATTAATTAAAGAAAAAAAAATCAAACATACCTACATACATACATACAAAAGCATAACAATTAACTATTACTAACTTAACTCTAAAAAGCAGTATAAAAACTCCTTCGTAGACTATTTTAGGAGAAGTTCTTTTATATCGTCACCACGAGCCCCAACCACCTCCGGCGAAGGAACCACGATTCAGAGTAGGTGCCCCGGAACGCCAGGAAAAAGTGTTGTGAGTGAGTTATTTTTGTGATTGCAGTGAAAATTTGCATAAAAAAAGAGGAAAATTTAAAATAAAATAGTTAAAAGAAATAATCAATAGGAAAAGAAAAATATAAAAAAATCTTACCTATAGGTGAAATCCCATTTCTGAAATCTAAAAAAAAGCAAAAAAAAAAAATAAAAACAAGAAGAAGAAAAATAAATTGCTCAAATAAAAAAAAATAGCTAAAACAATACATAAAAGCTTACCTTGAAAAAGAAAAACCCAAATAATTATATTGAAAACTTAATGTTAATTAAAATTACTATGAAAAAAAAATCTTTAAATTAAAACGTAATGTTGTAATTTTGAATTTAAATTAATGAATTTGCAAAAATCACCAATCATGCGAAAATTATAGAGAAAAAAAAAATAAAACAAACGTCATAAAAAGCTAAAAATAAATCACATAAAATAATAGTACCAAAACAAAAATAAAAATCGAGATTATAAAAAAAAAGAAAATCGCTAAAAAAAAATCTTTCATCCAGGCTCAGATATAAGCATTATAAGCAGTTATAAATAACATAATAGTGCGGTTCATAAGTTTAAACGCAGTAACCAAAAATACACTTAATTACAGAAAAAAATAAAAAATAAAAAAAGTAAAAAAAATATATATATATATATTTTAAATAAGCATTTTTTTAATAAAAGAAAAAAAAATAAAAAAATAATAATAAAAGAAATATATAAACGGAAAAAAAAAATATTAACTAATGTAAAAAAATTTAAAAATAAAGAAAGTAAAATCATCAAATCTTCAACTGGCACCACTACAACCTGAAAGATCTTTCATCGTTGGAGTTCCCGTACATACATACATACAAAGTAAGATCTACCACATTAACTTTATAGTTTCCATTTCCTAAAATTAATAATACCCACTATTGTTGAAAGTAGCATCAAATCATAAATATTTGGGAGATGTTAAAATTTTTTTAATGTGATACTTGCTTATATATATGTAATTTTGCATTTGAATAAGAAAATATTAAAAGAGTCGTACGCGAAAAAAAAACGACTAAAATGAGTCCAAATTTCATATCAAAATATTAAAAATTGACGGAAATATTCAAAAAAAATTTAATTAATTTATTATAAATTAACGCTGATTAAAACAATCTAAAAATATATAAATTTTGATTGGTTTATATGAATTCGCCGTATTGTGCAAATACACCAAATTCCATTTTTAGATTGTTTTCTTAAGTGCAGTGTTACATTTTGTTTTGTTAAACTCATTTTATGACTTTTTTTTTCATTTGCATCGCATTAATATTCCAAGTTTTTATATTAATAATAATAATTAGAAAAAATATTTAAATAATAAATAAAAAAAAAAAATGTTTATTTAAAAAAAAATAATAATAAAAATATATATACATATAAAAAAAAAACAAATGAATAATATCAGTGACTCCTAGGTTCGAGTCCTATATGGACCAACAAAATTTTTTTATATTGTTTTTATTTTTTATTGTTAATTAAATAATATTAATTAATTTAATATTATTTTTAATGTTTTTGATTAAATTCTCATAAAAAAAAATCAAAGTAATCATTAAAGAGATATGTATGTATATTTTTTTATGCAATTTGGTTAACTGCTTTCTCGGTATAATTTTTTTCTGGTACGGCCTGAGTTCGATTCCCAGCGGGGACAAATTTTTTTTTATTTTTTTTATTAAATTTTATATATTATTTAAAATTTTTTTTAATATTTCAAAATTAAATTATTAATAAAGGTAGCCGAATTGGATGCCTATATAAATTCTTTTTCAGCAAATTTTTTTTTGGTGATTTTTGCAAACCCAGTTTTTATTGAATTATGTTATTCTGTAAGAATGTTAATTCTATATAATTTTGCAATAAGTTAATTTTTTGAATAATATATGTTCGGTTTAATTTTCAATTTCCAATAAATATTATGTATATAATGGAAAAATAATTGGATAAAGCAGTTTGATTTGAAAGGCTATTGATAGTATAGGTGTAAGAATTTGGGATCATGTATAACATTAATGTCGTTGTGATTTTTGCATGATCATGGTTGGGAGGTAAATTTTGGTTGTGGCAACATCTATCACAACTGTAATGTTAAAGAAACATAACAATTTGTTATTTGAACAATTTGGGCCTTTTTATTCACCTTGATATTTCAGCATGCACATTAAAGTTACCTTCTGTAGAATGATTTATTAGATGAGTTGAAAAAGCAACGAATCCACCCTTTAGCCGACGAGAAAATAGCCGGTAACAAGATGCATGCTACTCGCTGATTTCTACTCTAAACCTGATTAAAATTATTTTTATTATTTAAACAACGTTACATGCTACAAAATTGATTACATCTATTTTTTATTTCAAACATTTTATCTTTACATCCAATTATATTTTTGGAATTAATTTTTACAATTTTTTTATTTTTTGTTTTACTGGTTTAATTAATAATTTTTCACAATTTATTTTGTTAATTGCAGGTAAATTTATTACGTAAGTTAATTTAGAATAGTCTGTAGTTATCTTAACTGTAGCAAAACCTAAAGCTTCTTCTAAATTGTTGTAAGGAAATTCTTCGAGATCTAAAAATTGTTTGGCTTCACTGATTTCTTTTTCCGAAAGTATAAGCGAATTAATTAATTTTGATAATATACATTCTATTTCTAATGGAGTCTTCTATAGTTCTTTGAATTTCATCTAAAGACTGAATTGTTTTTAAAATATCGTTAGTAGTATTCGTCAATAAATTTATCCTACCAATGAACCTTTTATTAATAATTTTCTGTCGTACGTTATTCGTAAGTAGTCCATTTATTTTGTTCACTACAATGTTATGATCATCGTTATCGGGTGAACCAGCTATCCATTTCCAAGCTGTGCCAATAATGTCAATTGACCGTTTAACTCTTGGTTTCATTCTTTTAATTTGATTTCTTATTTGTTCGATATCATGAAGCAAAAATGGTAGCAATGTACTATTTCTTAATACTTTCTTCTGAATTTCATTGTCCAGATCGTTAATAGTTCGTTCATATTCGTTAAGTTCTAAAATATGAATAAGTTTAAAGTTTCCGTTCTGTAGTCTTGCTTGTCCTTCGTGTATTGAAATTAATTGTGAGTTCGTATAGTCTAGTATTTGAACTTCTGTCTTATAAGTCTCAAATAATGTAAAAAGTATTATTAAAAACTTCATTTTCTATAAAGGAAAAAAAATAAAAAATAAAAACACAATAAACAAGATTAATTTCAGATACTTTAAGTTCTAATGTTATCTTTATGTATAATTCTGTAGCGAAACTTAATTTTTACTTTATTACCTAAATTTTCTTTAATTTTTGTTTTTTGAATCGTGGCAATAGTTTATTTCTTTGCCCTATAATCTATTCATATATTATATCGCCTGGTTGATAAATTTTTACTTGGCTTGGATTATTTCTTGATATCATTTTATCCTGAGCCTTTTTTAATTTTTCTACTAAATTATGTGGAGCCCTGTTAAAAAGTATATCTACTGGTTTGTTAATCATTTTTGGGGAAAATTCTTCTAAGAATGATCGCCATCTCTTAATTTTTGCATTAGGGTTTCGTGTAGAAACTGCAAACGTTAATGGTTGATGATCTGTATGAATTTCAAGACTTGAGCTACAATATAAATAATTTCTTAAATTTTTTAAGGCCCATACGATAGCATAAAGTTGTTTTTCGTTTGTTGCGTAGTTCTTTTCTGTAGAATTTAATGTTTTGATATGAATGTTATCCTAATTAATCACCTACCGCATCATTAGGAGCATCAGTAGTAAGGCTGATTTAGTTAAATTTGTTCAGATAATAATTTTTTAGCTTATCAAAGGTGAGTATACGATGTTCATCTAGTTTTATTTCTATTTTCTTCGACATGTATTGTTATACTTTACCGTTTTCACCCGCTTGATATGTCGATAATGGTTTTGCTATTTGAGCGTAATTTTTTATAAATTTTCGGTAGTATCCTACTATTACAAGAAAACTCCTTAATTGCCTTAAGGTTTTGGGTAAAGGATAATTATTTATACTTTCTAATTTATTTGGGTCAGTTTTGATTACATTATGACCCACTATATAATCAAGAAATTCTACTTCTTTGGCGTAAAATTTAGATTTTTCTAATGAAATTTTCATTTTTGATTCTTTTAATCTATCAATTATTAATCTTAAATGTTTATAATGTTCTTCTAGAGTTTTTGAGTAGACAATTATATCGTCTATATAAACATGACATATTTTATCGATAAATTCGCGTAAAATATCATTCATAGCCCGTTGAAAATACTTGGACTGTTTTTAAGGCCAAAGGGTAATCTTATAAATTCGTATTTCCCGTTGTTAACGGAAATGCGGTTTTCTCAACATCTTCTTCTTTCATAAGGATCTGGTGGAAACCAGACTCCAAATCGATGGTTGAAAAATATTTTTTTGTCCCTAGATTGGACATTATTACATTGCAATTCGGAATGGGATATTTATCGCATACCGTGTTTTCATCTAATTTTATATAATCTATAACCATACGCAATTTTTGCGTACCATCTTCGTTAATTCCTTTTTTCGGAACTACCCATATTGGGGAGTTGTAAGGACTTTTACTAGCGCGAATTATTTTGTCCTCTAGTAGTCTTTTTATTTCATTATTTACAAAGCTATTTGCAGAAAGTGGATAAGGATATTGTTTGCTCCATATTGGGACTTCAGCAATTGTTCGAATTTCTGCTCTCATGTCCATCCTAAACGGTAAGTTCATATTTATATTTGAAAGAACTTTTTCAATATTTTTTATAACATTTTTTCTTAAAATGTTGAAAGATTCTTCACTTTCATCACTAAAATTAAATATTTCTTCATTATTTATTTTATTTAAAGCATTTTCTTTTAAATGCTCTTTTTTTGTTGCTGTATTTTCACTTGAATCATCTGACTCAATATTTAATATTTTCATAAAATTATACCCTATAAGGAGATCTGTCTCCAAATTTTCAATTTCGTAAAATCTTACATTAAAGCCAAAAATAGTGGCGTCATAAAAATATTTAATTATGGTAAAACCATTAATAGTTTTTACCCTCTTCTTAATAACTAATTCCTGTCTGTTCGTTAGAACTCCAAGACTACAATAGCAGCTTGTTGCACCGCTGTCAATTAGAATTTTGTATTTTCTTTCTATTGTGGACGCCTTGATGATGTAAGTCAGTCCGTTTCTTGACCTAAAAAAGAACCTTCGTTCATATTGTTAATTCCCTGAAATTTGTGTTGAGGCTGGTGACTTACTTGGCCACTATTATTTAATTGTCGTTTAAAACCATGTTGGAGATTGTTGAATGGTCTTGTATATTTTAAATTTTTGAAGGGTCTTGTTTCCTGATAATTGTTATTATGATTTTGTGGTTTTTCCTGTCTAAAATTAAATGTTGGCTTGGAAACAGCGAACGTCCATTGGTTTTAGGTTTATCTGGTATTGTCTATTATAATTATTAGGGAAACGTCGAATATTATTTCCTTTATTAACGTGGTTAATCTGTGGTTTATTAAAATGTAAAGCGAAATTAGCACGAACTCTATTCGCTTCTAATTCCTGGGTTTTTGCAAGTGCATCTGGCAAACTGGTGAAATCGAGCATAAGATGTCCGCCAAAGGAGGGTTTAATCCTGTCATAAAAACTCTAAGTGCGTATTGTCTATTCCTATTGTTTAGTTCTTTTGTAATGTCCGAGTGGGTTCCATGAGTCATTATAGTTTTGTTTATCAGGTCGGTCAGTTTTTTATGAACTTCGTTGTAGTAAGTCATTATCGACTGTGATCCTTGACGCATCACACTAAGTTCTTGTTCGATTATGTGTAAAGATAGTTTGTCAGCATAGGCAAAGTCTAGGCGACTGATAATTGCGTCAAAATTTAGTACTGTGCCATGATTAGTCAATGTGCCGTTGGCCTCATTAATAATTTTATTTCTTAAAATAGTTAAGGCGGAAAAATAACGCTTGCTGCCGTTTGCGTATATTTTCATGGAATTGGTAGCAGCTTCATGCCAGCTAACGTATGAATGTTTGCCGTCAAAAGTTAACAAGGATTTTATTACGTCCAGAAGTTCGTCACAACGTACGGTAATGCTAATTTTTTCTTCCTCAAATTCTCCTACCGTATTGCAAGCTGTTAACGCGCCCAAACTCCTATTTAGTTCTTCTATTCTAGCTATCAATGGAGCTGTCTGTGCTTCTATTAGAGTTTTTACTTGATTTGCACTACCCATTTCGTTTTCAAAATTAGTCCCTAAACTTCTAAACAAATTCGATAAATATTCTATTTCTGAATCCAGTTTTTCTAACTTTGTGTTTAATTTAAGATAGCCATAGAAAATAGATATTTTCTGTTATATCTAATACAGTTTATATTTACTTAAATTCACTATAAATCAGTACAAGTAAAGTATATTTTGAATAAATTTCTTAAGATTACTTACAACTATCGTTGCACAGTGGGGTCAAACGCAAATTTTTTGGTAATAAATCTGAATCTCCTAAACTACTGGTCGGATCAAATTGAAATGTATGGAAGAGTTGTAGAGGAGGACCTAAGCTTTCAGAAAAATCATCTCGTAGTCACCCTGTGATAACACGAGATAAGCTACAGGGTGTCAAAGTTAACTACCTCGAGTATGTAAAAGTTAAAAAAAATCGTAACTTGTACAAATGAAGTCCGATTTTAAAGATTTTTATATTTCTGGAAAGTGCTTAGCAAGATAAAGAAAAAATAAGCTTACTCATCTAAGTTATCTCTTACAGTTAAAAAGATATTTACGCTTGAATTTTGAATTTTTGATTTTTTGCCTCGACTTTCTTTCATTTTTCGGGAATAAGTCCGGAGATATATGAGGCAAAAATTTTTTAAAAATATTCTGTAATTTGCTACATATTTCAAAATAATATGCTGAAAGAATTTTTGGATTATCTCAATTCGTCTAGACGTGAAAAATATTCAAAGTCAGCACTCTGAAATTGGCATGAAAAATGGCTATTTTTTTACAAAAATATAGTACAATTCATTCACTTTTTTCTCAAAGTTCCGTTAATAAAAAAATTTTTTCCTTATTAATTTCAAAAGATAAGGCTTCATAAATGGTTAATAAAGAAATTTTGAATTGATTTAAGTTTGCACCCTACATCCAGCATTGGCCGAAAATTGTCAATGTTAAAAAATAGTTTCATTTTTATCGATTAATAAAAAAAATGTCACGCGAGCTTTTGTAAATTTGGTACCCATATTTTTTATAGAAATAGATTTAGAATGATTTAACACTAAACTGCTTCCCGCCCGGCCAAAAACGAATGCAGGAGTGGAGATTTTATGTTAAAAGTCAGTTTTTTTAACGACTATTTTTAAAAGCATATTAAAAGCATATTAGCATAATAGTTTTAATATCATTTCCTATGTAATGTATAAAACACAAATCAAGCTTTCATTCCTAAAAAAATCAATAAAATAGCTCCAATAACCTATTTTTGGTAATTTTTCAAAAATAAATTTTTTTTCCAAAAATAGCTGAAAATCCAAAAAAATTAAATTTTTTTAATACAACTCCACTAATTTTGCAAATACTTTAAAAATGTTAAAAGAATATAAAAATAGACTTATTTACCAATTCAACGATATATAAAATGTTGATATAGGTCATTTAATAATAGTAATATAATGGCCTCAAAACTACCAAGTCACGTCAAAAGTTGCAAAATTCACTATTTTGTTCCGTATTTCCATATGTGTGTATACGTAACATTTTAGTTTTCTAATGTATTATGTAGGTATATATTTGTTATTATAAAGTAGTAAATTCTTTATTTGAGTAATGTTTATTTAATTTGTTCTACATATTTACATACTTATTATACATAAATCCCGTATATTTATTTTATTAAGAATATATTATCGAAGATATTATTAGATATTTTCTTGAAAATAATCAGAAACATCAAACGTTAGCAAATTTTTAACTTCCTTAGCTTCGGAATCCTCTTTTTCTATTTCAAGAGTGATTTTAGGTAGCCATCGTGTTCTTATAGAATATATAACTGGATCTGATGATATTACTAAATATTCCATTAAGTCCATATTTTGCGCTATTTTCGAACATTTTCGAGTATTGAAGAGTCGGAAATGTTTAACATCTTTATTTCGGGCTTCATGTGCTTCCTCTGTTATCCCCCCATTGGAAAAATACTATTTTCTATTATTTCTTTACCATGAGCCAATACTTTGTGAATTGTTGGAGTCATTGATTTCCAGGGGTATGTAATGTTAAGTAGTTCTTTAGTTTCGTAAGGAAAAATTTTAAATTTGTCCACATTAATTTGTTTTTTGCTATTAATGACTGCCAATATAATCTTAAAACGCTTCAAAATATTTAAGTCAATGCCTGTGATTGAAGATGTGAGTTCCGGATTTTCAAAGAAACGTCCTGCTGTATTTCCATCATTTGAGCTTCCATAGCCATGTAGAGGTTTATCAATTATTAATCCGAGTTGTTCTTTGAATTCTAATTGAATTCTTTTCTTCTCCTCTTGTCGTAATTCGTGAAGTTCCAAATTGTTTTTTACTGTAGCATTTTCCTGCCCGGGAATATTTCTGTACTTCATATCATATGCAAGATGTAAGCAGAACTCCAAAAATCTTATCCTTGCGTGGAGTGGTGATATTCCAAATTTTAAAGAATTTTAATTAACAAGGACTTCAGAATTATCCTGAAATTGTGAACTTATTTTCCACATATATTACATTTCCATGTAGATATTGTATCTGTTATAGCGTTTGCAACTTTTCCATCAATCATCGTTAATTGTTGTTGAAATGTAACTTTAATAGTTCTGTTTGATACTTTTACATATATTGGGGGCAATGCTTTAATTTCTTCTTCCAATTGGTTGACAATGCTGTTTATTGTAACCGTGGCTTCTTTTGTATAATCAAAAAGGATTGAACGGCACAAAAATTTGGAACCTGGAGTTAAATTTATCCATATATCATCAAAAAGCGAGTCATTTCTTGTCGATGAGGAAGGCTTATTTAAGCGCATTCCAAGCGGTACCAGAGACGCTATAAACAGCGAGGAATAATTATTTCCAGAATTACTTCCATCCAGTTGTTTTGTTTGTATTCCGAAAATCCTGATGTTCCATCGCAGTCCCATTTGAATATTAAAATAAGTTCAGAGTCTTTGCATTTTTCAATGTTATCATTGCTGAAGGTAGATATAATTCTACAGGCAGTATTTTCAAGTAATTGCAATATATTAACTTTAGCACTTTTAACAGAAGCATTAACCGGGTGCTTCATAGGCTGTAAAATATTACTTTTCACTTCTCTCACTGATTTGCTACTGGGAAAGATATTATATCCTTTTTCGCTAACAGATTTCCTCAAAATCTCGTATTGGTTTCTTGATAATCCTAAATTTAATATTAGAGTTAAAGCATCTTCAGAGGTAAAGGACGATGTTGATTTCGATTATGCGATGTAATCGATTGGGAGAAGCTGTTGGTAACGCATCTATAACTTTTTCTACTTCCTTTGGTTGCGTACGTGTTACTAAAGCTTTAAATGTATCTTTTATTTCGGCATTCGTATGTGAATTTAGAATAGATTCCTGTTTGGTCCTCTTTGTTCTTAGCTGAACTTCATCGTAACTTTTTTTTGGTCGACCCTTTTTCTGCTTTCCGATGAAAATTGGTATTTCTCCCTCCAACCACTCTTCATTTTTCTTCTTGAACTTTGGTATTGACCAATCTGAAGCTTGCATCCTTTTTTCGTATGATTTATAAAAATTTTCGAGCTTTAAACTGTCTTCTGCAGTAAGAGTTAAACCAAAAGATACTACTGTATCAATGAGTTTTCTTATTTTTTCTGGACGATTCATAATATCAGATAGATTATCCCAGATTACTTTGCAAATAGAAAAGTGTTTTAATGTAATCTCCATAATGGCAAATTCACTAATAAATCTTCATATTTATAAGGATACTTATATATAGAAAAATAATATTTATATCAGGTAAATGGTGACAGGCAAAAATGAATTAAAAAATTTAAATTTTTGCTCAAAACCCTCAATTTCATTCAGTTTATTTTTATGACCTGTAGTGTTAAACAGGTACGTCAAAAAATGTACCTATGCGATTGTAAAAAAATCATTTTTGTTATAATACATTAATTAAGTAGCTAGGTAAATTATTTAAAAACTTAAAAAAATGTAATAAAAAACGAAGGAAAATATACTTATTTATGTACTGAGGTAATTTTAAAAACCTTTTCAGTAGAAAAAAATTATGAACACTTTAAATAAATTCATTAATAAATATTATTATCTCGTAACAAAAATAAGCAATGCAGTTGAGTGTTACGTATACACACATATGGAAATACGGAACAAAATAGTGAATTTTGCAACTTTTGACGTGATTTTGTAGTTTTGGGGCCATTATATTACTATTATTAAATGACCTATATCAACATTTTATATATCGTTGAATTGGTAAATAAGTCTATTTTTATATTCTTTTAACATTTTTAAAGTATTTGCAAAATTAGTGGAGTTGTATTAAAAAAATTAAATTTTTTTGGATTTTCAGCTGTTTTAAAAAAAAAAAAATTTATTTTTGAAAAATTACCAAAAATAGGTTATTGGAGCTATTTTATTGATTTTTTTAAGAATGAAAGCTTGATTTGTGTTTTATACATTACATAAGAAATAATATTAAAAATATTATGCTAATATGCTTTTAAAAATAGTCGTTAAAAAAACTGACTTTTAACATAAAATCTCCACTCCTGCATTCGTTTTTGGCCGGGCGGGAAGCAGTTTAGTATTAAATCATTCTAAATCTATTTCTATAAAAAATATGTGTACCAAATTTAAAAAAGCTCGCGTGACATTTTTTTTATTAATCGATAAAAATGAAACTATTTTTTAAAATTGACAATTTTCGTCCAATGCTGGATGTAGGGTGCAAACTTAAATCAATTCAAAATTTCTTTATTAACCATTTATGAAGCCTTATCTTTTGAAATTTATAAGGAAAAATTTTTTTTATTAACGGAACTTTGAGAAAAAAAGTGAATGAATTGTACTATATTTTTGTAAAAAAATAGCCATTTTTCATGCCAATTTCAGAGTGCTGACTTTGAATATTTTTCACGTCTAGACGAATTGAGATAATCCAAAAATTCTTTCATCATATTATTTCGAAATATGTAGCAAATTACAGAATATTTTTAAAAAACTTTTACCTCATATATCTCCGGACTTATTCCCGAAAAACGAAAGAAAGTCGAACCAAAAAATCAAAAATTCAAAATTCAAGCATAAATATCTTTTTTACTGTAAGAGATAACTTAGATGAGTAAGCTTATTTTTTCTTTATCTTGCTAAGCACTTTCCAGATATATAAAAATCTTTAAAATCGGACTTCATTTGTACAAGTTACGATTTTTTTTAACTTTTACATACTCGAGGTAGTCAACTTTGACACCCTGTAGCTTATCTCGTGTTATCACAGGATGATTACAAGATGACTTTTCTGAAAGCTTAGGTCCTCCTCTACAACTCTTCCATACATTTCAATTTGATCCGACCAGTAGTTTAGGAGATTCAGATTTATTACCAAAAAATTTGCGTTTGACCCCACTGTGCGTTGTTGTTTTTCGCTTCCAATTGGTGACTTCAAAAACAATATACTTTTGCTGTTGGTTTATAATATCGGTCTCATATACAGCGCTGCTTTAAGCTTCTTTAAGCTTCTTTCTAATGCTGTTTAAAGTTTGGATTTCCAAAATAAAAAATGTGCTTCCAAATATGAACGCTCGGCTTGAGGTTAATTCTCTTTTTGTTGATTTTTTTTATTTTTTAAAAAGAGTCTACAGTGAACTTTGTTTAAGAGAGGTTACGTTTTTATTTTATTTTTGTTTAATATCAATTTTAGTTTTTTGTTTTTATTTCACAAATAATATTTTTCTTAGTAATTTTTGTTTTCCATTTTTTTTAATAATTTGTCTGTTTTTACAATTTTTATTTATAATTTTCTTTTTAATTAAATGTTTAGATTTTTGTTTTTATTATTTCTTTTACTTTCACTTTAACTTTCAGAAAATCACTGAAATTTTGTTGTAGTTTGTAATATCGGCCGCTGCAATGTTTTGTTGTCACTAATTTGTTGATGTATTTTGATTCTTATTTGTTGTGTTTTTAAGCAAATTTGTTTTTTTTATTTTTTTATTGCACTAAAATTTGTATTTGCTTTATATTTTAGTCAAAGGTTTTTTTTTATTATAAACCAAATTTTTACGCACAAGTTTATTTTAGAATATTATTTGGGTTTCACAACAATTGCTTATTTTTCAATTAAAAATTTTTTACAACAAAAGGTTTTTTTTATATGTCACTTTTTTCTCCTTTTCATGCACGCTTTTTATTAATTTGCCACTTTTATTGTTACTTTGAGTTTGTGTTCTCCTATTTTATTAGAATACTTTTTATTTTGCCACTTTTATTATCACTTTGAATTTGTTTTCCCCTATATTATTAGGATACTTTATATTTGCCACTTTTATTATCACTTTGAATTTGCTTTCTCCAATTTTATTAGGATACTTTTTTTATTATTTTTGGCATCACTTCCCAAAAAAATATCCTTACTTTTTCGGTTTTCAGGATCAATGTTTTTATGGGAGGATCCCGGTTGAGCCCCCAGTGAATTTATTTTTATTCCGTTTTTATAAAGAAAAACATTTTTTATTTTATATTTTATTATTTACAATTTATATTTATATTATTGAGCCTTCACAGGGACCCGCCTTTTGGGCTGGTATATGATCAAACTTTTTTGTTACTTATTTGCTAACTGACTTAAAACTTAAACTTCTAATTAGCAAGAAGCATATTTTTTTTTATAATTTTATCACGTTGTCACAGTTAAAAACAACGGTTTTAAGTTACAATTTAATATAAATGAAGCAATTGTTGCAGACACTACGTCAGCATAAAATAAGTTGCGCGTGTAGCTTATTTTGTGGGAAAACAAATAATTTTGAAAATAAGATTTTAAGGGATGTGACGTCATACCTTATCTTGCATCAATCTTATACGAATGTAAGTGTCAAGTTAATATTCGACACAAATAAGTTCTATGTAAGTAGAAGCAACATTGCCAAATTTTGTGAGAATCGGTCCATAATTAATCATAGCTTCATTATAAACTCACTTCCAGGAATCGCCCTAAAGTGCATAAAATCAGTTATATATTAGTATCAACGCATTATTTTGTATTTGAATATTTTTTACTTTACATTTAATAAAATTGGCTACAGATGTAATATAAGTCCCATTTCCGAATGGGTCTTGACCTACTATTTTTTTCTTTTTCGTTTTTTTTTTTTTTTTTTTTTTTGTGTAACAATGTTAGATAATAGTTAATATGAAAAAAGTACGTTTTGAATAAATAAATAAACGAACGTTTTGTTACGCTTCGATTTTTAATGTCAATTTTCTTGTGGGAAAGAAAGAAAAATTACCCTAACAGGATTTTTCTATATGATTTCAACCTAAATGATACATAAATAACAGAAAAACAATTTCTAAAAAAATGAAAAAAAAAGTTTTGTTCTACGCTCCTCATAAGATATAATTTTCTTATCGGAAGAGTCACCGTTCGGAAAGAAAAGCCCTTAGTTTTAATACTTCCAAGATGAAACTTTCTAGTGTTTTGTTGGGGTGTCGAAGTGGAAGGTTTAGAAGAGTAAAAAATTAAATCAATAAAGTATCGACAAATAATCGCTTTTGTAAACTAAAAATAGATAAAAAAATAATTTGCAATAATTTTACTTTTCATACCCTACACCACCATAGGTAGTTGAGGTATTTTGCGTTTGCTGATGTTTTTAACGTATAGATTAAAGTATACCAATTGACTCAGAATCGCTTTCTAAGTCGATCTAACGATGTCCGTCTGCCTGGCTGGACGGCTGGCAGGCTGTCCGTGTAAACTTTGTGCACAAAGTACGGGTCGCAGTTTTAAAGATAATTCAGGGAATTTTGGCACATTAGACTTTTATGATACAAGGACGAAGTCTATTGAAATTGGTTGTCATCGGTCCATTATTTCACTTAGCCCCCATACAAATGACCAAACGGAATAGAGTTTAAATACTCTAAAATGCCTTAAAAATAAGAATATTGTAATAAAAATCGGTACAAAGAATTTCAGTACAGTTATCAATCTTTGTACCAAATTTTATGAGGATTGGTCCACAATATAAACTACTTCCATATAAACTCTACTTCCGAAAATCACTTTAGCGTGCATAAATAGCATACGAATGTTAGTATCAAGTTAATATTCCGCACAAATAAGTTTTATGTAAGTAGAAACAATATTGCAAAATTTCATGAGAATCGGTTCAAAATTTACTATAGCTCCCATATAAACCCTCTTCCAGGAATCGCCCTAAAGTGTATAAAATCATCTAAATAAATAAATAAATATAGTATCAACGCTTTACTCTGTATTTGTATATTTTATTTTACATTTAGTAAAATTGGCCACAGGTGTAATAGTCCCCTTCCCGAATTTTTATGCTCGTACACAATGGTGTAGGGTATCATAAAGCCGGTCTTGACCGACTATATCTTTCTTTCTCATTTTAATATATTATAGTAATCTTGCGGAAACGTGAACACTCGGAAGTGTGAACGATTTAGAAACGTGAAAAAATTTATTTTCATACAGACTCTTCTGGGACGCACAGTGGGGTCAAACGCAAATTTTTTGGTAATAAATCTGAATCTCCTAAACTACTAGTCGGATCAAATTGAAATGTATGGAAGAGTTGTAGAGGAGGACCTAAGCTTTCAGAAAAATCATCTTGTAGTCACCCTGTGATAACACGAGATATGCTACAGGGTGTCAAAGTTGACTACCTCGAGTATGTAAAAGTTAAAAAAAATCGTAACTTGTACAAATGAAGTCCGATTTTAAAGATTTTTATATTTCTGGAAAGTGCTTGGCAAGATAAAGAAAAAATATGCTTACTCATCTAAGTTATCTCTTACAGTTAAAAAGATATTTACGCTTGAATTTTGAATTTTTGATTTTTTGGCTCGACTTTCTTTCGTTTTTCGGGAATAAGTCCGGAGATATATGAGGTAAAAATTTTTTAAAAATATTCTGTAATTTGCTACATATTTCAAAATAATATGCTGAAAGAATTTTTGGATTATCTCAATTCGTCTAGACGTGAAAAATATTCAAAGTCAGCACTCTGAAATTGGCATGAAAAATGGCTATTTTTTTACAAAAATATAGTACAATTCATTCACTTTTTTCTCAAAGTTCCGTTAATAAAAAAATTTTTTCCTTATTAATTTCAAAAGATAAGGCTTCATAAATGGTTAATAAAGAAATTTTGAATTGATTTAAGTTTGCACCCTACATCCAGCATTGGGCGAAAATTGTCAATTTTAAAAAATAGTTTCATTTTTATCGATTAATAAAAAAAAATGTCACGCGAGCTTTTTTAAATTTGGTACCCATATTTTTTATAGAAATAGATTTAGAATGATTTAACACTAAACTGCTTCCCGCCCGGCCAAAAACGAATGCAGGAGTGGAGATTTTATGTTAAAAGTCAGTTTTTTTAACGACTATTTTTAAAAGCATATTAAAAGCATATTAGCATAATATTTTTAATATTATTTCTTATGTAATGTATAAAACACAAATCAAGCTTTCATTCCTAACAAAATCAATAAAATAGCTCCAATTATCTATTTTTGGTAATTTTTCAAAAATAAATTTTTTTTTAAAAAATAGCTGAAAATCCAAAAAAATTTAATTTTTTTAATACAACTCCACTAATTTTGCAAATACTTTAATTCAACGATATATAAAATGTTGATATAGGTCATTTAATAATAGTAATATAATGGCCTGAAAACTACCAAGTCACGTCAAAAGTTACAAAATTCACTATTTTGTTCCGTATTTCTATATGTGTGTACACGTAACACTCAACTGCATTGCTTATTTTTGTTACGAGATAATAATATTTATTAATGAATTTATTTAGTGTTCATAATTTTTTCTACTGAAAAGGTTTTTAATATTACCTAAGTACATAAATAAGTATATTTTCCTTCGTCTTTTATTACATTTTTTTTAAGTTTTTAAATAATTTACCTAGCTACTTAATTAATGTATTATAACAAAAATGATTTTTTTACAATCGCATAGGTACATTTTTTGACGTACCTGTTTAACACTACAGGTCATAAAAATAAACTGAATGAAATGGGGGGTTTTGAGCAAAAATTTAAATTTTTTAATTCATTTTTGCCTGTCACCATTTACCTGATATAAATATTATTTTTCTATATATAAGTATCCTTATAAATATGCAGATTTATTAGTGAATTTGCCATTATGGAGATTACATTAAAACACTTTTCTATTTGCAAAGTAATCTGGGATAATCTATCTGATATTATAAATCGTCCAGACAAAATAAGAAAACTCATTGATACAGTAGTATCTTTTGGTTTAACTCTTACTGCAGAAGACAGTTTAAAGCTCGAAAATTATTATAAATCATACGAAAAAAGGATGCAAGCTTCAGATTGGTCAATACCAAAGTTCAAGAAGAAAAATGAAGAGCGGTTGGAGCAGAAAAAGGGTCGACCAAAAAAAAGTTACGATGAAGTTCAGCTAAGAACAAAGAGGACCAAACAGGAATCTATTCTAAATTCACATACGAATGCCGAAATAAAAGATACATTTAAAGCTTTAGTAACACGTACGCAACCAAAGGAAATAGAAAAAGTTATAGATGTGTTACCAACAGCTTCTTCCAATCGATTACATCGAATAATCCAAAGCATAGTGACACCGAAATCAATATTGTCCTTTACCTCTGAAGATGCTTTAGCTCTAATATTAAATTTAGGATTATCAAGAAACCAATACGAGATTTTGAGGAAATCTGTTAGCGAAAAAGTATATGATATCTCTCCCAGTAGCAAATCAGTGAGAGAAGCGAAAAGTAATATTTTACAGCCTATGAAGCACCCGGTTAATGCTTCTGTTAAAAGTGCTAAAGTTAATATATTGCAATTACTTGAAAATACTGCCTCTAGAATTATATCTACCTTCAGCAATGATAACATGGAAAAATTCAAAGACTCTGAACTTATTTTAATATTCAAATGGGGCTGCGATGGAATATCAGGATTTTCGGAATACAAACAACTGGATGGAAGTAATTCTGGAAATAATTATTCCTCGCTGTTTATAGCGTCTCTGGTACCACTTCGAATGCGCTTAAATAAGCCTTCCTCATCGACAAGAAATGACTCGCTTTTTGATGATATATGGATAAATTTAACTCCAGGTTCCAAATTTTTGTGCCGTCCAATCCTTTTTGATTACACAAAAGAAACCACGGTTACAATAAACAGCATTGTCAACCAATTGGAAGAAGAAATTAAAGCATTGCCCCAATATATGTAAAAGTATCAAACAGAACTATTAAAGTTACATTTCAACAACAATTAACGATGATTGATGGAAAAGTTGCAAACGCTATAATGTAATATATGTGGAAAAATAAGTTCACAATTTCAGGATAATTCTGAAGTCCTTCTTAATAAAAATTCTTTAAAATTTGGAATGTCACCACTCCACGCAAGGATAAGATTTTTGGAGTTCTGCTTACATCTTGCATATGATATATTCCCGGGCAGGAAAATGCTACAGTAAAAAACAATTTGGAACTTCACGAATTACGAAAAGAGGAGAAGAAAAGAATTCCAAGAACAACTCGGATTAATAATTGATAAACCCCTACATGGCTATGGAAGCTCAAATGATGGAAATACAGCAAGACGTTTCTTTGAAAATCCGGAACTCACATCTTCAATCACAGGCATTGAATTAAATATTTTGAAGCGTTTTAAGATTATATTGGCAGCCATTAATAGCAAAAAACAAATTAATGCGGACAAATTTAAAATTTTTGCTTACGAAACTAAAGAACTACTTAACATTACATACCCCTGGAAATCAATGACTCCAACAATTCACAAAGTATTGGCTCATGGTAAAGAGCTAACAGAGGAAGCACAGGAAGCCCGAAATAAAGATGTTAAACATTTCCGACTCTTCAATACCCGAAAATGTTCGAAAATAGCGCAAAATATGGACTTAATGGAATATTTATTAATATCATCAGATCCAGTTATATATTCTATAAGAACACGATGGCTACCAAAAATCACTCTTGAAATAGAAAAAGAGGATTCCGAAGCTAAGGAAGTTAAAAATTTGCTAACGTTCGATGTTTCTGATTATTTTCAAGAAAATCTCTAATAATATCTTCGATAATATATTCTTAATAAAATAAATATACGGGATATATGTATAATAAGTATGTAAATATGTAGAACAAATTAAATAAACATTACTCAAATAAAGAATTTACTACTTTATAATAACAAATATATACCTACATAATACATTAGAAAACTCAAATGTTACGTATAAACACATATGGAAATACGGAACAAAATAGTGAATTTCGCAACTTTTGACGTGACTTGGTAGTTTTGAGGCCATTATATTACTATTATTAAATGACCTATATCGACATTTTATATATCGTTGAATTGGTAAATAAGTCTATTTTTATATTCTTTTAAATCTATTTCTATAAAAAATATGGGTACCAAATTTAAAAAAGCTCGCGTGACATTTTTTTTATTAATCGATAAAAATGAAACTATTTTTTAAAATTGACAATTTTCGGCCAATGCTGGATGTAGGGTGCAAACTTAAATCAATTCAAAATTTCTTTATTAACCATTTATGAAGCCTTATCTTTTGAAATTAATAAGGAAAAAATTTTTTTATTAACGGAACTTTGAGAAAAAAGTGAATGAATTGCACTATATTTTTGTAAAAAAATAGCCATTTTTCATGCCAATTTCAGAGTGCTGACTTTGAATATTTTTCACGTCTAGACGAATTGAGATAATCCAAAAATTCTTTCAGCATATTATTTTGAAATATGTAGCAAATTACAGAATATTTTTAAAAAATTTTTACCTCATATATCTCCGGACTTATTCCCGAAAAACGAAAGAAAGTCGAGCCAAAAAATCAAACATTCAAAATTCAAGCATAAATATCTTTTTTACTGTAAGAGATAACTTAGATGAGTAAGCTTATTTTTTCTTTACCTTGCTAAGCACTTTCCAGATATATAAAAATCTTTAAAATCGGACTTCATTTGTACAAGTTACGATTTTTTTTAACTTTTACATACTCGAGGTAGTCAACTTTGACACCCTGTAGCTTATCTCGTGTTATCACAGGGTGACTACAAGATGATTTTTCTGAAAGCTTAGGTCCTCCTCTACAACTCTTCCATACATTTCAATTTGATCCGACCAGTAGTTTAGGAGATTCAGATTTATTACCAAAAAATTTGCGTTTGACCCCACTGTGGGACGTGAACAAAACAAAAGATATAAAACGTGAACAATTTTGTTTTAGATTTTTTTTTTTTTTTTTTAATTGGGAACTCTCCGAAAAAGAGTTTGTTATGTTTTTTTTTTTTTTTTTTTTTTTTGTAGTATAAATTTCTTTATTTTAACTTCATATTTATTCAGTATTAGTATTCAGTATTGCCTGTTTGGCCTCTTTGGAAAAAAATTGACGATTTTTATTTTCGCTTCTTTCCAGCCATTTTTGGTTTTTAAAAGTATTTAAAAAAAGGTTAAAAGGTACATCAACAAGGAAGAAAATAATTTCTTATTTGCAGTTACAAATTTTATTTTAACAAAGTTTTGTTTTAAAATTTTTTTTTACCATAAAATCGTAAATGCGGGTATACATTCGACGAGATTAAGCACGTACATCAACGCTGTTTTGCTGTTTATATGTGCATTTGTGGAGCAGATTTTAAAAATGTATTCCTTTTTTAAGATTTGTTTCAACAAATACGATAGTTTAGAAATGATAAGTTTTGGTATTGTTTCATTAATATTACTTGAGAATGAAGGAAAGTTCCAACTTCTAAACTTTATTTGCAACGAAGGAGTAAATATATTATGTCTTTCAGAGGAGAAGTAGTGAAACAAAAATGTGGTGCCAATTAGGTCCGTAATTTTTCCATTTATACCCTAGGTGTTGAAAATATTACAACCCGCATATAACTATGAAAAAAAATAGTTAAGAAGGAGAATCTGTGTAGGATATATGTGTATTAAAGAGTCACAAACATATTCATTTGTGTCCTGCCAGCATTTGGAAGAGAGTTTTTTCATCCACCCACTAAAAAGTGTTTTATTTTTTTTGACATACTTGTATATTCAAAAATAGAAAATACACAAATTTGCAGTAACAAAACACATTAGTATCGAATTTTGGTCTAAAAAACTTTACTTGGGCTACTGTTTATATTCGAGAGCAAAGAAAAAGAACAAGCACGGCATTATTTCGCTCAGTAAATGTATAATTTTTAAAGTGGTCAATGTTGTTGCATACGGTGTTGAATAAAAATGAGTTAATATAAAAAATCGTTAATTTTTAATTAGTGATTTTTATTTTTAAATATTTCATATTTAATTTAAAGTTATCGAGAGTTATTAATTTAGTTTAAAATTATAGTGAATTATTGCAGTGTGATTAAATATAAGGTAAGCATATAGCTCAATTATATTTAAAAATATTTACTAGAAACATTCCAACTGCATTAAAAACATGCTGTAAAACTGCATATATAAAAACATTAATGAATTCACCTTATTGTTGCTTTTGCGCTACTTTTACCACCTTTCATAAATTCGGATTAATTTTGACGTTTGTCTTGATAAAAAAATTGTCTAATATAGACACAACGTGAATAAAAAATGAGAAAATGAAGAAGAGTAAAAAAATGCGGCAAAAAATATTACATACGAATGCAAAAATAATTTCACAGTTTCACGCAGTATGTACACGAAATAATTGTAAATCAGCTGGTTTTACGATGTCACTTTCTTACTATACTATGTTAATAATACTGAAAAGTTATTTCTTTTGATATGTAGTTTGATATGTATTCATTCTAAAGGCCTAACCAATCAACTTTGCGACGCCACTTAGAATGAAGAAAAGTGGAGTGAAATATTTTGTACAAACGGTCAACGAAAGTGAACGTATCATTTCAAACAACCCTGTTGTTTGATTATTTTGTAAAAAAACAAACTACAGGGTTGTCAAAAAGTCACTAAGTTACGTAAAAATCTATTTTTTTATAGACTTCTGCGATACGCTATCTAGAATTTTTGTGTCAATGGCTACTCACACACATGTGTATAAAGCAGGTTGAAACAGCTGTCCATCGTTTGAGTCTTACATAGTGTTTATACTAGAAAAATTTTTATCAAGAAAAACGTCAAAATCAGTGCGAATCTATACAAAATAACCTCAGTTAAACAGCTGATTGCTATTTTTGGTTGCTACAGCTGTCAAATTGCATATATAAAAAACATTACTGAATTCGCTTTATTGTTGTTTTTGTACAACTGTTTCCACCTTGCATAAATTCGCAGATTGTCTAATATATGGAAGGTGGCAACAACTGAAGAAAAAAATACAATTATGCGAATCCATTTATGTTTTTTACATATGCAGGTTGATAGCTTTAACAACCACAACCATTCATCAGCTGTTGTCATCTTTTATAGATTCGGACTGATATTGGCATTTATCTTGATAAAATTTGTCTACTATAGACACTACGTAAGAAAGTGTGAGTAGTAAACACGAAAAAGACTCCCTGTCGGCTATGGTTATGATCAAGGCGAATTCAAATTATTCACTTAATCAGCAGATTATCTTTTTTAGTACCTAGAACTATCAAACTCCATACTCCATAATATTCATGTATAAAAAAATTAATGAATTCGCCGTGTTGTTGTTTTTGTAGAACTGCTGCCATGGTTATGATCGTATGCCAGCAAATACTACGTTGTGAGTGCTTTTTCGTTCTTTATAACAATCAGTGTACGACTATTTTTCAAGAATAAATCGAATTATTAGTGTATTACGATAAACGTTGGAGGATCATGTGATAAATATAATTTATGTCGCTGGTATGATAATGGAGTAGTAGCAAATGCAGAAAAAATTTGTAATATGATGAAGTATTCATTTATCACTATTTTTATATGATGAAATAGGGAATATTAAAATTTAAACAAAAATAATGTATTTATAAAAAAATTTTATTAATTTTTTGTTTCTATGTATTTTAAAATACAAAGAAAAAAAGTTATGCCAAAAGTTATGAAGAATAGTTCATGAGGTTTCCAAAAATACAAAAATTATTTTTGTAGCATACCCCAAAATACTGCCCTTTTGTTTTATATGTATAGCGTCGCCATTTTAAGTCCGATTATAGAATGTGGTATGTCATTGTTAATGGTCTGACAACCGCTTAAATTTTAAATTTGGTGATTTTTTGAATCCGACATCAAATTCTAGATGTCACTTCTGGTATCTAGGATAAATCTCTGCTAATGTCCAATTATTTTATTATGTAATGAAATTCTTTTTAAAGTATTTCATTTTATTGATAAACAATAAAATTCAAAAAACTATGTAAGCTTAAGTTTATTTCACTTATACCGTTCTCACACTTGCGTACACCTTAGGGGAATGTATGGAAGATATTGAAAATCTTCACCAATAAAAATGTTACATGGTCGAAAGAAATTGCTGGACGAAAAAAGAGAAATTTTAAACAGTCATTAAAAACAATCAATAGTTTCTATTATATATTGCAATTACACAATAAAAACAAGTATACTGTACTCGAAAATGAGACTTATTATTTTTTAACAAGATGGGCATCCATTGACGGAGCTAAATTTAATGGTTGTAACCATTTTTAAAGGTGCTCGTATTTGACATATTTCACTTTGAAAGGCTAAGATTCTATAGAAGTATAGATACATGAATTCTTATTATCAAATATATTTTAAATGCTAAATTGCTAAAGTTTAAACTAACAAAAAATATTACTACAATTCCATATATAAGCTAACTAGGCAACTTTTCAAAAAAAAAAAAAAAAAAATAATAGAAAAATAAATACATTAAAAATCGGGTTGAAATTAATGTAATTTATGATTGGAGTATATATTCAATCGATTTAATGTTTAACATACATAAATTATGTAGTTTTTATTTCTAATTTTCTATTATTTGTGTTAGTTCCATAACTAAGTTTAAACTTAACTTTGAAAAACGGCTGCCACTATTAAATTCACCGTATTCAAAATAGCTTTACCAGTGGGGTGTCCAGCTTGTTAAAATTTGCGACTAGCACAGTGTTATTAATGCTACAATTTACATGATTTTTGTTAATGTTTGTATTTTTTGGAAAGTTTTAGTACAGATGTTGTTTTATTCCCATCATTTGTTTTTTTTTATTTTTTTATTTATTTTATTTTTTTATTTATATTTTTCAATTTTATGTCATTTTCTAGTGATGACACTAAAATAGTTTAAAAAAAGATGATGGGTGGAACAAAATGGGAATTGGAACATCTTTTAAAGATGTTGAGTTCTGAGCCCCATGATATATTATTTCATTCTAGGGGGTGACCGACCCTAATATACATATATATACTACTTAAAATTTTTATCTTTAGTAAACTGTTTTTTGTGTGTAAGGAGTACAAAATAAACAAAACAAGAAAAAGTGTCGATAATATTGTGATAAACAAAATCTTAAACAGAATAAAAAGAAAACCATAGTTAAAAGAATAATACAAAACTATAATTATAAGAATAATATTAAGAGAGAAAATATATAAATATATATATATAAGATTTGATGAATTAAAAATTAATTTACTGGATATAAACCATCGCTTTGCAAAAATAGAAACGGCAACAAGTAATATAGATAACCGAAAAAAATAAGTTGGAAAACTTAAAGCTCAGTTGCAACGTCAAGAAAATTTTTTGATTCCCTATAATCTTCTTATTAGTGGTGAGAACTTACCGCAACAACTAAATAAAAACTTATTCACCTGATGCTATCACTATGTTAAAACTTTTTTCACCATATGACAAAAATTGTGTGCTAAAGTCTCTTGCAAGCTACCAGAAAGTCAATAGTTCATTGTTGTTGAATAATATTGGAATTGACTTTAATCGGCCATTTTATATAAATGAGAATTTGATATCAAACAACTTTAAAATCTTCCAAGTAGCAGGCTTGACAAAATGAAAATGACGAGAAAAATTAAGTCAGATTTTACTATACATTTCTATATAAAACCTAATAATGGGAAGAAAAATTTTCCCATTGATAGATAGTATGGAGGACCTTGACTATTTGTTTCATGACATATGTGAAGAAGACATTTAGGAAAACAGCAATTTTTGATAATTTACTTTCATCAATACATTGAAATTTAAAAATGTCCTATGTAAGTATTTGTTTTTTGTCTGAGATCTTACAAATATGAAAGCTGTTTCTGTTGTAATCTCCTTTTTCAATGTTTACTTAGTTCCAAATTTAAAACATATGAGATGATCAAAATACTTTGTAAACAAAAATATGATCTAAAATTCTAAAAAATCATATAAATGCACAAAGCTTAAGAAACAAGATTGATGAGTTCCGCTATCTTTTTGAAAATTCTGATATTGATATTATTTGTGTGTCTGAGACATGGTTTAATCAATATATTCCTGATACTGTCATTGATCTTAGAAATTGCACTGTTCACCGTTATGAACGGAAAACTCTCTGTGATGGTGTTGCGATTTACGTTAAACCATCAATTATAATTAAATATGCGTAAAACAAGACAATCATCTTAATACATCTGCTGGTTACAGTGGCTTATAAAATGACAATTCATTTTTGTTGAAATTCTTTCCCGATACTGTCATTGATCTTAGAAATTGCACTGTTCATCGTTGTGAACGGGAAACTCTCTGTGATGGTGTTGCGATTTGCGTTAAACCATCAATTACAATTAAATATGCGTAAAACAAGACAATCATCTTAATACATCTGCTGGTTACAGTGGCTTATAAAATAACAATTCATTTTTGTTGAAATTCTTTCTAGCATACGTAAAATAGTGGTGGGATTTGTTTAAAGGCCAAATCGTAATATTGATACAACCTATTTTAAGACATATTTACAAAATCTTACAGTGAAATATAACGAAGTCATCATCTGTTTTGATTTGAATTCTAACATATTGAGGGAAAATCATTTAGTTGATAACATGAAAATCATTGAATGTTTCCAGCAAATACATCGATGCCTATACATTTTATGCCTTCGTCTAACAACTTAATTGACTTTTGTTTTGTAAGCTATATATATAAGTTATTATTATACAATCAATTATCGGTACCGTGCTTTTAAAAACATGAGTTAATATTCATGATATGTGACTTGAATTTATCACATATATACTACAATTTTAATAACACAAATCTAAATCTAAATAATATGATTTCTGTACTTACCAATATTGACTGGAATTCAATATATTACATGCTCTTATTTGAAAGTCAACTTGGTTTCTTGGGCCATAACTTGGTTATTGTTTTTGAAAGAACTGTTCCTATCAAAACTGTAAGGCAAAATAATCAGAATAAATCATGGTTTAACCAGAAAATTAAGTCAGTTGGAAAATGCTTAAAATTTCTGAAATACATAAATAATATAGTAATGCACGTAAAATAGTAAACAAAATGTTTAAAACGGAAAAAACTGTTTATTATTTTAACCGTTTTTCTTCAGATACTGGTTCGAAAAAAACATGGAAAACAATACGTGAAATTGGAATAGGAAAAGTGTCAGAAAAAGTTGGACCATGTGCAGATATTAATAAAATTAATGAATCTTTCACGAATTTTCCCCATATATCATCCTTTATCAACTTTTATGAGAACATACAATGTTACACTACTCATAATAATTTTTATTTTGATAGTTTAAGTCATGAAGAAGTTATGGATAGTATATTTGCAATTAAATCAAATGCAATGGGATTTAATAACATTCATCCAAAATTTCTCAAATTCCAAAAATGCTCCTGTCGTGTGCACCTTGTGATGATAGAATAAACCGAATTGGCAACGCGAACTAGTAAAAGGAACAAGAGTATAAATATTTTAAGAAGATTTTTAACGAAGATAGCAAGTAGAAGTAAACAAATAAATTGCTGAAAAGTTTAGGCAGGAAAATGGCTCTGAAAAGAGGTTTCGTGGGAGAAAATTTGCAAAAAGTCTTTCCTTTTTCCTTTTGATTCAAGATGAAGATGAGACCTGTGGCTAGGAAGCGATAATAAAATAACTGAAATCAATATATTGAGTGGCAAAAATTTTTCATATATATTTGCTGAAAGCTACAAGTTATTGAATTAGGATTTCTTATATTTTTTAGTATAAAAAGAAAAAGGAAAACAACATTAAATCAAAGTTAAACTAAATTAAAAACAAAATACTCGCCACAGATACCTCACCCAACGTTGGAGTGGCTGTTCAGTGGTGCTTTTGTAATAAGATTTTTGTACTTGACCCGCAAGTTTGCCTCAGGACAACTAGACGGACTATACATGGTAGAAAATACCTTTTATGAAAGAAACATAAATAAAAAAAGATTTTATATGAGTAAAAAAAATGAGAAAGAAAAAACACAAAAATATTTAAAATACCATAATTCGGATTAGGAAAAACATTTTTTTACGCGATACTCCCTCATTAAATAATTCTTTCCTTTTTTTAAAATTTTTATGAAACTAGGGTTGAGCTTAGGCCTGTATTAGCTTTCGGTAACTATTCAAAAGGGAATGTTTTTACTAAAATAAATGGAAAAAATTAATTAACAAAAAAAAAAAAAAAAAACAAGAAACTACAATAATAAAACCTAAAAAATATACATATAAAAACAATAAATAAAAGGGTATTTTTTCCTGAAAAACAAAAGAAATTTTGAAATTAATACTTACCAGAACCCAGCACCTGACCGGACGAAGAAAACCTTAACTTCCTTCACAGGAAATTCCTCCAACCTGCGATATATCTCTGTCACCTGTGAAATGATTAAATACAATATACAAAGGCGTAAAGGAATTCGTATTTTTGTCATACCTACAATTATAAGCTACTAAATTTGAAAACTGAAAATTGAACAAGAAAATACAAAGAAATGTTATTAGAATCACATTAAATTTCACAGATATTTTTCTTTATATATATAAAAAATCTAAATTTTGCAATTTTTCTAATTTATAATAGATTACTTTTTTAATTTTAAATTGGTATTTTTTTTTTTTTTTTATAAGCTAAATTGTAGCACTTTTGTAAAAAAGTTCTTTTTAAATTAATAATAAACCATAACTTTCATAATGTTACAATGAAATTTTAAAAGTTTTCTCATTAAAATGAGTGGATAGATGTAATTAGTAGTGGTGAGTAATGAGGGGAGAGTTTGGGGGTAAGGTGAAAGGCGTTATAGGGGACATTTTACAAAGTTTAAGAAAATGTCAAGGAGAGATGATTATCTCTATTGGGAGGGTAACAATATGTCAAAACAGCAGCCAAACCTTTGAATTCTTTTTGTGTGTGTACTTCAGGGAGTTGATTTAGATATCTTCATTTCGGGCCCAAAAATACTATTACTTACATAAATGATTCCAAAGCTGGTATGATTTTTATAGGTGGTTAACTTCCTACACCTGGCGGTAAGAACCACCCCATCCGGCGAGCTCCAGCCCGGCATAAAAATTCGTCGTAATAGTGAATCCTAAAATGAGGCATTAGCGTTCTAAATGTTCAACCTGTAAAAAAAACCTGAAAAAGAAAAAAAAAGATCCCTGAAAAGAAAAAAAAATACAAATAAATAAAACCTAAAAAGGGAAAATAGAGTACTTAAAAGAAAAACGTAGGACTTAGGACAATATACGACGGATAGAAAACCTTAGGAAATGCCAGGAAGCGTCCCAATCTTTGAAGCCAACTCACAACAATTGTAACCTGTAAAATAGAATCAGCAGCTTGCTATACCCGATGAAAAAAATCCGCCACCATATAATTTGAAACCTAAAAAAAAAAAAAAAAATAGAAATAGTTAAAGAATGTTAAATTTTTTTTATTAATGAAGTAAAATTTGTTTGGAATAAAAAATTAAATATAATTCTCAATTCACAATTTAAATTTTCTACTTTTGTTTGTGAATTTATTTTTCTTCTTTGTAATTTATTTGATAAAGCCAAACAAAAAGCTTCAAAATTGTTTTAAAATTTCAAAAATAAAGGACAGTGATTATAATGTTTAAATGAAATTTTTGAGAGTTGTCATTTAAAATTATGTGGTATAATTTAGGGACATTCCGAAGAGAATTATGTAAGAATGTAATGGTGAGAGTTAGCTAGCTCTGGGAGGGAAGAGTGTGATTTGGCAGAAATACCATTCAAATCATTATTTCTAGGTGTGTGCGTATCAGGGAGTTGGTTTTAAATAAAACTTACTTCCGGTCTCAACATATATAATATTTTTAATTTTTTTATAAACTCCTTCTACAGCTGGTATGATTTTTTTGTTGGTGGACAGTTACCCAGCTCTGGCGGCAAGAACCACCCCATCTGGCGAGTTTCATCCCGGTATAAGCGAACGTACCAGCGCCGCTGTCAGTCTGGCCACTTTGTTAGTGGTTGTTTATAAACAGCCAACTGTTTTATTTTTGTTCCGTCCACACACTACACTCACACATATAACACATACATATATTTAATACTATTATTACCAAAAGTATTTATCCTCAATGCTGGAAATAAGATAAAATTATACATGAACTGAAATTGAATAATGAATATAGGCCAATTGTAATTCTCCCGTTTCTATCCCAAGCATTTAAGAAATTAATGCACAAGCAAATCAATAAATACCTTAATGACAACAACATAGTGACAAGCAGGAAAACAGGATTTCATTCTGGACACATCCTCACAACATTCCTAATTGATGTTTCAATGTATTATCCATCTCGAAAGGAGTTCCAAAATATATCCACTATACTCGGCCCTCTCCTATTCAGCCTGCATGTTAATGATTTTGTTTCAAAAATTTCATATTATAAAATTCATATTTACGCGTACGATGTTCAACTTTACATCAGTAAAAATGTCAGAGGCATAAATGTACTCAGCAAAATCTTTCCTGGTAAGCTAACAAGTATTATTGGAAACAAAAATAAACTACTTATTTTTTTCCTGAATGACTAGTTATTTCTGTTCGATTTTTCCACAATTTCATGTAGTTATTTTTAGACTCTAGGGCTACTAAAAAATATGTACCTAAACGAAAATAAAAAAACAAAAATTTTGCAGCCAGTGAGATTTGAACTTTGACACAAATTAATCATTCATTTTTAATATCTAATGTCTTACTCAGTGCACCATCTCGCACTTAATTTTCTAAGTGACAAAATTTGTTTAGTATAAATATATGTTTTTAGACATTTTGATATAAAAAACAAACAGCATCAGAGTGGGTTTGAACTAACAACCAGAAATTGGCGCTCTAGCCAACGCATCCACTGATTGCAATATTACTGTGCTATTATACTGTTAAGTACTATTTGTATAATGCAGAGTAGGCAAATAATAATGACATCTCATTACCAAGAAACTACTTTAATAAGTAGTTTCCATTACCGAAAACCAAACGAAATTCCTATCTAAAACATGTATAAATGAATTATGTATTCATCCGAATAAATATAAATGCATTATCTTATCGAAGATATATTGTAAATTACCTTGTGAACCCGTAGTCATAATTAATAATAAAGTAATCGAAACTGTAACGTGTGCAAAAAATTTGGGTGTCATATTTAATAGCACTCTCACTTGGAGTAATCATATAAACTATGCTGCTGAAAAAACGTTCTCAAAGCTAATAAATCTTTGGAATACACAATTTTTTACATCTCTTAATATTATAATTCCGCACGCTAAGTCTTGTCTTATTCCAATGTTATTTTATGACAGTGAATTGTGTGCAAGTACCAAAAAACTGAAATTGACTTTCAAAGCTATACTTACAATTTTAGAAAATATGATCATATCTCTGAATATTCAAAAAATTTATATGATGTTTTATTACCTGAATTGCTAAAGATACGAGATACCATTGCACAAAACAATATATTCGTGGAATCCACCTTACTTGTATGATGCATTAATTTTTGCATGCTCCATAAGGCGAAAAGGTATAATACGAGTACCTTTTTTTTCAAAGCCTTGTCTCTGAGTATCAATTTTTCATTCATGCAATTCTTCTTTAAAACTCACTACCATCAAGCATTCAATTTATAAACATCATAACAGCTTTCAAGAAAAAAATATAGGAAATGCATTATTGTTAATTATATATGATTAAAAATAAATTGTACTTTATCTATAAGTTTACCTTTGAGATACGAATGTTTGAATCATTATACTATTATATATGTATCACTTTTAATTTTGAGAATATTTATACTCTATTTGAAATACTAAATTCTAATTTTATATAATCTCTTTTGTAGCATATTATAAAATATTTTACTAAAACTTTTCAGATGGGCAGTTTGTAATTTGTTGTTTTTATGCAGCACTAAAAAATTTTAATTTTAGTTGTTATATGTAATGATTTTTATCACTAAAAACTTTAATTCTTTGTAAATAAAAATATGTTTTCAACTCAAACGTCTACCGCGTCAGCTGTTGTTTGCCGGTGTTTGATCTTATTTTGTAAGAATGAACAAAAAATTGTTCAAGATAGTGACAAATATTTTACAATTTGTTCATTCTAGCCACTTTAAGTTCAGTTAAGGGAAAATAATTTTGTTTTTATAAAATCAGATGTTATCTTGTTTGAATCGTTAAAGTATTTGGTGTTCACATTAGGTAAAGCAAATATTTTCAAAAAATCGTCATATGTTAGCGTAGAGTAAACTTATCTCTTCTTTACTGACTACATTAAGTCACCTCTACTAATTTTACTAACTACGTGATTAGTCAGTTTAACAGTGGCATGTCCTAGACGGGGGTCACTTCCAAAAATTGGTGACATAGTGGCTAGCTCGAAAAATCCAATTTATGGAAATCCTTTTAGTGGTTACATCTGGCAAACATTTTAACTGGTTACATTACTAGCTACGTGACTAGTTTTTGTAACATTGGCATGTTCCAGGTGGAAGTCGATTAAACGCTGAATTTTTCCCGAAAGAGTTAATGAATAAGTAATATTACATATTATTAAAAAAATATTAAAAAAAACATATTTTAAATCTATACCACATGTGTATTAAAAACATATTAAAAAAAAAAATTATTAAACATTTATAGGCCCATAACACGTAAACTAAGAGTGAGCAAACAAAATTTTTACATCGGATTTATTACAAGTTCTATTGAATCATTATCTTCATTATTTAAAAATCAATAATTCCGAAAATTCATCAGTTTCAAAGCACTGATCAGTTTGAAAAAACTAAAAAAGAGAAATAACACCCAATAAATCGGTATCCCTATAATCAAATATAAATTAAAATTCGGTTTTAAAACTCTAATGAGCAACAGTGGGTTTTGAATTCCATTAAAGCAGGGGTTCTTACAAGCAACACATTTGTGATTCCGTTGAGATCCACCCACCACAATTTTTGTACAACAAGTAAATACTCTGGTAAGTCAAAAGTTTGAAAGTTGGTTATATTTAATATCAGATAAGTAATTTTTCAGTGTTCAAGCAGAGGCTAAAGGTGTCAATTTTAAGTTTGAATTCTAACTGAAGTCACTTTACAATAATCGTTTAGTAAATCGTACTTAATTATTTTTATATCAAAGTTGTTGTCAAATCAATCAGAAATATAAAAATAAAGTCAAATGAATGCCTGAAAAATGAATTTTTTAATACGTAAATAAATTCTTCTTCTTGTTGAGAAATTTATTATTTGTTTGACATTTGAGGAAAAGTTTAATTTTATATCATTCTCAATTTTAAATTACTCGTAAGTTTACGTATTAAAAAAATATATAAAATACAAAAATTACGCTTAAAGTAATTTTGACCTGGTTGCCCTGTTTTCTATTTGAAAGTAATAATAGCTTACAATTTTGTAAAAAATGTATTATTTACACCAAGGTGTAAAGATCGATAATTGATTTACTCTCGCATATAGACTATTCTAAAATGGATTTAAATTTTCCAAATATATTTTGGAATATCTGATTGAAAAATATAGCTTTTATTCAAATTAATGTTGTCGAATTCTATGGATTTGAATTGTCCTTAAACTATTTTAAAAGCTCATTTTCTTTATCATTCAAAATATTATAATGCTCGACCAGTTAATCGAAAGACGGATATAATTACAATCTTTTGACCCCTATATAAATGTATCAGTTTATTAATATTTTCACTAAATTCCAAAAAATTTCATAAAAACCTAAAAATAAGTAAATCTTTTATATAGACTTTTAAATACCAAAAAAGAAATTATCTTTAGTTAAATGTTCTTCGCGACCCCATCGCGGACCGCCATTTAAAAACCGTTGCATGAAAGCAAAACTCAACCGCGCTTTTCATTTCAATTGAATGTATACTTAATGTTTACTTTAAAAGAAGCATATTTGGTTAAAATACTACACTTCATATAATAAAATATAAGAAAAAAAAAAAAACATAATTAACTATTTTTTTTTACTCCCAAAGTAAAATACTTACAACTCTCTTAAGCACCAACTAGTCAATAAATTGATATTTGACACTACAAACGTCTAAAAGGAGATACATATGTAGGTGGCAAATATCATACTATGTATTAACTGCAATCAGTCAAGTACCCAACCTACCCTGCAAATGGATGAACCATTTACATTTTTGGCTTTTTCGATACCTTTAGAAAGACAATCGCCACCTCTAAGCTTACCTAAGAATCAATAAAGTATCAATCGCCACCTAAACCCTTACCAAAGGGTCCACTCAATCATTTTATTGGTTACAATGAGTTAGTAAAAATATTTTGTTATATTCTTTTCAACTCATTCCCGCTTACTATACGATCTTTAAAGTGTCAATCGCCACCTCCTCACTTACAAAGAATAGGCAAAATTTTAATTTTAAAAAATATTCGAAAGAGGGTAATAAAAAAAAAAATTACACTTTAAGTGCGCTAGGTAAGTTGACACAAAATTTACTGTCTGAAAGCAAATCAATTGACACCGAAAAAACTACTTGGATATAAGTTGTTATAGATTATTGCTTATGTGTTAGTGAGAAATTAAATTAGTAGATTGCAAGCTATGCTTTAAAGTTCATTCATGTCTACTTACCTAGCACACTTAAATTTGTAAATTTTTTTCATTACCCCTTTTCGTACATTTTGTGAACAATCGTTAATCAAAATAAAACTTTATCGACTCTTTGTAAGCGTGGAGGTGGCGATTGACACTTTACTAACCCTATGGTAATCAGGAAGAAGTCTAAAAAATAACGAAGAATGCGTAATAATCATTGTAACCAATAAAATTATTGTGTATGGAAAAATGTGACACCACATAGTAGTGGAAGTGACAATGGACTCTCTCCTAAGACTTGCCCATTTAAAAGTGACCAGTCATATAGTTAATAAAGTAATTAGTGATATCCTAATGTGGTGTGTCAAGGAACTTGTTCCGGACGGCCAATTGAAACTGCAGGGTAAGTAGTTAAGTTGCAGTTCAGTACTAAAATTTGTTAGCCGTTGCAGTTCAGTTTTGTGTATTTTAAAGGGAGAAATCACACAAAAATACAATTAAGTTCCTTCTATTTTTATGCTACACTATTACTTTATAGATACGCAACCCTGAGCTCAAAAACTAATTTATATAATGTTCAGCTCTTGGACAATTTGATTCTCTAAACTGCACAGTGTAATAAGTGAACTTTTTGTAATTTATTTAATAAAAAATCAATATACATCTAATAGCTTGTATATTTCTGGATTACGTTTTCACTAGTGCATTAAAAATGTATGTTGTTATTCTAGGATTCGAGACATTTTAGGGAGATTTCTCCTACAATTTTAACATGAGCACACATCTTCAAAAATTCAATTTTTTTCATTTATTTATTTTTTTGTTTTTGTAGAAATTTCAAAACAATAATTTAAGAAATGGTAAAGAGGGAATGTGCTTTTTATATATATATATATATATATATATATATATATATATATATATATATATATATATATATATATAACCGAAAAATCTGTTGTGTTGTGAATAATTGAGAAGGCCTTTATTTGTTTAATAATTAGTTTCTGTTAACTTAAAAATAAGCCGGGTTTTGTCCGTCAGATATAGTTGCAATTAGTAAGAATAGTTCTATAATTTTTGTATTGGTAAGTTAAAAGGCTAACTTTGACCAAGAACCACAATCCATCCGGCAAGTCCTAGCCAATCACTGAACGTGCGGTCTTACCGTTATGCCAATCAACATTTGTTGTGTTTTATCAACAGCTTTAACAAGATGATACTATTACAAAATATACATTTAGAGTTTTTCACGCGAAATCCCGTGATGGGAATTCCGCAAATGTTTAGTCCCGTAATCCCAAGAAATCATGCGGGAATTCTCGGGATTTTTTGTGTATGCAAAGTGTTTATATTTTCTTACTCATGTATGGTTATTTTACTCATGTATAATATTTTACTTGATTTTTTTACGGGTTTAAATATTTTTAAAGAAATTTTTAAAATATTTGATAGTTCCTGAGTCCTGCATGCATTTTTGTATAATAGATGGGCAATAAAATAATTATATTTATGGGAATATTTTAAAAAGAAAAAAAGTATTCTGCATCGTGGTCTAAAATAATATGGTGCAAAATGGTCTAAAATAATATGGTGCAAAAATCTACTTTTTCTGGCATAAATTCAAAAAACATTATTAGTGTCTTTCTGAAGTTTTATCGAAGTTATTTTATCTAAAATTAACAATAATATTTATTAAAACCAAAACTTATATAATACATAATTTTTTTCACCAAAACCCAAAATTTTACAAAAAATTTGAAATTTCATTAAAAATTGCCAAATTTAACCCAAAATCCGATTTCATTCGATTAAATTTTAAAAATATTTTCTCATAAATACTTTACAAATTACACAATTACATAATTGGTCACACATTTTTTGTTTTATTGTATTCATGAAAAGGGTACCATTTTATGAAGGTGAGGTAATTTTCAAAAAATGTTGCACAGTAACAATGTAACATCTTTCTTCAGAAGAGAAAACGCTATTAGTTAAATGATTTTTTTTTTCATTTTTTTTCATCGATATCGATTTCAAACACCTGTACCTAAATGCTGGTTGTTTCCATACGAATTATGAAGCATTTTCGTAAAAATTTCATCTCCGTATTGGATGATCAAGAATCCAGCAATCAAACTTTTATTACAAAATATGAAAGAAATGAAAAACAGATGTATCTGAAAGTAATAAGTATATTACTAATTATAAAATAAAACAATTTCTTATTTTTTTAATATTACTTCTTTTCAAATATTTGAGATGATCGTTTATTTGGATTATTCCACCTTATTCAAAGCGTACTATTATAATATAATTAAAAGTACCTACTCTATATTTTTTGAGTTTCAGTTTTACGAGAAAATACACTTTTTTGTTAAGATATTGAAATTGTTGAATGAGCAATATTCATTTGAAAACCAAATAGAAACTACAAAAATAAGTAATTATGATTTTATATGTAGGGTAGATGGGGGAGCATTTGCCACTTTTTTTGTCAAAAGTGCTCCCTACTATAACCGTAAACGATATCTGTAAACTTTGTCTTTCACTAAAGTCTTAGATATGTTGACTTTAATTTAAGTCAATTTAATCTTGATTATGTCTCTGTTATGTTAATTTGTCTTTGAATACCTGAAGAGACAAAAAACCGCAAATTACCCTTGTTTTAAATTCGCTAAGTGATGGGGGCAGAATCGTTTCTATATATATGACGTTTTTTTTTTATTACTGCAATTAAGAAACAAATTATTATATAAACATTTTTATATTTACTTGAACTTTATGCAAAATCCAAAATCAACACATTGCGAAAATAAATAAATAATTTTTTGTTTAAATTCTGTAAACACTACAGAGTCTATATGTACAGATTTGCTCAGGATTAACTGGTCTTACGGCTGCTAGTTCTCGTGGCACCAATTTTTAAGTCCTAGGTAAATCTTCGAACTTACATTCTTCCAGCTTCAGAACCCAGAAAATTCCAAGGTACTGGTGCACCCTATCTGTTTCCTGACTAACTTATCACTATCCCTAAGACCAAAGGACAGTCCTATAGTGTAGAGAGACAGGATTTAATCTACCACGTTTTAGCTATACATCAAGGAGTAGATTTCTCTGAGAAGACAAGCTGCCGTGACGGAGTTTATATGTACAGTTAAATATCTGCTGCTAGTAAGTACCGCTGATTATGACGTTAATGGAAGATAAGTTTGTTTATCCTACCAGCTATATGGCGAATGCTCCCCAGGAGGATTCTTATTCACCAAAGATAAGTTATTTTCATTTTCAATATGTGTTTATTAAAACATATATTGTCAATTTTTGTTCGTTACTATAAAGTTTATAACACGAAACAAACTCTTTATTAAATTACAAAAACTAAAAAAATTATCACAAGAAATACCTACAGCAAAATATTTGGAAGAGTATTGAAAAAGTAATTAATAACTTCTACCTCCGATTAAATGTAAATTGAAAATATCAAAATTAGACTCATAATAGATCTGCTATAGAGGAAAAGATAATTAATTAAAAATTAATACTTCAAAATAATTGGTAATGGCACATGTGCCCCTAAGGCGAACGCTCCCCCTTCTACATAATGAAAAAAACTTGGTGTGTGTGATAGTATAAAAACTCAAAATTCTAAAAATTTTACTAAAAATTTCCATATTTTTCCTTCTCGGTACTGTAACTGTATATGTTAGAGAGAATAATTAATAATAACTACATTTCTGATGCGGTGAACAGCTTAAGTTGAACAAATTTTTGTTTTTATGTACACAAACTTTAAATTGACAAAAAAAAAAAAGAAGTGATCAGTTTATATTTAATCTATTAAAATATAGTTTTTTTTTTTAATAAAACTTTAAATATATTAAAAATTTTTACTATTTAGCCATAATAATACTTGTTATTTTTTATACGGCTGAAAGTGGCGTTCAAAGAAAACACAGATGTTTTATGAAGACAGGGTTATTTTGTAAATGACGGGAAAAGAAACAGGTTGTTCTTATGTATAAATGTAAATTACTTCTAAAAAAATTTTTAAATTATATTTTTAAACTAATTTTTGTTAAAATGCGTATTAAATATTGCAATAAATCGATTATTAATAGTTCGTATTTCCATTATTATTTAAATAAATTATTTTGTAAATTTTGTAGATTTTATAAAATAAATATAAATCTAGCTTTACACTAAATAAAATCAACTTTACCTTGACTTCCATATTTTCCGAAATTCTCTCAGAAAATTGTTATAAATTGATCAAAACAAAATACAAAATAATATTTTACTATAAACTCATTTAATAACTGATGTCAAATAAATTTGTGATAGTTTCGTATAATTTTGAGTAAATAATTTGCATGTAATCTGAACATGCTTGAGTTATTTTTCCCCTTTTTGTATGTTATGATATTTGATAGCTGTTTCCAAAAAATGCGCGCAATGTTAACAAAAAATCCACTCTGTGTTTAGTCACAAAAATTGCGGGAAAGTACGAAGAGATATTTTATGTCAAATCTTCGCGTAATCTGAACTTAGCTTAAAGCACATTTTTAATTTTTTTAAATGCAAATGTTAACTTTATTGTTTACTAACATATATCTAATTTTACACATCGGCTAGGCATAGAGACTCTTAAATTTAAAAAGCTCATTATAAATTTTTATCCATCCACAATATACATTTGTAGAATTTGTGTAATATTTCCACAAATATTTCGTGGAACAAAATAAGCATTATTGTGTATATAAAAATTTGTGTGGTTCAAATAAATAATTATATTTATTTGATCATTGAGAAAATTATTTGATTTTGAAGATTTTCTCATTCTTTCAGAAACCCTAACAATGACGATATTACTTCGAATATTCAAAAGAAAGTTGAAAAGGATGGGGACAAGACGGAGGGTACCATTTTGCAATACCTGCTTGAAATTTTAGAGTTGTATTTAAAGCAGATTTAGAAGAAATTTATATTGCAGCCAAAGCAAAATTATTGTAGATGTTAAACAAAAGTCGTTGTTCTATGTCAATGCAACAATGAGTATCTATTTAATATATTACTGGCAACGTAAGATCCGCTCATCTCTAGCATTCGCAGTCAGTGGAAAGTAGAACATCGCGACTGAGATGAAGAAGCAAACGGGCTGCTAGAGTACAGCTAAATATAAAATATTGACAGGCTACTTTCCAACCGAATGAATAATAACTATAACTTCCTTTTATTGTTACTTAAGTAAAAAATAAAGTAAACATTATGAAACAACCGATTGTAGTGTAGTAAAACCTATTCTTTAAGAACATGTTCTAGTGGAATCTGTTCTAGAATTGATAAACTGGTAACGTGTTCACAAAATTATGCTAGATATTATTAAAGTGTTTATTATCTGCTTATAACTTTTTTTTATAAGTAAAGTTGATTTAAAAAAAACAAAAAATCCGAGTTTTTATACTAAATGCTATAAAAAAACTAAAAGTTCAATTTTAGCCTTAAATTTCTCAACAAATGCTGAATCGATTTTAATGAAATTAAAACTGGAGAAAAATTAAATAAAATATCTCTCCATCAAAAAAATAAGTGAATAAAATAATTTTAAATATCTCTATCGATTTCACAGTTACAGAGTTTTGGCTGTTAAAAACGATTCTGAGCCACTGTGCGGTAATCTCAAAATGTTAGTTGTAAAGAAAAATATTCTCGATAAACTGCATGCCTCGCAACGAGCATTTTCAAAATGGTTCTTACAAAAGCAATTTATTAATCGTAAAATCCAAGGTAGGTCCAATTAAGGTTCATTCCTTGCCTCGTCTTGAACTATGTGCCGCCGTATTACTTATTAGAACTTGGCGCAGAATTAAACCAAAAATCACCGTGTCCATAATAGAAAAATTAATTGAAAGTAATTAGTAAACTTATAAAATTCTTCAAATTCTTCAAATACTTCACTGTAAATAAGTGTATCACTATTTGTCTCGTTAATCCACTTGTTTGTTTATTTGTTAATCGCTATACCCTTAGTGTGGTTGTTGTAATTATTACATTGCTATTGAAGTTTGCAATATTGTTGTTAGTGTAAATTTTACTTGTTATTATTTCTGTCGTTGTTAGCACATGCATTTGTTATTTATTTAAACATAAGTAAGTTGTCCATATTGGACAATTTTTTATCAAGACAAGGTTCAAAATCAACGCGAATTTATGCAAGGTGGAAACAGTTGCACAAAAACAACAATAATGCGAAATTATTAATGTTTTTTATATATGTAATTTGTGAGCTATACCAACCAAAAATAGTAATCAGCTGTTTAACTGAGGTTACCTTGTATAGATTCGCACTGATTTTGACGTTTGTCTTTATAAAAATTTGTATAGTGTAGAGGACTATTCTATTCTATTCTATTCTATTCTATTCTATTCTATTCTATTCTATTCTATTCTATTCTATTCTATTCTATTCTATTCTATTCTATTTTATTCTATTTTATTCTATTTTATTCTATTCTATTCTATTCTATTCTATTCTATTCTATTCTATTCTATTCTATTCTATTCTATTCTATTCTATTCTATTCTATTCTATTCTATTCTATTCTATTCTATTCTATTCTATTCTATTCTATTCTATTCTATTCTATTCTATTCTATTCTATTCTATTCTATTCTATTCTATTCTATTCTATTCTATTCTATTCTATTCTATTCTATTCTATTCTATTCTATTCTATTCTATTCTATTCTATTCTATTCTATTCTATTCTATTCTCTTCTATTCTATTCTATTCTATTCTATTCTATTCTATTCTATTCTCTTCTATTCTCTTCTATTCTCTTCTATTCTCTTCTATTCTCTTCTATTCTCTTCTATTCTCTTCTATTCTCTTCTATTCTATTCTATTCTATTCTATTCTATTCTATTCTATTCTATTCTATTCTATTCTATTCTATTCTATTCTATTCTATTCTATTCTATTCTATTCTATTCTATTTTATTCTATTCTATTCTATTCTATTCTATTCTATTCTATTCTATTCTATTCTATTCTATTCTATTCTATTCTATTCTATTCTATTCTATTCTATTCTCTTCTATTCTATTCTATTCTCTTCTATTCTATTCTATTCTCTTCTATTCTATTCTATTCTATTCTATTCTATTCTATTCTATTCTATTCTATTCTATTCTATTCTATTCTATTCTATTCTATTCTATTCTATTCTATTCTATTTTATTCTATTTTATTCTATTTTATTCTATTTTATTCTATTCTATGCTATTCTATGCTATTCTATTCTATTCTATTCTATTCTATTCTATTCTATTCTATTCTATTCTATTCTATTCTATTCTATTCTATTCTATTCTATTCTATTCTATTCTATTCTATTCTATTCTATTCTATTCTATTCTATTCTATTCTATCTAATTATATCTGAAAATAAAATGGAAGTAAAACGATAAGAAAAACTATTTGTGTTGAAACTTAAATATAGTACCATAGTTTTATGGTAAAGATATACAGTTTTTAATATAACTTACAATAGGTACTTACTGTATTAGATGAAATATTTAAAATATTGAAAGATGCGTCATACTTTAACCCAAATGACCTAGCGTATCCATATGGTAACGCAAACAACGGTTACATAAAAAGCTATATACCATAAAAAATATCCAAAATTTAAAAAAAAATAATCTGAATTATATTTTATCATATGGAAACTTTTTAATAACATTAACATGATGGAAGGTCAGTTATATTATTTGTTTGAAATCAAATGATCCTTTTTGAAACCATTTAAAAGTTATTGTTAAAAATTAAAAAAAAATTGAGGACATGAAAAATTAATTAAATATTTTTTGCCACTATGTAGCCTTTAGAAAAATATTTTATGATTTTATACAACCAATTATTATATTGGTAGTATATTCCTTTGAACATTTTATCAAGAAATGTAACTTTTTTTAGTATAAATCGTGTTTTCTCGTTAAATTGTCCGTTAACGAAGCATTGAAAAACTTGAGTGACAGTGCACAGTGGGGCAGAATCGAAATTTTTTGGAAATAAATCTGTAACTTCTGATCGGCTGGTTGGATTTTCATGAAATTTGGTATAGCCGTAGCAGAGGAGTGTACAATGTTATGTTTGGAAGGGAGGCACAACAATCCCCCAGGGGCGGAGCTAAGGGAGCTCAAAGTTAGGTACCTCTGACATAAAAAATATTTCATCGCTTGCAAAATTTTTGTTTCTCGTCCGATTTCAAATATTTTTATATATTATTGTAGGCCCTGATAAGAGCTATAAAAAACATGCTCACATGTCCTATTTATTTTTTATAGTTTTCGAGTTATTTGCGTTTGAATTTTTAAGCACCATAATTTTGCATGTTCTTGGTCCAGTTTTTTTTCATATATATCCTAGTATTTCAAACCGATTTTATTAGTTTTTTACTTAACTAGTTAAAGAACAAAATTATCTATTGAATAAAAAAATTTTAAGTCGATATCTTTACCGAGTCCAAAAATAAACGATTTTGAATTTGTAAATTGCAAAAAGACGACTTTTTGTGTTTTTTTAGCCGAAAAAGTATCTACACTCTTTTTTATCTAAAATAAAATTTTCTTTAACAACATATAATAATTTTGCACTTTTCTGAACGGTAACTTCACAGAAATGACTTTAAGATAAAAAACAAGCCCAATTACTCAATTGGTCATGGTACATACTCACACGAATTTGACCCATTTTTTATGAAAGTTTTGATTTTAGACCATATTTTCTCAAATCCCAAAGCACGCACCGACAACCGGAATATATTTTATAATATGTTGTTAAAAGTCTTAAATCAAAATGTACGGGATTTCGGAAAAATGTGAATTCTATAGCTAAAAATGTAAAAAATCCTATTTTTGGGAATTTTGATTAGTTTTTTTGGGAATTCAATAAAACCCTACTCCTGATTGTAATCTGGTTAACGAGCTTTTATTTCTATTAATAGGGTCCACATTTCTGCAAATTTCATTAAGATATCCTTATAAACAAATATGTTATTACAATTAAAAAATGTGTATTTTCTCCAAAAACCCCCAAATTGGGCTTTTGTTTGGTTTATTTCTAAATATCGAAAGAAATTTAAAAATATGCATTCCAAATTAAGCTTATCCTTTAGCATATATAATTTCCGATCTTCTGCAAAAAGATTGAAGTCAATATCATGCCTCATTTCAACTTTTGTGAATAATTACTAACAAGATTATGAATATTTCTGTATATTTTTTACTAATATCTATACACAAAATATTTTTATAAAAATAATTAATAAATATTTTTTATTTTTAATAGGGTTGCCACATTTCCCAAATTTAAGTAAATATTTATTCTTTTTTAAGCATTATTTCTGTTATTTCTATTAATGAATTTAAAATAACAAAACAAACAAAAAATGTCTATTTTAACTTAATCAATAAGTACGTATATTTGGTACTCTGTTGCGATGCTAACGCACATCACTGCCAGTGAGGCAGCGCTGATATCAACGAAAGAGGTGGGTCAGTTTTCGATTTTATAACTACTAACGATCTTTTTATCTGTAACTTGGGTAATGTGCCCACATTCAGAACTAAAGATAGAGAGGCAGTTATAGAAGTAACACTTTAGGGTCGAATACATTACGAACTGGAGGGTAAATAGTGAATGATCCTTTTCGGATCATAACAGGATATCCTTTAGTTTAAATTTCGCGAGGCCAAAGCAGAACCATATAGGAGAACCGACTGGAACTCCTTTAGGGCCATTATGGATAGGGAACTAAACGCCGCTCCAGGATGGCAATTGTCATCAGAGGGAGTTGAGTGTTTAGTGGAGGACTTCACGGGGAAAATTACGAAAAGTTATGAACTAACTTGTCTGGTAGTATTTCCGGGAAAGAGGGAACAGCCTAAATGGTGGATCAAGGAACTTAGGAAACAAAGGTCAACCGTCAGGAAGCTGTTCAATAGGGCGGAACTGACACGCAAGTGTGAGGATTGGAACAGCTACAGGGAAAGTTTTTAATAGGTATAAGGCAGACATTAAGAGGGCAAAAAGGGTCTACTGTGAGTCCATCGACTCTGTTAATGAGTTATCCAGATTCAGGCGAATTTTATCCAAGGATCCTAGTGCTCCTGGATATAATCAGCGTGCGGATAACTCACGGACGGAGTCTTGCTCTGAGTCTCTGTGTTTACTTATGGAAACTCATTTTCCGGGCTGTAGGAACTTAGAGGCAGATGCACAGGCAGGACGAATCTTGGGATTCTCAGAATGTGTCTCTGATAGGGAACTTAGTGAAGTAGTCGGTGACATAGTCTCGATGGATAAGGTAGCATGGACGGTGAACACCTTTGAACCTTACAAGTCACCTGTTCGAGACGGTGTTTTTCCATCCATGCTGAAGAACATCAGTGACACGGCACTAAAACTTCTCACTGAGCTTTTCAGTGTGTGTCTTATTAGGAGATATATTCCAAGGAAGTGGAGAGAGATTAAGGTAGTATTCATACCTAAGACGGGCTAGGCTAGCCACTCGAAACCTAACGATTTTAGACCGATCAGCCTATCGTCTTTTCTTTTGAAGACATTAGAGAGATTGATCGATCTTTATCTGAGGACGACAATTGAAAACCATATCATCAGTGGGGCTCAACACGCTTATCTAAAGGGTAAATCTGTTGAGAGTGCACTACATGATGTGGTGAGTTACATTGAACGCGGCCTGCAGTATAGGGAGTATACATTGGCAGCGTTCCTTGATATAGAAGGAGCTTTCAATAACATTAAGATTGAGGCTATTAGAGAATCACTAGAATCATTATGCATTCAAAACTTCCTAATCGAATGGATTATTTTGATGCTGAATAGCCGAATAATTAATTCGAACCTGGGAGATGCATGCATAAGGAAGATAGTGACTAGAGGAACTCCGCAGGGAGGAGTTCTCTCGTCCTTGCTATGGCTCTTAGCCGTTAATGTCATTCTAAGACAATTTGACGCAAGAGGGCGGAAAATCGTTGCCTATGCTGATGATGTGGTTATACTGATCACAGGTATATTTCTTTCCACGATCAGCGACGTCATACAGTATGAACTTAACGAACTGTCCTCATGGGCCACTAGTAAAGGTTTAGGGGTCAACCCGGGGAAAACAGAGCTAGTTCTTTTCACCAGAAGGTACAGGATTGAGCAGTTTAGGCTATAGGTACTAGGGGGGACTGAACTAAGACTGGCAAAAGAGGCAAAATATCTTGGTGTGTTCCTTGATAGTAAATTATCTTGGAAGAGGAACACTCAGGAGATGCTTAAGAGAGGTCTCAATGCTTACTACACATGCAGGAACTCCATAGGTAAGAGTTGGGGACTCAAACCGATGGTAGTAAATTGGATTTGCACCTCGGTGGTGAGGCCAATTCTGACGTATGGATGTCTGGTCTGGTGGGAGGCAATGAGAATAGGAAGTCGTAGGAATCTTTTGTCTAAAGCCTAGAGATGTGCTTCGATTGGCATAACAGGTGCCGTAAGAAGCACACCTCAGGCGGCACTTGACGTCATTCTGCATCTCCTACCCATTGAGGAGTTCGTGATGGGAATGGCTGCAGGGAGCCTGCTTAGACTTAGTGAGCTAAGACTTACAGGATCAATCAGAATAGGACATTCCAAACTTTTAAACGAAGTTAATCTCGGTGGACATGCCCTGGTTCCCTCTGGATCTACGGACTATATGTGCAAGGAGGTCGATTTCGGGGAAAATCCTATACTGATTATTCCGAGTAGGAACCAATGGTCAGATAGGGAGAAACTATTCAGTGGAGTATCGGTATTCACTGATGGATCCAAAATGGATACAGGCACTGGTGCATGTGTGTATCTAGTTGAGGAAAACATCGGATAGTTGTAGTGTGTTCCAGGCGGAAATTCTAGGTATTCTTAGGGCCACAGAATTGATTGCAGGGAACATTGAAGTGAATACAGAGGTAACTCTGTATGTGGATAGCCAGGTGGCGCTGAAAGCCTTGAAAGAACATTTTGTCAAGTCTAGGCTGGTTAGCTACTGTAAGAAGGCTCTTAGGAGATTGATGGGAAATTATCATATCAGACTCTGCTGGGTACCGGTTCATTGCGAGATAAATGGTAATGAGGTAGCTGACGAATTAACTAGAAACGGCTCAGCTTTGGATAGGACTGCAAGTAAAAGCGGTGTGAGACCACCTCTAGGCTTTTACTTCAGGTTAATTAGGGAGCGGATTCGGGATAGAATCAATCATGCATGGAAACGTAGAACGGACTGCAGATTATCAAGGGTCCTATGGCCCAAACTTGATAAAGCAGATACAAATCTACTTTTAAGCAAGAAAAGGGAAAACCTGAAGACTATGATAGGTATTCTGACAGGTCATTGTCCCATAGGGGGAATGATAGGGAATTGGGATAGAGGTTCCTCCGGTCTTTGCAGAATGTGCGAAGATAATGAGGAGCTAGAGACGGTGGAACATATCATATGTCACTGTCCATGTCTACAACTAAGTAGGCAGAAATGGTTAGACAGTCGATTCCTTGACGAATTGGACAGTATATCGAGAATAGATCTCGATAGGCTAATAGGATTCGTCATGGGAATAGGCTGGCTAAGAGGGGTTCGTTGGCTTAGAGCGAGCAATTTGGGGTGGTAGTACTTTTCCTTTCCAGATTCTTTCTATTCTTTTCTATACTTTTCTTGGTCTCAGCTTTTCTCCATTATTTTCCTTCCTGCTCTTTCCTATATCTCGTCTGTAGTTTCTTTCTATATTCTTTACGAAGGGACTCACAATGGACCTCTTGGTCTCCGAGTAGATGCACAAGCACTCTTCTGAGTGCTGTGCAACCCTTCTCTACCTACCTACCTACCTAATCAATAAGTATTTTATTAGTTTACATTTATGGTGTTTACCTAAATTTAACAAATGTATTTATCTATTGTTGATGGTTAAAAATTTATATATTTATAATCTAGTGGCAATGAACAGGAATACTTTACAGGTATACTTACCTAGCTGTAGAATTTATCTATTAATGATAGTTCAAAATCTATATTTTTATGAGCTAGTGACAATGCACAGGAAATATCCTTTCCGGTGATAACTAACAGCAACATATAATATCAATGAATTCGATAAAGGTACTCTCCCAAATTGACTCTTTCAGATATTTTACCTGATGAAAATTCACAGAATACCTGTAAATATATATACCTGTGCGATATATCTAATAGATAAATGCGCAGCTAATCCTTATAAACATCATAACGAAGTAGATTACCATGGTGATTACATTGAAACATGAACAATTGTGTTGTGTTCTGTGGCGTTTATCTAAAAATGATCTTAATCGTTTAGAAGCTATAGTGGAATTCGTAAAAACTTGGTAAATCTCATATACAGAGCCTTTTAAAGTTGTATGAAGTAAAAATGAAGTCCTTAAATCAGCGTACTAACAGATTAAAAATTAAGCATTCCGATTGGATTGATACTGATATAGAAATATCGGAGTGCAAAATATCAACTGGAGCACCCTGCAAGACATATGATGATTTAAGTTCAAGATCTAAGAAGAAAAGACTGGCCCATAAGCTTTTTATAATTTTGAATGAAGAAGTTTTTGATACATTCAAAGAAATGTTAAGAAAGGAGAAGCAACCTAAGAGTGCAATTAGTATTGCTGAAATACTGCCAACTGCATCACTAAACCGTCTTAAACGGATTGCCGAAAGTGTACCTACTCTAACATCACAATGCAATTTTACAGAGGAAGAAGCAATTGCTTTAATGCTTGAACTGGACCTCAGCCGAAACAAATATCAAATTTTAAGAAAAGCTCTGCTTGAAAAGCAACATTCAATTCTTCCATCATACAAGGATATTCAAGAAAGAAAAGCAAACCATTTTACCATCTATTTCGGTTACCGAAAAGGAAGCATGTGTAGAGCTATCTTCTTTGCTTGAGAATGCAGGTACCAGGATAGTTGCAGATTTTTCTGCAGATCAGTTGGAAAAAGTAAATAACAGCGACGTTGCATTAATCTGTAAGTGGGGATGTGAAGGACTATCAGCACTTCCTGAATATAAGCATGCTAGTGGAAGTAAGAAAATGGCGGATTATAAAAGCGTATTTATAGCATCTTTGGTGCCATTAAGAATGCGATCTTATTCCTTAGAGCAATCTTCATCAAAGTGTAAAAACTTATTTAAAGATATATGGCTTAACAAAACTCCAGGATAAAAGCATTTTTGTAGACCTATTTGGTTCGAAATCACAAGGGAGTCGAAGAAGCAAGAAACAGAGATTTTCAGCACGTTCAATTATTCAGCTCCAGGAAATGCTCCAGAACGTCACAAAACGAGGATATTTTTAATAGCCTATTGCTATCATCAGACCCTGTACTATCATCAATGAGAAAATATTGCATTTATTATGAGCCTTTAACAACTCAAAATACTGAAGACTTGAAGGACCTTTATAATCTTTTAGATATGTATACAGATACAATAGATTATTTTATAGAAAATAAGTAGTATAAGTTTAAAATATTAGAAAAATTGTCTACATAAATTTAATATAAATAAGTAATAAAAAATCGTATTAGAAATAGAATATTTATTAAGGAAGATGATAAATACCAAAAATAATAATATTGATTACGTTGAAATAGACATTTCTGATTTGTTTTTTTATTTTAAATTCATTAATAGAAGTATATGAATGCTTATAAAAGGATAAAGATTTACTTAAATTTGGGAAATGTGGCAACCCTAATAAAAGTAAAAAATATTTATTAATTATTTTTATAAAAATATTTTGTGTATAGATATTACTAAAAGTATACAGAAAATTTTCTAAATAATTATTCACGCAAAGCTAAAGGCAAAAGTTTCAAGTTTGTAAAAAAAGATCTGAAATTATATATGCTAAAGGAGAAGCTTAATTTCTTTCTTCAAAATTTCTTTCGCTATTTAGAAATAAAACAAATAAAAGGCCCAATTTGGGGTTTTTGAGAAAATACATTTTTTTTTAATTGTAATAATTTATTTGTTTATAAAGATATCTTAATGAAATTTGCAGGAAACGTGGATCTTAGTAATATAAATAAAAGCGCGTTAACCAAATTTCAATCAGAGATAGGATTTTCTTGAATTCCCAAATAAACTAATCAAAATTCCCAAAAATGAGATTTTTTGCATTTTTGGCTATAGAATTAGAGAAAATATGGTACAAAATCAAAAGTTCCATATAAAATGGGTCGGGAGGGTATGTACCATGACCAGTTGAGTTATTGGACCTGTTTTTTTTATCTGAAAGTCATCTCTGTGAAGTTACCTTTCAGAAAAGTGCAAAATTATTATATGTTGCTAAAGAAAATTTTATTTTAGATTAAAAAGAGTGGAGATACTTTTTCGGCTAAAAAAACACAAAACCTCGTATTTTTTGCAATTTTCAAATTCAGAATCGTTTATTTTTTACTCGGTAAAGATATTGATTTCAAATTTTTTATTCAATAGATAATTTTGTTCTTTAACTAGTTAAGAAAAAACACTAATAAAATCGGTCGGAAATACTAGGTCATATATGAAAAAAACTGGACCAAGAATATGCAAAATTATGGTGTTTAAAAATTCAAACGCAAATAACTCGAAAACTTTAAGCACATGTAAGCGTGTTTTTTATAGGTCTTATCGGGGCCTACAACAATGTATAAAAATATTTGAAATCGGACGAGAAACAAAAATTTGGCAAGCGATTAAAAATTTTTTATGTCAGAGGTACCTAACTTTGAGCCCCCATAGCCCCTTGGGGGATTGTTGTGCGTCCCTTCCAAACATAACATTGTTCACTCCTCTGCTACGGCTATACCAAATTTCATGAAAATCCAACCAGCCGATCAGAAGTTACAGATTTATTTCCAAAAATTTCGATTCTGCCCCACTGTGCTCTGTAAGTGATAATAGATGGATGTCTTGCAATACCCAAGCGGATTCGTAACACAATTATTTTTGATGATCATGATGATGGTCAGCGTTTAGTACTAACAGCTAAAATAAAAATATTGTTGATTTCTCCAACTCAAGTGGGCATACTTAATGATGGATATTCGATATGTAAAATGTGTTTCTCAGTTAACAACTAAAATAAAAATCTTCTTAAATTTATCACTGCAAAAGCTCAATTTATAGAAAAGATTTATGGAAACAAACATAATATTATATTCGCTTCAATTATGTACGCTTCTATTATGAAATTACAGACATTACAGATCTTTAAATCAAAAAGTGTTCATGTATATTTCATATTTTTAAATTTCTTAGTTTAAATAAAAAACTCAATTCATTTTGCTTTGTTTTAAAGAAATTGGCCTGTAATGAAAGTAAATTAAAAAAAAGAAAACAAATTGAATTCAAAACGATTTTCCCATCGTTATTCATCTACAACAATATACGATATATGAGAACAATATATTAGTTGAATAAAGTAATACAATAATGTATAAATGTAATTTTTCCTACCGGGGTTTTTTATCAGATAAATTACAAAAAGTTCACTTGTAAGACCATGACCAGAACTGAACATGATCACCCAGCAAAAAGGTTTGTAAGTGACTTGTATTTGTGCGTTAAATTGTTTTTGATTTTTGATATATATATATATATATATATATATATATATATATGTATATAACCGTTATCAATTAAAAAAATATTTTACCTCAGTTGAGAGTTGAACAGTTTGATTTTTAATTATTTTTTTTAGACGCTTTAGACAATTCAGCTACGTAAAAATTCGTTTCATATTAACTAAAAACGACTTTTTAAGTATTTATAGGTAATTCTGGTAGTACCGACTAAGACTATATTATAATATATATAGGAAGCTGTTGCTTTTAAAATTGGAAGGGTTTTGCTTGGCAGGTTTTCCTTAGATATAGATTAATAGTGTAGCATAATAGTAGAAGGAACTTAATTGTATGTTTGTGTGAGAAAAACCATGTTATATAGAAATGGATTATAAATCTGGAAATAGTAGGACCTCAGAGATCCCTAAAATTCCTTGAGCTCTCCTAACAACAAGATTACTTCCATAAAATTATCAAGATAAATTTTACATAGGTCAATATGAAAACCAAAGTAATGAATCGACTTTCGGATGAGTTGTTATATAACAAAAAGTTTTCATTTAATTTTCAAAATGTCAGTATTTCAAAAAGGATTTAATTAGTTTATCGTTTAATGATTATTTAGTTAATTTTTAAATTTTTTATCCTTAATTTAACTGAATCATCTTATAAATATTTAAAATTGTTAGTTATTTATTTGTGGAGGGAATTCCCGGGATCCCGGGAAATTTAAAAATCAGTCCCGATTTATCGGGAACGGAAAAAGACCTACTGATGGTTGTATATTACGTTTATTTATCAGCGAACAAGTCCGTCCCTCCGTCATATAGGTAATTACTTACAAACAAAACCTCTGCCACGTAAGTTTAAATTAAATTTAATTAATATATTCCTTTTTTTCTTTTCGAACAATATATAAAAACTAGAATTATCGTAGTGGAGAATGACTAGGGTTTGACAGATAATTTTCTTTACTTTTTGGAAGACTTTTATTATGGCATACTACTCACAACAAACAGTACATTTCAGTGGCAAAAAGAAAAAGACTACATAATTGATTTTTATTACTTTTCAGGAGACCGTTTTTTTTTAGGTTCTAAATTGAAATTAAAGGTCGTATGTATGCAATTTTGAATTATTTATGTAAATATATCCGCAATTCGCACGATAAATATTTGGTATATTTCTCAAAACGATATGACCGATTGACTATCGAAAAAGATAACAAAAAAGTAATGGTGTTTCTTTTTCCTTTGTAAAATCAATATTTTGTTTAAATACACACAACCAAAAAGGAGTAGTAAATACGGTAAAAGAAGGTAAAGAATTGCAGAAAACTAGGTTAAATATTAACCATCAAAATCATTAGCCAATTCAACATTTTTTTTTTTAATTTTTCTAAATGAGTCAAATTGACGAAAAATCGTCAATATGGCTAATTGATTCAGTTAATTAAAAAGTAGTTAATTTCATTAACTTTTTGTCAAATATAATAAAATATTATTGAAATTAACTAAAATTTTTCTTCATATTGAAGAATTTTTATTAAATTTTAATACACTAATTTATTTAATTCTACTGTATTTTAGTTGAATTGAATAAACAATTTATTCAAACTAACTAATTTCTTTTTTCAAATTGAAGAATGTTTATTCAAATTGAATAATGTTTATTCATTTTAACTATTGAATTTTGTTCAACTTTAAAAAATTTTGTCAATTTTAAAATGTCTTTTAAATTCCGGTAGGAAAAATTACTTTTATATATAATTGGATTATTTTATTCAACTAATAAAAAATTATTTTTGTGAATAATACATTAATATATAAACGATTACTTGCTATCGTCAAAAATAAAACAAATAAGAAATTTTAACCACTTTAATAATATTTATCATAAATATATAGCAATTCTATTTGCAAAAGGAATAAGTATTTAATACATGTATAAATAAACGTCAATTCATATAAAAAGCAAAAATAATTTAAAAATATCTAAATAATTGGTATAAGATATTATAAAAAGGAATATTTTAATTAAACTTAATTTAAACTTACGTGGCAGAGGTTTTGTTTGTAAGTAATTACATACATGATGCTGTTAAATGAACTTAATAAACGACCATCTGAAATTTTTAAGAGGAATAGATATTGAAATATATATATATATATATATATATATATATATATATATATATATATATATATATATATAATAATTACCTTCAGAAGCTTCAGAGAAGATCCAGAGATGATTTTTAAAAAAAGTACTTCATAATTGGAATGGAAATAACCCTCGTTTGGGTAAAATCGATATCGATGTGAGAAAATGAAAAATATAAATTTATTAAAAATTTCATTTAACTAAATAAACTGCATATTTCCGTACCAATTTAAATCCTAACGGCCTTTTTACTGCGACCCTTTATTGAGTGCATCAGATGTGCACAGTGTTGCCAACATTTTGTGCTATGTGTCACGAGATTGTATTTGAAAAACCGCTATAAAGCGCCTGTATTTTAAATAAAATCGCTGATTTTTACCGCCAAAATATTTTCTATTCAAGGAAGTAATAAATTCCTATTTTTAAGTTTTAAACATGTTAAACATTAATATATTCCTTTAAAATTTTTATTTTAAGATCTTAAATGCATTGTAGAGGTTCCAATCAAATTTGAAAACATGCAATTTATTCTTTGTTTGGATTTTTCTATTCTACTCTGGTCCAATTATTATTATTTTTTTTTTTTCAGAAATTCAGAAATAATAATTAAAGAAATTGTAAAAAGTGAATTTATTTTATAAATGACAACAGGTCAATTAAATCAGAACATATATTAAGAAATATAATGTGACAACGTTGACTCACAGTCGGACAGTGCATTAAAATTTGTAGTTTAATATTAGTTTTAAAATTGTTATTAAAATGGAGCTGGACGAAAAGTTATTTTTGAGCATAAACTTTTACTAAATTAAAAACGGAAAAGTGTTCTCGAAAGTGTATATTTTATAAAAAAATTGAGGAAGCGCCAACATTTTTCGGCAAACTCGTAATTTTTTCAGTTAAATTTTGCTAAATTTTATTATTATTAACTTTCAACAATTTTATAAACATAGTTTTAAGAGAAGCATTTCAAAAGCAATGAACAAGAAAGAAGAGCATCCTCCAATGACAGCCATGGGTTAAAAAAGCAGCTCTTTTTCTGCACTAGGAATTCCTTTCCATGACTCACAATATTAAAATCATTGTTTGGGGACAGCCTTAGATTTAAATTGAGCGGGTTGAGTGGCATTTTTGGCTGCACGTGTTCGTTGCTTGGCTTGCTTGATATCGTGTTAGCATTGGGCACGACAAACGTTAGGTTTTGCATCATGCTTAGCCATAATTTCGGTCAAGGAAGCATCAACAATAGCACGTTGGAACTTTCGCGTTCTCCGTGTATGCTTCTTGGTGACTTTTTCCACGGTATACTTACGGTGCTTGCGACAGTACAAAGACCGTCTTGTAACCTTATTTTTAATTTTAATTAATTAATTTTTTTTATTACGAAAAATTCACGATTTTAATTAATAAAACTTTATTATGATATACCTAATATAAAACTTTTAATAAATAGACTTTAACGAAATTGAGCTATGAAATTTGTGTATTTCTGTCGGCCGAAAAACACAATATTTTACACCAATTTTCTGTTTTTTGAAACACAAACAAAAAAATAAAATTATGCTTTTTAAAAAAAATATTTCTGGGAATTTTTAATAGATTTTAATAGTTAAAATTGCGTTATTATTTTACTGTTATCCTTACTGCTTTTTTTTCAAATTAAATTAGTTAAAAAAAATCATAGTATATTTAACATCTAAAATTACTGTTTTAGAATTTGAAACTAGTCAGATAAAGGGAATATGTACTAAAAAAGGATTAAAAATTATGAAAAAATAAAACTTTTTGAAGTTTTTTTAAAAATGTTAAGTTGCAGTCTGAAATCTTTAAAATTTACAGAAAGTTTTGTAATACAGTAAGTTACTTTCATTGACTTAAGTTAAAAACATTTAAGCATAATTTCCGAAATATTGTAACAAAGCTTAATAGCTAGTTAAACTTATACATAAGTATAACATTTATATTCATTACTTTCTTTTACACGCCTGTATTCTATTAACATTCCACTCCTTTACTCGCCTGTATCTACTTTATTTTACACTATTCCATGAACGTATTTACCTTAGCTACCAACCGTCGTATTAATAATTCTCATTCAGTTTATGGAATTTTTCACATAAGTATTCTAAGGTTAGATGAAGTAGTTACTATTCGAGCGATAGACGAATTTGCTAAAAAACAAGACAGCTGAGCTTACAATATAATCCGCCTTATTCCCAAGACATCTGATATTGTTAAATCAGCCACCATTTCTCTGGTACTCGGATCAAGTTCAAGCGTCAGTGGGATACCTAGCACACCGACTTCGGTTGACTGTTTCGCACACAACGGCTTTGTTCTGACTGTTTCGCACACAGCGGCTTTGTTCTGACTGTTTCGGCACAGCAACTTCGGTTGACTGTTTCTCTTTAGATTAAGTCTGAATTTTGTAACCTAGTTTTAAGGAATTGTATTATTTAAATCAGTATTCCTGAATCCCTACGTATCATCGTGCTAGCTTCATAAACGATCCTGCTTGCATAATACCCGAGGGAACCGTATCTTCAACCCGCATCTACCAGTATTAGAATCCGAATTACCTGATAGTTTATCTAACACAAAATATTTATTATTATCGATAACTAAAACGTAAAATTATTAAATAAAGATAAAGTATATTTGAACACCATAAATGGTAAACCAATTATGTTCTCACTTAAGGTTCGTGGTTTCCGTAAGTCGACCCTGGACACAACTGAACTACCTAAGCCGACGACAAAACCAAGTTACAATAAATATTTAATATATTTTTCAAGTGAAATAGAATCATCAAGGCTTGAATAAAAATTATTTAAATATTTCACTGTGCAGGCGGAAAGTCTTATGTGCGAAAACATAAATTGCATTTTGTATGAAAGCCATACAAATTTATATAAATAAGTGTTAATTCTTTTGATTATCTCGGAACTAATCCAGATTTTTAAAAATAGACTAAAACTGAAAATAGATGATCAATAGTTCTAAAGCAATGTTTAAAATTTCTTGGGCATATTTTTAATTTTTAATGCTTTTAATGCTTTTGCAACATAATGGGGACAGAAAAATAATTTTTAAGTGATTTAAATATGTGCTGTAGAATTTTTAACTACAACTAGACCCACCCAAGACCAAGTTATTTTATGAGCAGGTCAAATGAACACATTCTAAAATTTGTAATTTCTAATCGACTAGTCTTTACATAAAAAATTTGTACAATCGTGTATATGCGACGACGCTTCCCTACCTTAAAATGTTCCAAAAATTATCATTTCTCAAGTTTAAAATTAAAATTGATTACTTTTGCACTCGGAATAGTTAATGACGTAAGGTTTTTTCTACATAATTTGGAGAAAATCCAATTGGATACAAGTTTTGTTAAAATTAGAAATTTGGATTTTCAGATACGAATAACTCGATAGCTATAAAATTTAAATAATACAAACTGTAATGAGAGAAAATACACTAATCTTTGAAATAGGATGAGCAAAAAAAAAAAAAAAAAATATTAACAAGCACGTGTGAATTTTTATTTAAACGTTTAGCATAAAAATTGGCGGAAAGACTACGTTTATCAACGATATATTGTATCCAGTTAAAAGATTTTCTAAGTTAGTACAGTTTTCCTAAGTTCTTGCCAAAAAAATTAAGGTTTAGTTTATTTTTAATATTGTTATCCTTAAGGATTTCAAACGTTTATCTTTTTGTTTTAGCGATATCTTTCAAGTTAAGGGACTTACTGAATTATATTCAAGCAATTTCTACTTACAGAAAAATAACTGCCTGTTTCTCTATGCCGAAAGGAAAATTAGTTTGGACAAAATTTATGAAAAAAAAACAAATAAATTCAACAATAAACTTTTATAAAGCTGAAGTCTTTAAGTAATAATAACATTTATTAGTGAGTAATTCCATCTTAAATTTAAAAAATTCTGACCCTTGGTTACCGATTTAGATAAAATTTGGTGCATGTGTAGAGGAGATACAGAGGCATGTAAAACGAATTTTTCTCATTTTTATTTTGAGAACTGGAGCAACTCTATAGCTTTGAATGTGATTAACATATTTATTTAAATGGCCATAACTTTTGCTATATACAAGATATCAAAATAATTTTTTTGGAGTTCATTTGTCAAAGCTTTTATTGTTTAATTCATGAATTAAACAATAAAAACTTTGAAAATATTTAATAATAAAATAATTTAATAAAATAATTTTTGTAAGAATTTTCTTTAGTGACGTGTATCTAAAAAGTCCATCTTTAATTTTTTCATATTTTTTGATAGGAAGCCTTATCGGTATACTTGTTTCAGAGAAAATTTCAGAGAGGTAAAAATTTAAAAACTTAAAATGGAATTACTCTAGTGTAATTTAAGTATATTTGTTTATATATATATATATATATATATATATATATATATATATATATATATATATATATATATATATATTGTAATTATAATTATTAATAAGATGAATACAGAAAAAATATTTACAAAATTTTTTTAATTAGTCTTCAGTTCTTTACCAGGTGTTGAAAATCATGGATCTGGTTTTTCCTCAAAAGCTTTAAAAAAACATTTTAGATTTTAAAGCTAAAAATCCAACTTATAAATCATGATACGCATTCCATTAAAATTATGAGAAGGTACATCATTTGTAACATCTTGGTCAAATTTTAACTTCCTATGATGATTGGATCAGGATGCTAAACGGCTATTACTGAACTAATCTTAATTTTTTTCCCCGCAATATTATTGATATATGTATACATATATTGTAATTTTTAAATGCAGTTTAACGTAATTTTAGTAAAAACAATTCAAATAAAAAATTGTGTGTAAATAAAAGTAAATCCTTATTAACAAATTTTAAGAAAATGTAATTTTTTTACACACATTTTGGCGAATTTACTAAATACGTGTTTATCTATTTTAATTTAGCAATCGTTTGATGTGCATATATACATATATCACTGAAATTGAAGATAAAAAAAATTTTGAAAATTTCTTCAATAATAAATTGTCGTGTAAAATCCTATATCAATCATTGTAGGAGGTTGACATTTGGCAAATATATTACACATGATTTTTCATGCTATAAGATTCGTTTAAATCTGCGATATTCTTTGGTTTTTTCATGCAATGTTGAACACCCCTACTATACATACTGTACATTTCATTGTTGCAGGGGATACAGTCAATTGCCAGTATATGAAGGTCTGCCCAGGGCATGGTAAATAGATATGTATACTCATCATATATGAACTATGGTATAATGGAACTGTCAAACTTCGTACATACAAAATTAAATATTATACACTTCTCTCCGGGACGAGAACACCTTGTGAATATGCCCAGCAAACCAAATTTGATTTAAAATTTGAAATCATTTTGCTTTGAAATCTTTTTTTTTCAAATGCAAACGTTTGAGGATGATTTGATAATGTTTTGAGGATAATACCATTCTTAACAAAAAGTGGATTTTTTTTTTAAATTTGATACAGATTTGAATTAATGGGATGCTTTCGTTTGCCTAATATTATGTCACACACACCTACTTACATATTTGTTACTTTGCATTTTGCTATCCGCTGACCACAAACTTCAATAGCGATATTGCCGTCGAATCGAAAAATCACTAGAGAGATGATATAGCGTACATAATAGGCCTTCTTGAGGACATGACAAATCAGTTTTAAAAATTTCCAATACACCCTAAAATTTTTGAGTTATTCTCGAACAACTGTTTTTGGGTTAGATCACTGTATAAATGATTTTCTAATTCTGTAATCCTTTTGTTATTTTCTTCTTTTGTATATTTTGTTCAAATAGTAACATTTGTTGTAAATATAACAAGATTTAGTTTTTATAAACTAGAAAAAAAAACTGTATAACTTATTCGAATTTAAATATGTAAAACAGCTTACTAAACATTTTCATATATTTCTCATTTTTGCTTCGAAGTGAGAGCAGCAAATGAGACATAAAAAATACTTTGTCTTAAAATACAGTGAGCAAAAAATGTGAATATATGTACAGTGTAAAAAATAACATATTTGGCTACCTATAACTTTAATAAAAATATAAATTATATTTTCAAACACTGTGATCTAAATGTATAAAGGGGTTTATGGAAAATATTATATTTTATATAGTTTATTTAGAAATTATAAAAATCTTTTAAAACTTCAAACGAAATAACCTAAGCACACAAATTACAAATTTGATGATAATTATGATGCGTTAGTCAGAGTTTAATTAAAATTATATTTTTTGTAATTAATATTTCTTTAGTAATTGAAACCTGTAAGCATTAAACTTTTTCATTATATTAATGTAACAGTAATTAACGAAATGAACTGTTGAACCCATTGAATTAAAAAAACAGCCTGTCGACTTACAGTATACAGAAAATGTAGTTGGATTATCATGTCTAATATCTGAAATCGGAAATAAAAACGTCTTACTTATTACGAAGGCTTCTAAAGAACAGTTAATGTAAAAGTAAAAAGAAGTATCACTTAGCTAAATCTGAACTATTTTTAAATTGATAGTGGAAATCAATGATTTTGGGCCAAAAATTGGAGAAAGTCGTTTTTTGTGTATTGATAAAAAATATACGGTGGAGGGACAAAACTAGACAATTACCAAATTTCAGGAAGACTCTCTTGTGAAATAGCATGTGATTGCCAACAATGAAATGTTTCTAAAGTATTTGTTAAGTACCGAAACAAATGATTGGAACAGGGTCCATACATTTCAAATAGATAACGAGCTATTAAAAATGAAAAGATAACAGATAATTTTTTTTCCGCCGAGGTATTGCTATGAGGCAAAGTAAAAATATAAATTAGGATATAAATATTCATCGAATCTGATTTTTAATTTTTCCAATCCGATTCAAAAAGATTCGGCATATGACGTTTTAAATAGTTGTTCACAAACTTTATCATTAGCTTTAGTTTCCACATTTACAATTCATTTATAAATTCTCCGAGGTTTTTTATATCATGACTATATTGTGAAACAATCTCAAAATAATAATTATTTTTTTTATTGGAATTACTTAACGTACAAAGGGGTCAATATATCTCAAAAAAAAAAAAAAAATATATATATATATATATATATATATATATAAATATATTAGATTCTCGTCATTTAGAACATATTCTTAAAAATATGGTTGAAAAAGGGTCAATTGGCGACTAAAGTCGCTCAACGGTAATGCTGCCTGAATTATTTCAAGAGTATTATATAATAAAATTTTGAGACGCTTTAATACTTTATAGGCTCTGAAAATTTTATATATAAAAATGATGCAATATTGACCCATATTTTGTCCAACGGCTTTTTTTATTGATGAATGGAATTTGTTTTAAAAAATACAATTAACCATAAAGACTACAAAAATCGCTATATTATTGTATATAATATTATTTTAAAGCATATTAATATAATTCGTATGCTTCGATTATTTCATTTTAATCTTAAGAATCGCATCTTATTTTTTTTAAGTGATCTTAAGGTTTTTATTTCAATTATCAGAATAGGTAAAAGTAACTACCTATCAAAAACCTTTTGGTTCTCGGTAACGGCAACTACTTATTAAAATATTTTCTTGGTAATTAGGCGTCATTTTTATTTGCCTACACTATATTATATAAATAAGTAATAACACAGTAATATTGCAATCACGTGGATCAGTTGACTAGAGCGCTGGATTAACAACAAGCATATTTTTGTTCAACCCTTTTCTGATGCTGTTAGTTTTTTAACAAAATATCTAAAAAAATATTTTATATTAAAAAAGTTTATGTCACTTAAAAAATTTAAGTACGAGATGGTGTACTGGATAAGAAGCTAGTCATTAAAAACGAATGGTTAATTTTTGCCCAAGTTCAAATCTCACTGGCGGCAAAATTCGTTTTCTTTTTATATTCGTTTAGGTACATATTTTGATAGAGTTTAAAAATAACTACATCAATTTGTGAACAACCCGAACATAAATAACATGTTATTCAGGCAAAAAATATGTAGTTTATTTATGTTTCTACTTATACCTGCTAGCTTACCAGGAAAGGAACTTTTTGGCTGGGTAGTTTAAAATAGAATTTAAACACACTTTTTGGATATAAAATAATAGTGGTGATTTTTCCTGTATTTTTATTGTAATAAATTTCAAAAAAGATACATTTTACAACCGATCGCTATGAATTGTGACTCAAGAATAATAAGACCTGTTCACGATAAAATTAATCATTGAAAATGAAATAAACTGAAAATTTAGCAATCGTTTTGAGTGGTCTAAAAAACGATCCTCGAAAAGTCTAATAACGTATTTTGGCCTATAACTCGGTTAATACTAAATCGACTTAGTCGATAGCTAACAAAAGGTTGATAAAAACAAATATGATTTAGCCACAGATTAAATATAACCGGTTTAAAACTAGTCACGTAACAGGTTCTATAGGTTTGTGACCGGTTCTAGTTCCAAAACCTTATATGAGAGGAAACTGTCAGTTTTCCATGGGGTTGTTGGACCGGTCACAGGGCTAGTGTAAATATACCTGTTCAATACTGCACAGTGGTCTCAAAAAATTTTTTTTTGGAAATAATTATGTAACTTTAGAACTACTGGATGTATTTGAATGAAATTTTATATAAAGAATCGCCAAAATTTCGTTTACGATTTGATTGTAAAAAATATTTTACACATAGATAGTCGTTATAATTCTTTTCAGAAAATGTGCATACATATGTGGTATATCGCTTTTAGTTTAAGAGATATTTAGACCGAAGTAAAATTATGACCCATTTTTGGCTTAAATTCTTATAAGGATCTGCTTTTGGACAAACAAAACTATTTTCCATTATCAAAAAATGAAGCATCAATATGTGAGAACAAGTTGTAAAATATTTACCACCGTTTTGAGCGAATTTTTGTTTGATCTTACAAAATAAATGTAAAATAAAACAAGGGCAAATAACAGATGATGCGGTGGACGGCTTTAGTTTAACGATTTGTTGTTTTTATATAAACAGACTTTAAATTGACAAAAAAAAAAAAAAAGAAGTGATCAATTTATATTTTATCTATTAAAATACAATTTTTAAATTAAACTTTCAATATATTAATATTTTTTACTATCATAATAAAGATATTCCTTTTTTATTTAAATATTTTGCTTTGCAAATTTTGCAATATTCAAATCTAAAATAAATAGCCTTTTACCCACATTATGGATATATTTTTTTTTTTAATTTTTGCGAATATCAAAATTCACCTCTGAGGGTGTAGCGTTATAGGGTATGGAAAAATATTAAGAAACGCAATATTAAATTTTCCCAATCGTTAAAAAAGTTGAAGTTTTGAATATAAAATTTTTAAAATTTTTTTATGTAATGCACTGTTTTTATTGAAAGCAAGATTGTATTGTCCCACTATTGGCAGTGTCTTCAATAAAATTTTTTTTCATAAAAAGTGATAACATTGCATATTTCTTTTGAAAAAATTCATAATGTATGTTTTTATGATGTTGAATTAATATATTGGTCAACAAATGCATTCTAAATTAATTTTCCATTATACTTGGCGGTTAAATATGCCGATTTTAATAAATATTCTGAATTCAACAAAAGCTGAATAATTGTGAATACTATGATGACTTTACCTGTGGCCAATTTTACTAAATGTAAAACAAAATATACAAATATAGAATAATCCGTTGTTACTAACATATAGATGATTTTATGCACTTTAGAGCGATTCCTGTGGATTTATATTATGGATTATAATTATGGACCGATTTTCATAAAATTTGACAATATTGTTTTTACTTTCATAGAACTTATTTGTGTCGAATATTAACTTGACACTGATATTCGTATGGGATTTATGCACGTTAAAGTGATTTTCGGAAGAAGGATCTATATGGGAGATGTGGTCAATTATTGATCCATCTTCATAAAATTTGGTACAATATATTCTTATTTTTAAGGTATTTTTGAGTGTTAGTACTCTATTCTGGGGGGAGATTTGTATGGGAGCTAAGTGAAATAAGGAACCGATCACAACAAATTTCAGCAGGCTTCGCCCTTGTATCATAAATCCCACGTGACAAATTTCATCAAATTATATTTAAAATTGCGACCCATACTTTGTGCAGAAAATTTACATGGGCAGTCAGCCAGCCAGTGAGATGGACGGACATCGTTAGATTGATTTAAAAAGTGGTTCTGAGTCGATTGGTATACTTTAAAGTGGGTGTTGGGTAACTTTTTCTATGCGTTACAAACATCAGCACAAACGTATAATACCACAACCACTTATGGTGGTGTAGGGTATAAGTATAAACTTCTTTAATATTAAATAAAAATAATAATAATAATAATAATAATAATAATTTAATATTGCTTTCCGAAACTTTCTGTAAATTGTTCTAAATCGATGAAGACAAAATAAAAAAAATATTTTCCAACAAATTTATATCATAATTGGTGTCAAATAAATTTATTGTAGTTGTGTGTTTAATCAAATGCATTTAATATGAACGGGCTTGAGATATATATTTCCCTTCAAGTATTTTACGATATTTGATGGCAGTTTTATCAAAAAAAAAAAAAAAACGTAAAATAAATGTGCTTACTGTGGACACAAAATCAACTGTGTATTTAGTTGCAAAAATTGCGGGAAAACACGACCAAATATTCCATGTAAAATAATTGCCTAGGATTAAGATTTTCTATAAATTCATTTAATAATTTATACCAAATAAATTTATAGTAGTGTAAATAATTTGGAATAAATAATTTGCATCTAATGTGAACAAGCTTGAAATATGTTTTCTCCTTCACGTTTTTTGCGATATTTTTTTAGCGTTTCTTCAAACAAATTTGAACTACTCTATGATCAAAATCTAGTAAGGTGCGAATATTAATTTTCTGTATTCAATATTTTCTCGAACATATTTGTTTCGAATATTCACAAATTTCGGATGTTGCTTTTAATATCAAATGTACATATAAAGAAGAAGTTAAAATTTATTTCTATTATAAAATTGTTTATATAAATATTTTTTTTTTTTTTTAATTACACTCCAGTCATTAAAATTATAATATTAATTGCAAAAGCAAAAATAAAATGATTTTAGTTATAAAATACAATTAATCTTTCAATCAAATTAATAAGAACTAGGATTGAAACTTTTGCAAAAATTAACTTAAATATTTATTGATTTTAAAGATAACTATGTCTGTGCATGAAACAAAAGCTACAAAAATTTCAATCAAATTACACAGGGCGACAAGTATTTTTTTTTTTTTTAACACGGGATTTCTTAGATAATTTAGACTCACATTATGATATGCAACATATCTCGAGAACGATGATTTATTTGGACGATTTGGTTTAATAAAATAATTGAAATTATCTCCAAGCTGTGCTTCGTCATTTTTTTTTCTGATTTATTTTGGATATATTAAAAAATATTGTGTGGAAAAAATAAAATTTCTAAAAAAAAAAATTGAAATTGTTTGTTTAAAAAAAAAAAAAAAATCTTAAAAAATCTAAAACGACCAAAAACGACTTAGTTATGAATTATGTCTGAGGCAACGATTTTAAAGAGAGGGCACGTTTTATTTGTAACATTTGTGATAAAGAAGCATTCCTGATCATTTTCGATTTTGAAACATTTTTAAGTTTTGAATTTTTTCCCTTTTCGATACAACTTGTTTAAATCAATTTGGACACTTAAATAACTTAGAAGTTATGGAGTAAAATATATTATAAAATAATTTGTCGATATTTAATTTAAGTTATTTATATATGAACTGATAGAATAAACGTAAGGTGCAAATTTTTTAGTAATATTAAAAAAATGTAATAGCATTGATCAAAATAGTATTTTATATGCACAATTTGTCGATATTTAATTTAAGTTAAAATTTCATGTGTAGAAAGTAGGCAATTTCTCTAGAAGATAAAATTAACTTGATGTTTATTAGCACTTGCTAAAAAATATTTACTTTTTGCACTTATAAATATTCAAAGCTAATACATTGCATCAGGAAATTACAATTGAAAAACAATTGAAAAACGTATGTGGAAGTAAAATGAAAATTTCACTAATGGCTAATAATAATTAATTAATTAAAATAATTAAACTAATAATTAATTAAAAAAATCTAAATATTGAAAAATATGGAAATTTTTTCTGTTAAGCGCAAAATATGCAAAATGATGCTTTTTAGTGTAATATATGCAAAATGATGTTCTTAAGTATAAAATATGCAAAAATATGTCATTTAAATTGCTAAAGTATGCTCTAAAATAAAAATTTTCTATGAAAATATGACAAATAATGCTGAACCTAAAATATATATGTCACAATGCTATGCCAAAAGGATAAAACACTAACAGCTTGCTACATTTGCGGCCCAGGTAAAATATGATTTTACATATTTTTGGTAGCCCTGATTATTATAATTTTCAAAAAAAGTGATGAACTAGAATCGAAAAACTGACTTAACCCGTTCAACATCGTATTCCAGTTATAAAAACCTTGATAATTTTTTTATTTTCGGCAAATTTTGGTGTAACAGCACACATGTCCTTCAAATTACATTTAATTTTTTCCTAAAAACTAGGACAATAATAAAGAAAACCAAGGAGAGTTGGTACACCAAGATTTGTCGAAAATAAAAAATATCTAACTTCAAATACGCAACCAACTTTTGTTTATATGAAATCCGGGGATCTTCCATTGTTATAAATAACTGAACATTTTTATATAATACTAATCTGCATGTATATTAGGGGTACGACTTTTTTTGTAATTTTTCCGAATATCGATATGTTTCCCTATGAAAAAATTAGTTATTTTAATAACATTAAAAGAATTTAATTTGTAATATCGTATACTTTGAAGATGTTTTTGATAAATGATTATAGACTTTTACTACTCCTCATTCTAGTACGCGTTTGAAATTATAATAAAGAGCAGATCATAAAATACATATTAAATATGGCTTGATCTTTTAAGTTTAGAATTAATGTTAAATAACTAATTAAAAATTTATTTTATCTAGCAAACAATTGTCAATATTTGGAAGCAATAGATTGCTAACTTAATTGCATATACTTCCAAGTATGCAAAAGAATAAGTTATTTAGCATAGTGTATCCATTTCAATTGCTTCTAGGCTGCTTATCTCGAACAAAAATCATGAATTATAAATGAGCTTCAGTAATGCATATATTATAAGACCTCCTCATAGAATTGTTAAAAGAATAATACAAGCATTATTAAAGCGAATATATAACACAGGATTTTTGTTCGAGATGAGCCGCCTAGAAGCAATAGACTATAACTTTCTAACTTGTTTGTTATCCCTTTCCACAAAAATTATTCTTATTTCATTCCTTTTTAAATATGTAGTTGGTAAACCGAAAAATGTCGACTAATTTTTAAGCCGTTTGTCAAAAAATAAGTTTTTTAAAAAACTAATTGAGAAATAATGGAAAAAAATTAAATTGAAAATCTTTCTGAAGAGGATTAACAATTTTTTTTTATTTAATAACGATTGCCGGTGGCTTCTTTCGTGAGCTGGTCTAATAAATATGCAAAATTGTATATTAGTAGACAGATAAACATTCGTACAAATGTATATAATAAAACCTACACAAGGAGTGATTTTTATAAGTTCATGATAAATACATTAAAAATGAGCGATCTACATACACTTAATAAAATGTTTACGGTGTTCTAAGATTATTTTGACAATAACAGGTATATATTTTAAAATATAATTTTCTTTAAAATTTCACTGGAGTGATTACCGCTTTATTACAACTGTTCATGTATCCAAAAATTATGTTATCTTTGGGAAAAATTTACATTTTTATATCACTGAATATCCTTTTTCTTTACGCTATAAAACAACCCTCGTTCAAAAAAATAAAAACAGAAACGGAAGTGCATTTTAACATGCATATTGCGGAATTTTTTACGATGTGCCAAACGACCGTAATGAAAAAGCTACTTTGCGGATGCTGAGGTTATTTGAGAGTCATGCAACCGTGTTCTTGTAAAATTTATTTATTGAAACAACATACATTTCACAAGCAGAGCTGCCAGATAAAATTTATTAAAAATCGTCAATTTCCCGGTTAAAAAAAAATAATATAAAAATAATCATTCTAGATTTAAAAAAAAAAATCATAAAAAATGGACATATAAAATCTCAAGTTTTTATTAATTTTTATGTGCTCGGATTTGTAACATTTATGGTTTAGAATTAGAATTTAAAAAATGTTTTCAGTAATAGGGCCCATGGTTTTCAATAACTTCCTAAAAGCGATACTAAGTTTTCGTTCTCGAGAATACGAGACTAAACAGCAATGCACATAAGTAATAAGTATTATTTATACAATTAGAAATGTAAAGAATTAAAATCACAATAATATATCTCAAATATTTAATTTCTAAATAATAAATAATATATGAAAAAATTTCCTTGACCGAAAAGATATTTCAGTGTTATTTCAATGTTATTACTAACACCTTTAGAAAATATTATTAAAATAGAAAATGTTCCAGATTTTTGATCTAAGGTTAAATTTCATTCGTTGTAAAAAAAAAAAATTAATTAAAGAAGTTTTTCAAATATATGGTTCATATTTGCATACATTTACAATGAAAATTTACATTGAAAATTCAAAAAATGGATTATTTTAAAAAATTAAAAGAAAAAAAATATATATTAATTTAGTTTTTAATTCATTTTATATTATAAAATTTACATATTTTAAAAATTGTAAAATATCGTCAATTTTAAGAAAAAAAAAAAAAACGCAAGTAGCTTCATTCATGCAAGCATATACATATTATCCAGCAAACTCTTGATCTTCAAACTATATTTCTCTAAGTAGTTGAATTTTCTTCCTCGAAACTGCCTTTTGTATCTTTGTACTGGAAAACGCTACATTCATAACAAAGTATTTTTTTGCTGGGACATTAACTTTCGGTCTAGTTATTTTAACTTTCCTTTTTAATTGCAATATATTGTAATTTTATTTAAAATAAGTTTGTAATATCAACTGCTGCATAAATTTTGTTTAAGATTTTGTTTTACCAATTTAAAGATATTATTGTTAAGGCACATTCAAAAAAAATTAAACGTTCCTATCAGTCTTTCGAAACCTAATCAGTGTTGTATGTTGTTACTAAAGTACACTAAAACTTTATTAGCAACTCGTAAATGTCATTAAATTTTATTATAAAACTGTATAAATTTAAATTATCAGTAATATTTAAAAAAACGACTTAATTTTATTTATGATTATATGTATGTGTGTAGTTGCGACTCGATTTCATTCTTAAATCCAAATGGCTTTTATTTAAATGACAGCTAAGAAAAGTTCAAATGAAAGTAAGTTAAAAAAAAGAGAAAACATTAGTTTTTAATTAAAATCAGCATGTAACAGCCAGTAACTTTTCGAAAGGGGATTTTTCATTTGTCAGCTTTCTCTTTTGTTTTATTTAATTTATTTGAAATTCAACTTTCGTTTTTTACATCTCGTTTTTTTTTTCTTTTTTCATTACACAGTTTTTACTTCCACATACAGCTGCGTTTGAAAATACACTTTTAGTGGTGGTGAATGCACCACCAACAAACCCAATGACCCAACAAACTAAAATATTCCGTCTAATAAAGGTACAATAAAATATTTTATGCATAACTGGTAAAATAAATACATAACTTCATATAAGTGTGGTTCAAAATCATAAAACAATTTCGAAACACCGCATAAGTTTTGAGATATTGCGAAAAGGATGAAGGACGCAGCTTTTTAACTGTATTACCACATTTATATATACTCAAATTAAATAATGAATTATTCACCATTTTTAACTTTATTTCCTTTTTCTTTTTCGAAATTTTGACTTTGATGTAAATTTTTCTGATTCATTTTCTAAAAGACCACATATAGTTGTTTATATAGTTTGAAATGCTATTTTGTTTGTAATAAAATAGGTTACCTCTATTTAAAATCGCTTAAAAACTCAAAAAGTTATTAAGCATTTTCTAAACTAGATTAAAAGTTGTTCATATATTTTAAGACAAAATATTTTGAGGATAGAACTAAAAATATAAGGAAAGTTTTAGGAAGTTATTACAGATAAAATCGAATAAGTTCTACAGTTTTTGTCCAATTTAAAAATATTATATTTGGTTATATTCGCAGCAAAAATGCCATTAAAATTACTACATAGTCACATAGGCTTTATTAGAAAAAATTGTAATAAATCGCAGTTAAACTCGCAAAAATTATATTTTTTCTAGTTGTTAATATTTGACCAAAACAAACCAAATGTTTTTTTGCTAATATCTCGAAATTTTGAGGGTGCATTGCAAATTTTCAAAAATGATTTTGATGCCCTCAAGACGGCCCATAAACTACACTATGCCATTTCTCGAGTGATTTTTCTCCGTAACAGCGTGTTATCTATTAACAAAGCTAAAATAATATTTTTATTAAAAATTATATAAATAAGAATCAAGTTTATGAACTCATATACTCATATACTTTCTAGTGAGGTCGGCGTGACCTGAACTTGTTACCTGGATACACTCTACTTCCCACTAGCTGCTGAAAGTTTTCCCTTTCAGAACTAAGTATGATCTGTTCGTGTCCACTTAGAAACTGGGTAAGACATAAGACATTTATACCACTGCACCAGATACCGACGTCGGGAATGTATACGTTCATCTCTTCCTTCTTGATGTCGATTACCGGGACTGCCATTCCGCAATGCCTCTTGATTCGTATTTACATTTTGATTCTCTTGCCAAAATATTTATTGGTATCATGACCATGATGACAAAAGCTGCTTCATCAGATACCGTTCTATATGCACAGCATACCCGGAGTGCCCTAAGCCTTTAAACAGAGTTAATATTTCCAGCATAGGTTTTGAGTCTGGAGGACTCAGTCTGTATCGGAGCTGCATAAATAAGAATGCTTTTCACTATTCCCGCGAAGACTTTTCTTCTAGGTACTTAGGGTTTCTTGTATTAGGCATTATGCGATGTAATGCTCCTATCTTGATGCCATTGGCATAGGCTCATTAATGTTCATAATTATAGCACTATTATCACTGTGAGCATAGCTATAAAAAATTTGCCACTAATTCGGTTACAGATACTAGATTGAACGTCTGCTCATTACCAGAGTTCATCAACACCACATCAATTACAGCTAGCGATTCTAGTAGTATTCTGCAATTTCATTGATTCTTGGGCAGCTCAAATCTGTGGCCTAAGCCAAGGTTATGGGTACCAGATTTTTTTCTGTAGCATCAGCTGTTAAGATATTGATGATTCTCTTGTATTCATTAATTTCGTATCTCCAGTGAATGTAACAACAATATATGAGTACCCCGAAAATCGTACACACATAAACTCGTTATTGCATTTTTTCAACATTTGCCTGCTCACAGACCAAATTGCAGACATTTCAGTTGTATCGTATGTCTAGCTTGGGAAGTTGATTTTTCTGCAGGGCTTACTGAGAATGGGTATCTAACTTGCATAAACTTTGTCTCAATAGCTCCTGAGCTGTTTCACAGTGGTTAATATTAGATTGCAGTAATCTGGTCATCGTGTTTTCAGTTATTTCTATATTTCTATAACATGTCTAATATTAGATTTATTATCCTTACATAAGAGACAAATTGGTTTTTTTGTGCGAGACTTAATCTTGTGACCTCCTTCCTCATACCGAAAACAATTACCTGCGTAGTCATTGGGATTTTTGCTATTTTTTATGAATTCGGCATACCATCCATTCAAAATGTATTTTTGCAGTTCTAAGTAACATGTTGGCTACTGTAGCACTCAAGGTAATAGTGGCGGTTTGGGTCTCTCCATATGCTTTCTTTATTGACTTTATTGCAGATGGTTTCAATATATTGAGAACTTCCTATTCGCCAATAAGAGCTTCAAAAACCTTGTCTTTTGTGGTAACTTCATCAATGTCTTTTATTTTCAATAGTATATACTTCATATGTAAGGGCTCGCACTTCTGCTACTGAGCGGATGGCACCTACAATCGCTTCCGTAAATTTGTTTTTGTTTTCATGAGCTGATTTATTTACCTGAAACTGGAGTAGCTCACCTTTTCCCGTCTTCCTAATGTTCTTCATATTTTCACCAAGAACATTGAGCTTCGGGTCACGCTTCACTTGCCTGAGTATATCCGCGTAAGGCATGTTTCTACTAGTGCTGAATAATAAGAGTATCTATGTATTTTCTATTTTGACTTTGGCACTTTCACTTTTCAATCAGATTTCAGTTCTTCTGTGTTGAGCTTTTCGTCCTCTTTATTCGAAAGTTCTTCGGTGGATTTAGTTTCTTTATTCACAGCCTTCTTAGAGCTTACATCCTTTTTTCTTAGTTTCCTTTTGAACATAGGTTTTAGCGCTCCTTTTCACATATTTCTGATACTTGCGGGACAATATTGAAATTTGAGCAATATTCAGTTTGCGTTCGTTTACACTTCATTAGGCTCCTATGGTAGTTAACAACTAAACTTCTTGCTTGTGTCACCGGGACTTGTTGGTTTTAGCCATATTTCTGTTTGAGTTTCATTACTCTTTAATGATATTTTTTGGGAATTAATAGTAGAACTACTTGATCCGTTCAGCACTTATAAAATTAGAGCTTGTATCTCGCGAGCTTTTACGTGAATTTCTTTATGAACTTTCTTACATGTTATACTTTCACTGCGGGTTGTTTCCACGTTTACCAAGTTTTCAGGTACTGATCTCATTATCACTTAGCTTCTTCTGAACAGGATTCAGCCCTACCAACTTCTTGCCGTTACTTCCATCTTCTCTTTGTCGTTATAAATAAGAGACGTTTTTTCCATGCTGTCGATCAAAACTCAAGGCCACTATCTCCAATCGACTTGTGATAGAATCCCATGATTACCTATACGTGCAAGGAGGTCATGTAGTGGGTTGACTTGAGGTTCTTGTGGGGTCTTAAGCCAGAGCCGGATCCGCGTTAGTCGGGAAACACTACCAACTATTTAAACGGTAACGAACTTTGAGCGTATCTTGATACTTGCCAGGTTTTAAGAGAAAGAGGGCATTTCTGAATAGTTTCACATCCGCATGCACAGGTTCTAGAATACCATATATATTCAAACCATATGCAAGGTTCATCAAATTCAAATCGTTTTCTAAGATCTTACTGGTCTCGGCCTTAATACAATAAAAACGAATCTTTGGAGGTACTGCCACCCCTCTTGGATTCAGACGCAGACTAGTGGGTTATTCAAAACGGGACAGACGCAGACCACATAAGGCCAACTTCCGGTAATTACCCTAAATGTATAAATGCTATATAGATGTAAGTATGAACGTAGTATTATGTATACGTGTGTTTCGATGCACATATACAAAGTTTGGCTTGACCGACTATATTTGCTGTTTGTTTTCATATTGAAAATAGAGGAGATCAGCTGAGAATGCGTCCGTGTTACGAGTACAAATACATAACACTATTTCACCACTTTCTAATTTTCACCGGAGACATATATATATATATATATATATATATATATATATATAAAATTGGCTAATGTACTTAAAGGTTTTCGGAGTGGATAGCCAAATTTGTAGCGATAGTCAACCCACGATTAAATCTCTCTCGAGATATGAGTCTTTCAAAATGAAGAAATGGACCAACTAGTTGGTGTAACACAGTCATCTTGCAGATCTGTGATACTGCAGTACTTGTCGAGGGTTGCTCAATTAAGATGGACATATATATATATATAGGTATGGCCTCAGTATGATCAATTGGGATATAATTTAACTTGGAGATACCATCACGTCAACTACGAACACTTGTAGTTACTGTTATGTTTCACAAACAACCCCACATGATCCGTCAGGATAACACAATGGGACCACTAGTACGCAAGTGAGCTGTTTTTTATTTCCTATACTATCTAATCTAACTAAAACTTTTGCTATTGCTTGGCGTATTATAAGAAACATTTTTTTAAGGATTTTTGCAATTCTGCCAAAAGTTCTAAAAGGAGAAACTCTTAACCCGTTACTACATTAGCGGACTTATGGAACTCCTACATAGGCAAGATGTAAACTTGGTAGCCTTTTTTATTGAGAAGAAAAAAAAAATGTAATACCAAAAGCGAAAAAACCTGAAAAAATAACCTATGAATCCTAACTCGCATGGGAATAGTTATAATATTAGTGTCTTCAGAAAGTGAACAAAATGCATCTCAATCGGACATTCTAATGATAAAAATTTCATGTCTCCAGGTTTGTATTTAAAAAAAGAATATTAAAGCAGTGGCATATCGTAATACTTCGTAACCCTTTATGAGTTTTTCATTAAATAACACTGGTTATGATTTTTGGTATAGAAGATTCATGGGGTATCAATAAAGTACCAGCAGAGAAGAATGTGACTAAAAGGGCTTGTGGGTTTTTAACCATATAGAGTCATTATCTTTAATTTTATATTTCTAGCTTAATTATTACAAAAAATGCAAAAAGAAGAACGAAAAAGTTTCATGTTTTTGGGTTCAATATTATAGAAAATTCAAAAAATATCATTAGAAGAACAGGAAAGTACCGCAAAGTTCGCTCTGATGGCTTCTCATTCACTTAGGACCTAATGTTTCTAAATTCAATATTATAGAAAATTTAAATAGTAACATTAGAAGAATAAAAAAAACCAAAAATTCTCCCCTCTTGAATATTTAATATTATAGAAAATTTAAAAGGTACCATTAAAAGGACGAAAAAGTACCACAAAGTCCTCCTTGTGAATTCTTACCCAAATAGCACCATGTATATTTATTTTCATGTTTCTAGGTTCAGTATTATAAAAAATTAAAAAAGAAAAACGAAAAAGTACCACAAAGACGCCCTTGTGAATTCTTATCCACATATGACCATGTATCCTTAATTGCACGCTTCTATTTTAGTTATCACAAAAAATTCAAAAAGTACCACAAATTCCCCTCTTGTGAATTCTTTCTCACTTAGGACCACACGCACTTACGTTCATGTTTCTAGGTTTAATATAATAGCAAATTCATTATTGAGATTGAATAAAACGTAATGTTTTTGGTACATTGGATGTAACAGAAATTGTATTCTAATGATTTTCTAAATTGTAGTGGGATCCCATATTAAAATATGCATGTCAATAAGCATTGTCAATAAATATAAAAAACATGTTTCATCAAAAATGTACCAAAAATAGGTGCAATTTTTACCCCTTATTCGTTCGAATTTTAAAAAAGTACAATATTTCTAATTGTCATTTTTTCGATAATTTAAGACTACAATATACTATATTGTATATACTATACTTATGGTGGCAAAAAAGTACCAAAATATAGTTTCCACCCGTACCAGATACCTGTCCGTTTATTTTTTAACTTTTTTTGTATCTATATTAGTTTAGGAGGTTACCGAGTTTACCCGTTTTTACCCCTTTTTAGTTCCTAAACGTTTTTTTTTTATATTATGTAGTTTGCTTAAGTTGAACTGCTTTTGTATGCATAAAATAGCTCTGTTGCAGTATTCATCAAATTTACAGGTTTTAGCCAAAATTAATCAGAAATTGTCAGAAAAACAAAAAATACACATAAATTCTTAATACGGGAACGCTTTCCTGAAAATTCTGACTAAAACTAACAAGTTTGATAAGTACTGTAGAAGAGCTAAAATAAATGTATGGTGACAAATTAAGCATGGAAGATGTTTTAAATATTTAAATAAAAACAATATTAAAACTGTTGTTTATAAACTGCATCAAAAATTGACTGAGCATTTCTTTTAAACGGTCTTCCATCCATTTTTATATTAAAAGCAATAGAGATTTTATTGTATATTTTTATTGCGTTTGCAATACAGCTTACGAAATGTTTTTTTTTTTTTATCAAAAAGTTGTCATATTCAGTAAATGTGAATAATCAAAATTGATTTTTCTTTTCTATAATAAACTAAAGTTCGATATATTTCAAAAAGAATAATGTCGATAGAGCTTCGAAATAGTTATTTTATTTTCGAACTAAATTCATAAATAGTTCGATAAGAAGTGCTTACTCGAAACATTGCATACCAAGAAATAACAATTTTTTAAGCTATAAGTAAAATAATGGCTCGATATTTGTTACTTTCGTCCATAGTTTAAATAAATTTACCATATGCCTTCCAAAGTTAATTATGTAAAAAGTAATTCGAAAATGTGTCCTCCATAGATTTTATTTCGATTGTAATACGCAAATACTAATCGTATGTACATTCTAAGCACATACAAATGTACACGCATTCATATGTTCAAATAAGAAAGATTTCGCACCAATGTTTATTTGCCCCCACCGTACATTGGAGAATCGAAATAGAGTTAAAACAAAATATTAAAATGTTTAATTTTTTAGCCAACAACAAAATAAATATGCAGATACCCATCACATAATTTCCAAACTGAAATTTTCATTAAAAAATATTTTAACAAAGGAATATTTTACCAAACAAAAAGAAAGAAGCTGCACAGAAAAAATTATTTGGAAAACAGTTATATCAATAAATAATCTTTTTAAGAATGACTAATAATTTATTGCAACAAATTTCAATATTCACAAGATTTTTGAAATTATGACAAAACAAAGACAATGTAATTCGAATTATATAATAAATAATAATAATTATTGACTATATATATGATATATATATATATATATATATATATATATATATATATATATGAAACTATATTTATACAAACTTAATAGAAATTCAGAAATTGAGAAATTATTAAGCTTTTGCCTGCCAAAATGCATTTATTTAGAAGCACTTCTACGTTTTTTGCCAAGAAAAAAAAAGGAAAGTACGGACACACACAATGAATCTGTTTCCTCTGTGTGGAAATACGAAAGAGTGTAAAAAATGCTAAAGAGAATTCCTTTAAATTGTTTCGTATGACTGAATGTTCGAATAAAGTCTCACAACTTTGTATTGTTTTGTAATATTTGTTCTTATTTTGATGTTCTTAATGTTATCACTTTGTATGCATATGAATCGTGACAAAATTCAGCTTTTTGAACTTTGACAATATTACCAACATTCGCGGTACTTTTGTAAATAAATAAATGAAAATGTACAGAACACGAACCAATGTTATGTGTTTATTACTCATACGCTTCGTAGTTCCTCTGACATAAATTACCTATTTGTTGTTTAAAGAATGAAACTGCGTACGAAACACGTAAATACGTAAATTTTATTAAGTTTTATATACTATGTAAATATACACGAGCATATATATTGTTTGGTTGGGTATGTCTGTTTTTGCTTTTGCACAATAATTTTCTTTACTTTACAAGTTGTATTGAAAATTTCATTTATTTCATCATGATGTGACAATAATTCGTGTTGTTTAACTTCTTCATTACGAGAACATCGGGTGAAAGTTAAAATTTTAAAGAAAAAAATTAAATGTAAGTCATATTATTTATTGTTGTTTTATACGATTCTCACCTTTCTCATTTCCTTTAAAATAAAAAAGTTCAAAGAAAGCAAGTATATATAATTAAGTCAATCTGGGCAGACCAAAAAATATCCTGTAGCCTTTTAATAAAAGCTGAAATCTAAAATTTTTAATAAATACAAAAAAGTATTCCTTAAATAATCACTATAAGAGAAGCATGGTATAGTAGAGGCGATTTATAGAAATTCTTGGGAAATTAATGTTTGTCGTATGAAAATTCATACATGCATTTTTTATAAAGTTATTTCAAATAAATAAAATTTTAATATATGACATAATAAGTTTGACAAGAAAAAAAAAACTAATATGTTAAGCTAAATTTATCATTACTGGATACGCTCTATATTTCTGATTTTTTTTTTTATATATTTCCATACAATATGTATCTGATTGATAAATTGTGATTAAAATTTTCAGATCATATCGTTATAAGTAAAGAAGCTTATAAATGCTTTGTTCTTTAATGGAACTTAAGCACGACATTAATTTTACGCAATCTAAGTTCTCATCTGCCTAAAATGTAAAAAATAAATTTTAAGTTATTTGAATGTTAGAAGAGTTTCTGAAATACATATGCTACTCTGAAGAATAAAATTAAAAATAAAAAAATATACATATATAAAAATGTACGCCGGGTGTACTTTGACTATTTGGTAGTCTGGGGTTTGTGGGTTTGATTCTAGACACAGACACTGGTATGTTTTCATTACAATGGACAATAGTCTTCAATGCTTTTCTCGGTTAAAATTAAAATATAATTTATAATTGTATTGCAATTATTAAGAAAATAAATGTTTATAAAGTAGAAACAAACTAGGATGGAATGGGGTAAAGCGGAGCCTACTTTAAACTAACTTCAATAAAATAATAAACAATAACATTTTGAATCCTGCCATAGATCATTTATATATAATGTATTATTATATAACGCTTTGCATAAAAACAATAATATTAGTTTGTCTTTTGGTATAGTTTTTCAATATTTTTAAAATTAACTATTTTTGGGTAAAATAAGAAATGTTAGGGTAAAGTGGGACATAATAAAAATGGAAAATTTAAGTTTATTTGGTGTTAATTAAATATTTTTAAATAACTTTTGTGTTTACGAAACCACTTTAATATCAAAATTCCAGTATGCGATGAAATCATATGATACTAATAGAAAGTAATACAACAATATTTTTAAAGATAGACAGTTATTTCTTGTATTTGGAATAGTCCAATTGCTATAATTTTCACACATCTTAAGTGCACAGACCATCCTATACAGTATCCACCATTTCCACGATTTTTAAATCCCGATTTTGTCCTTTAATAAGCTAACGTAATGGTAACTGTTGGTTCTAGGAGCTTTTAGCCTTATCGCTATGGAGTTTACAAAGTTATTTCCAATTTTCATATGTTCTATTGCTTTTACTAAAGCATAACACTTTTGATCTGTTTTATTAGACTTTTTTTACAAATGTTCAAATCATTGAATAAGAACTTCTTATTAGTTCTTATTCAATTATTTGTTATATTTTCAGCGAAAAATGGTTGTAAAATTTGCAAAATTATACATCCCAATTTACCCCAATATATTTTTATCACATTATCCTAATTTTATAACTTAATGTTAACTAGAGATTTATGTAATATGTGTAAAATAAAGTATTTATTTTTGTATTTGCCGATTTAAAACTGCAATTGATTTGGATATCTTCCTCTGAAAGATCAGTATTTAAACAAACTTTTTAATATATTTTATTTGCTTGTTCTCGAAGAGTAATAATATCAAAAGTTTCATGGATGAAATATAATTTAGAAATTTTTGTGTAATAATGGCAAACATATACCAGCAGTCTTTTTTGCAAAAAAATAAAAGTACGCGAAAAAAAGTAAAATTTCCTTCATTACCTTGTATGCCATAATACCCTACTTTCCCCTACTTTTGTGTTTACGTCTCAATATCACGACATGAGTTCTCTTAACGAAAAAGAGAACACAAATATTTTTTATCTTGAATATAAATTAATAAGTCTCAAACAACAGCAATATAAAAGTTTTTTTCATTCAAGTGTTTAAATGTGAGATTTGTGAGTTGATTTCTTTGGTGTTTTAGAAAAAACATAAACCTTTTCTTTATGATTTTTTTTTTTATTTTAATGTGAAGCTAGGTTTATAATGTAAAATTTAAATCTATGGGTTAGAACACATCCATAGCTTTCAATACATGAAGTAGAGAAATAAAAATAATAAAACAATAGGCAAAACTTTAGTTACTGTGACAAATAATTTAATAATTTAACAACTACTCGTTCGATTCATTGCACAAGAGCAATTGTGATTGTTTATTTTATTTTAATTTTCTGAAGCATTTTGTATATTATATAATTTGTTCTAATATAATGATATATATAGAATCACATTCACGGGAAGAAATGCCATATCAAGCATAAATGTAATCAGGCAAATCGTAAATGAATCGGTGAATATTTTTTCGCCATACAAAGTGGAATTTTTCCGGCCTTCATTCAGAAAAGCATCTACCTTATAAATGATAGGCTTATAACAATCTTCAATACCTACCTAAAGTGTGGAGGGGAGTGAGAGTTGTTTCATTCCAAAACCAGGAAAGGAAATTTACGCAAACCCTAAAGTATAAGCTTAACATCATTCTTATTGAAACCACTGCACATTGGGATAAAAGGGATCAGAAATAGAGCTTAATTCAGGGAAAGGTGATATCATTATTATAATATTTACATTTTATTTTTGTATTAATCAATAAGTAAAAAAAGCATTTCTGGAATTTTAAGATTTTGTGAGATGATTCTGATGCCCGTCCTTCCGTCCGTCTGTCGGTTAATTTTTGCAATTTTTAAGTTCAAAACTGTTTAGTTTTGAACTCTATAAAGATACCGACTCTATAAAGGTACCGACTTATTTGATAGATAAATTTGTTATTTAACTAATTACGAAAATATTTTAAAATCGGTCAAAAATGTTGGACAATATATGGAAAAAATTTTACCAAGATCTTGCAAAATTGAGATAATTGAAATTTCAAATACATATAACCCGAAAAATGTATGTGATAAATAGCACATGTAAGCCTATTATTGAAATACCCTAACGAGTGATATAAAAATCTTTAAAATTGGGTAGGGAACAAAAATTTGGCGGGTGGTTAAAAATGTTCTATGTCAGGGGTACCCTAATTTGAAGCCCCATAGCTCCCCTCTTGACACGTATATAGAGTCTCCTTTCAACCTTAAAATTTTTATCTCCTCTGCTACGTCTATGTAAAATTTTATATAAATCCAACCAGCCGATTAGAAGTTACAGATTTGTTTTCAAAAATACTCGTTTCTAATGTGTGTCGTTTTATAAAGCAATAAAGAAAAAAGTCTGTTTTTAGTATGAGAGCTCAAGTTTTTTCAGAAAAATTTTAATTTCTCAAATTTGGCTACATATAACCACGATTGGTATTCAAAAAGAGAATACGTACTACTTTTTAAGAAAAATGTAAGAACAAACAAACTGTAACATTTTGAATTCCATTCAATTAAAGTTCAAAATTAAAAGAAGAAAATAAAAATGATAAATAAGAATATTTGGAAAAAATAACAAAATTTTAAAATAGTTGAGGAAAAACACACTAAGATATATAAATTGATGGTTCCATTTTAAAATTTTGCTTTAAGAAACTTTTTACTTAAAAAAAGTTCACCCAAAGTTTATAAATTTTATTTCTTTTTTTTTTGTTTTTTAAGAAAAGTTAATTTTTAAAATTCAATTAATCGGCTCTTTTGACAAATTTTTTTTTAGACAACATGCATATATAAAGAGGGAGATCCATCGTAACAGCCATACAGGAAGTTGTACACCATATTGAAAGATAGTGTTCAGAAATCTGATGAAAATAGTTTGATATACGTATGAATACAACAGTTATAACATTAAAATATCCATTGCTTCGATAAGGGATGCTGTTTCAAAAATTTTAAAATGTTGTGTTCTAATAAAGGATTTCCCGCTTGGTTGGGAAATAGTGAGTATTTTCGAAGTTCAACTTCTTTAATATTCTTTTCAACAAATGTATAATAAAACTGAAGTATTTAAAGTTTGAACATGACAAAAATAAAATTGATTTAAAATTTCATATGAAACAACTTGTAAGTTAATTTGTAAATCATAGATAAAAAATAAATAGATATCTGATAGAAAAACAACTTAATTCAGTAGTCAAAAGCCTAATTCGTGTAACATTAACATTCCTCTCAAATAACGTTCTAGTTATATTACACCGTTAAACTCTTGCAAGTACTATGTTTAGAGTAAATCTTTCAATCTTCCATTGCTATAAGATGTAAAAAAATAGCAAAAAGTTTGCTATAGAATTTTAAAGCTATAAGAATATTTAATTTCCCGCTTTCCATATTCCTCAATGTTATTTTTGTTAGTACTTCTTTATTTTAACTATATAATCTGGAATTTAAATTATCTATTAAAAACATGTCACGTGACTGGATCCTAAGTGATAGGACCGATTCTACTTCTAAAACTTTCTTCAGCGGGATCTGTTGTTTCGACCGTAGCTCCCACTAGTATTATTCTTTTTTATGTAGAAACAGAGTGTACAAAATAGTAGAGTGATCGGATGTCGCGAACACGTGCCGCATCGACCTTGAAGTTTGTAAGGTGCATTTATGTTGAAAAATTATAACTTTTTCAGTTTCTCAAAAAGTTTTGCTATTTTTAACTCTATTTTTTCAATTTAGTGTAAAAGAATCATAATGACGACATAATTATCTATCAAAAAATATAAAATTGTTAAAACGGCTAAAAAAATGTTAAACAAATTTTTATTTTTTTTAGAAATGTTGAAATAAAATGCTATTTTTAGTCAAATATCATTCATTATTAGTAAAAAATAAATATAATATAATACCGTTCTCATGTTTTATTAAAAAAACGTTGATTTTTATTATGGCTGCTTCAAAATTCTAATTTCTATTTTATTTTTTAACAAATTTCAAAAAAGTTTTAAAAAATTATACTGTTCTATAAACAACACCATCGAAAAATAGGAAAGAATTAGGTCGACAATAATTATAACTAAATGTAGATGGTACTTACAGTCAAAAACATAATTTAACCCTCAACGGGTCAATATTTTTTGAAACACCCTCATTTCTTGAGTAAATTTTATTGACTGATGTTATGAATAAAGAAAAAGATACTTAACTCGTTTTGCCAGGTAAAGTTATTCTAACAAAACTAAATTTGTTTTAGAAATCAATGCTTTAAAATCCAGACTAATATAAATAATTTTAAGTTATGTTGTCATTACAAATTCCAAATTTTTCAAAATTTTACATTTAACCTTCGTGATTTAAAGGTTCTCATTGTTCGAATTCGTCAAAATTTTTTGAATATATTTTATATAATCTACATTGTTCTTATATTTTTTCATTATTCTATGCACTACTAAAAAACGTTTTTTTGTCGAAATCCAAAAAATGCATATCTAATGTACATAGATTTTTTGATGCTTAATTTCAAGTGTAATTCACTTTTTTACGATTATTAATAGAAATCCTGGGATTTTGTGCTTTCAGGTATATCATCCCAACCGATACCGGGGAAAAAGAAATTCTATTACTAGAAAATTAAAACATATTACATCATATGAAATATATTATTATTTTTTTTATTTCTGCTTTGCGATTTGAGAAATTAAGGCAAAAATTGGAAATTTATGGAAAAAAAATAGATGCTAGTCCTCGAGGTAAGCACTTTTCTTAAATATTGTTTCCTTTAAAGTATTTTGTATTTATTTACCTTTCAGAAAAATATAAAAGCTGTATAAGTTACTTAAGAAAATTTTTATATAACAGAAAAATAGTGTGACCACTATTTTGGCAAAAAAAAAAAAATTATAAAAAGTCGACTTCTTTTCAAAGTACAAATTCAAATGCATACAACTTTTGATTCCGTAAAGATTTTTTCAAAATTCTTACTGTATACAATTTTGCTATTTGTTGTTACTAAAATATAAAATATTAAAAAACCAAGGTACGTTAAAAAATACAAATTTTAATTTTTGAAGCCCAATATCAATATATATGTTCATACCCGAGGAGTCAAAATTTGATACTCCTCCAATACCTATTTCCTCCACTTCTACTATCGGTTAATGTAGTAAACATTTCCTAATAACACTGATCGCCAATAAAAATTTGTTTACCTCCTTTAAACTAAAATCAGTAAGAAATTGAAAGAACTGAAAGCAAATCCTTGTTTAGATCGTCAAATTCCACCAGTCCTCCTATTTTTGTTTAAAGGAGGACTTATTTGCGGAACAGAGTAAACTTACTCTGTAAATACATTTTTACTAGTATAATTGACATGTTTTGTAACATATATATATATATATATATATATATATTCATATATATTATATATATATATATATGTCGAATCGAAACCATGTCCTTCATATTAGTCTTATGTTTTATAGTACTCGGATTACACGCTAACTACTCAGCCTTATTCCTATGTACATTATAACAAGCAGTGTGAATATTTGCACTCAACTGACACCTGTAAAGCGAGGTGGTGGCGATTGAAACTTTATTGATCGCATGACAGGATCTTCTTTGTATGAAGTTTCAGAACAGGATCCCTACTTATAGATGGGGTTTTTATTGGAGATGATTAATTAACGTCGCGGCGTGTGACAGATTGAAATTTTTTTTGAATAAAAGTCTTTAACTTCTAGTCGGCTGTCTGGATTTACATGAAATTTGGAAATAGTGGTAGCAGAGGGTTTTTTGAAAACAGATAAGAAACAAAAATTTGACAAACATTAAAAGTTTTCTATATCAGAGGTACCCAAAGTTGAGACCCTGTAGCTCAGCTCCTGAGAGATCTTTAAAGTCTTTCTTCCAAGCCTGCTAATTAATTTTAACTACTTTTTCCATTCTGCCCCACTGCACGGTGGTAAATTCCGGCCAAAAATCAATAAATCCATTATTTCCCAGTGTAGGTAATTTAAGTGTAATGCTTTGTTGACTGTCAATGCCATAAGGCCTAATCTGGCCTTTTGACATTAGCGCTTGTTTTGAGCCAAGTTTTCCCTATTTGCGTCAATATAAATAAATGCTGTGAAAGTCGTCCTGTCCCTTTCGCACGTAAGGTCTAATCTTAATGTCATATGGTCAAAATGCCTAAACATGTTGTTTCCGTTTATGTCCATAATTTTGTAAGTTTCTTATTCTTCTAGCAGCCACCAAATAAAGTAACCACTGTGAATTTATGCAAACAAATAATAATTAATTTGTTTTATTTAATTTTTTTATTTCATTTCCTATTTTGATTTTTGCTAATTTCTGAGAAAACAAAATAATAAATATTATTATCGGCTCAGGGATTTATTCCATCCATCTCAATCCAAAATTTCAATTAAAGAGAAACATATAGTCCCATTCGAACCGGGTTGGAAGTAAAAGAAAACAAATTCCCTGAGTTTTCTACATTGGGTTCCCGTTTGGTCACGAGAAGACAAATCCACATACATACAAAAATTTTTTCTACATATCGAGTAAGGTACGTTTTATTTTTTGCTTGTTTAATAGTTTAGTATAAAAGTGAATTTTCGAAGTTCGCGAGAACTAGTTTTGTTGTTACTATTTTTTTCTCTGCTTTCCGCTACCTTGTGTAGCCAACATATAATTAAAAAATACATTTTTGGAAAAAAGTTGTGGGAAAACGATAAGATATTACAGAGAAAAAGAAAAGAGTAAAGTATAGAAGATCAGAGAGTTGAAGAATAGAAGGAAATAATCGCAAAAAAATATATATAAAAATAAAAGTGACAAAGGACAGACAGAAGGGAACATTTCCAGGACTTTATTACGAATAAGGGGTTTGCATCGATCACTACTGCCAGTAAGTCCGCATTTTTTCTTATTTTAATTTAATTCTTATGAAATGCCCAAGTGCCAATTTCTTATATCGGGCAAAGTGCGGTGTATTTCGGTATATGGTTATTTTTAGGCGTAATATATATGTGAAAATAAATGTTAAAAGTATTCCCGTTTTATCAGCTACGATAAATTCTCTATATTCCTTCGTTTGTGTAAAGCTCAAACTCATTCCTTTTCTTCTTCTCCTTATTCCTTACTCTTGAGTTTTTCCTGCTCTTATTATTTATTTCATATATTTATATTCCTTTAATTTTATCCCCTTATTCATATTCCAAATAATACTTTTATTTATTATTACTCTTATTTTATATTTGGTCATTCCGTAATATATATAACAGTTTTCATGATAAGAGATTAATGTAATCTTTCCTCTCCTACCTACATACTTAAAAAAAAAAAACAAAATCCAATTGTTTTATATTAGGTGTTGCCGTAAGTGATTAATCCAATTTAATATGTAAACGATTTGCAATTACTTCAAATAGAAATAAAAAACTAAAAAAGGGAATTAACTAAACAAAACGAATAACTTAAAATCAAAAAATATGCAATTACACAAAGCCTTAAAAAAATCACTGGGAGTTTGGTATTTTAATTATTGGGTTTGTTTGTATACAAAACATTTTTCAATGATTTACAATTAACAAATATTTTGAGATTTATTTTTTGTTTGTTTACTGAGATACAATACGTATAGAGAAAGTGTAATTCTCAAAACAAAAGAAAAAAGAAAAAAAAAAAAAATAATAATATAATAATTTAAAATATAAAATGTACATCAGATAATTCTTTATGATTAAATTGCACTAGGCAACACTTGTGTTACTTTATTATAGATCTTATATTTCTTTGTGTCTCACTGTCATATATTTGGAATATTTTGGAAAATATTGAGTGAGCAGGGACGGAAAACTACTCTTTTATTGTTTGCGAAAAGGATTTTTATCTTATATGTAGTTATCGAAGGAAAAGAAAGCAGAGCGAATCCTATTTAAAGTGAAAGCTTCATTTTCTATTCAGATTATAAAGATAATAATAATAATAATAATAATAATAATAATAAATAACCAAATATTGGAACAAATAAAGACTACCGGCACTGTTGATTTCTTAACAAATTTTCTTTTCGGCAAATGCACTATTTTTGGTTAAAAAAAAGTTACATAAAATTTTTTCTCCGCTCTCTGTTAGTTTTCGAGTTATAGGTACTTTAAGTTATGATGCATGAATGCAATTTTCTCCTTCCTCCTTGAATGAAAATGAACAATATGGGTATGATTGGAAAGGTCTTGAGAAGGCCTTCGATTGATGTATAAAATGTGCCAAATCAATAACCCATGGTGAGACAATATTATATTTTATTACTTTTTATTTTGACTTTTTTTACAAAAGTACCGTTATCTCAAAAATATATCGATATAACGGTACTTTCCTATATATCAAATCATTTAGAGAATATTTCAAGCTTTCATATGATCCCCATATTACACTCCTAGCCTATTAAATAACAAAAATATAGCATTTTAAAAATTAATATTCAGAGAAATGAATCGATTTTTATTCATAATATATTTGTTAATATTATAATTTATGACTATATATGTAATACGGATATCATTAAAAAGGTCTTGATATAATTGGAAAGGTCTTTAAACCTCAAAAATAAAAAATAAATAAAAAAAAATACTTAGTAAATATTAATTAATTTGCATTTTTATTTGAATTATAGATAAAAAAATAAAACAAATTTTTAAAAAAAACGTTTGGAACAAATCAAGGTTACCAGCACAGTTGAATTTAAAATATATTTTTTTAGTGTAAATAAAGGTTTTTCTGTGTAGCCGGTCTTCGGCCGAGCTAAAGAAATTTCTCCTCTATGTATGTCGAACACCGGCTTCGCTGAATAAACTTTTTTTTGGAAATGAATCGATTAATTTTTCTAAATATTAATTTTTAAAGTGCTATATTTTTGTTATTTAATTGGCTAATGGTGTGACATGGGGATCATATGAAAGATTGAATTTTATGTATAGGAGAGTACCGTTATATCGATATATTTTAGAGATAACGGTACTTTTGTAAAAAAAGACAAAATAAAAAGTAATAAAATATCATATTGTCTCGCCATGCGTTAATGATTTTGCATATTTTATATATCAATTGAAAGGTCTCTTTAAGAACTTTCCTATGATACCCATATTGTTCATATTCGTTATATTATTAGTAAAACTCGATTAATTTTTCTAAATATTAATTTCTAAAGTGCTATATTTTTGTTATTTAATGGGCTAGGGGCGTGACACGGGGATTATATGAAAGCTTGAAATGTTCTATAAATAATTTGATGTAAAGGAGAGTACCGTTATATCGACATATTTTTGAGATAACGGTACTTTTGTAAAAAAAGTCAAAATAAAAAGTAATAAAATATCATATTGTCTCAGCATGGGTTAATGATTTGTCATATTTTATATATCAATCGAAACGCTTCTTCAATGCCTTTCCTACGATGCCCATATTGTTCATATTCATTACAGGCGGAAGGAGAAAATTGCATTCATGCATCATAACTTCAAGTACCCATAACTCGTAAACTAAGAGCGAGTGGTCAAAATTTTTTACACTGCTTCAATCACAAATAAAAATGCTACTGAATCATTATCAAAATTCTTTAAAAATCAAGTGTGCTGGTAATCTTTATTTATGTCCAGTGAATTTATAAACAACATTTATCATATTTACGCTCCTTTCTTATATATATAATTTTTGTGTAATATTTTAAATCACTTTTCCATCCCTGAGTGGTACTTCTACCAAATAATAGGTCTTTTTCTGCATATTTTCTTTTCAATTTTGAGCTTGGTTTTTATGCATTTAATTTAAAATAATTCCATGAAATATATTTATTTTCTCTATACGTTTTATTATTTTATTTATTTTTTATTTCCCCTTTTTTGTTTTTAATTATTTATTAATTTATTAAATACTTCTTGGCATTTGCATAGTACATGTGCCCGAACAGGCCTATTATTCCTGAGAGCTATTGAAATATTTTATTAATTTCCCATAAATAAAGGGGATATTTTTTCATTTTCATAATTAAAAGGTGAATGACCCTTGTAGTTATTTTATTCTAGTTAACAGCTGATCGATAGGCCACTCGCGTTAATGAATGAATTCATTTCATGATAGAGAGATTTGAATGTATTAATTAATCAGAGTTTCTGATAACCTAGTATATATTTGTATATTCATATTTTATTATTTCTGAGCGGTTTCGTTACTTTTTCCTATTCACTTACACATACACAAGCCTCTCATTCCGATAGTCCACGACAAGCTGATAATATTACACAACCAAGAGTTACCGTCGACTTTGGGGACCAAAATCATACTCCTTCCGGGTCTAACAGTCTTCATTTACCTTCCATTGATATCGAAACTTTTTCTGGTGATTATGCTTCCTGGCCCTGCTTCAGAGTTGTTATTGCGAATTCTGGAGATAGTAATGTTGAAAAACTATTCTACCTAACACAAAACATGAAAGGTGAAGCTAGGGAAGTAGTCCAAGAATGTCCTCTTACTAATCAGGGTTTCGATATTGCTTGGAAAAACTTGTGTTCGCATTTCGAGAATCGAAGAGTATTAGAAAATGGTCAATTAAAGGTACTTTTTAATCTTCAGATTATAAATTCTGAAACAAGTAAGGCTTTGAAACAATTACAAAGAGATATAAATTCCTGTGTCTCTATATTGAAACTTTATAATATTGATGTTGCGAGTTGGGATCCTATTTTTGTATATATCTGTACGAATAAGCTTCCAAAAAATACTCTGACATTGTGGGAGCAAGAGCTGAAAGACAAGACGGCTATTCCCAAGTGGACTGAATTGGATGAGTGTCTTTCTAATCGTTGCCACACCCTAGAATCAGTTTCCGAAATTCGTGGCTCTAATAACTCCAAGAATAGTGAAACGAAATTAAAGACCATTTTAAGCATGAATTCTAACAAAAAGTCCACAGATTTCAAGTAAATATTACTAATCCGAAATGTCATGTGTCCCAAAGCGAATTATACCATTCGTAAATGTCGTATATTTTTGAAAATAGGTTATCAGCAAAGATTAGAAAAAATCAAGAAAGAAGGTTTATGTCTCAATTGTTTTTCGAAAACCCATCGTGTAAGAAATTGCAAATATAGTTGTTTTAAGTGCCAAAAGAGACATAATACTCTTCTTCACAGAGAAGTTGGTAATCCAAATCCAACAACACAGATTTGTAGCACAAGTTATAGTTCGAATCTTAATTCATCTCTCTATTCTTGCCCTAATCCTAACAACATACAGTCCACAAATCCCTCCAACTCTAGTAGAGTACAATCTTGCTTCGCGTCGCATTATAAAGACGTCTTGTTAGATACTGCGTGGGTAAACATTTATCATCTGCGGACTACATTCCAAGCACGCATTGATTCTGGATCTGAAGGTACTTTCATTTCAGAACGTATATTTAACCTTCTTAAACTTCCCTCTCAACCTTCTAATGCACTGTTTTCCGGATTAAATCATACTGTTTCTGGTCTGAAAAAAAACAAATATTCCTTTGTATTAAGTTCACAGTTAGACTATAAGCTCGAAATCCCAATCACGGCACTGGTTGTTTCTCAACTTCCTTCTCAGACAATTTCAAAGTCCAAATTGACAAATCTTCCTCAAATTCCATTAGCTGATCCCAAATTCTACTCTAATTCAAGAATTGATATGTTGATTGGTGGCCACATTTTCCCTTCTATTGTTTGTTTAGGGATAAAGCACAATGTTTGTGGAACCCTTTTAGTCCAAGAAAGTGTCTTCGGATGGATTCTTATAAGTCCAATATCTTATAACACTTCTCCAAAATCCACCATAATATCAAATTTCAGTGAAATTTCTTTATCTAAAGATTATCCAACTATAGTATCGAATTTCAGTGAAATTTCATTAGATAAAGAAATTTCACGTTTTTGGGAGGTGGAAAATCTTCCCAGGAAGAACCACGAAAAGGAATGCTGAAGGTCGATACATAGTATCACTTCCCTACAAGGAAGGTTTTTCCGAAATGAAGCTCGGTTAATTCGAAATCTAAACTTAAAAATAGATTACGAAAAATTGGTGGAAGAACACGGACACCTGCATCATATGGTTAGAGTTTCACAACCAGATATTTCAGAAAGTTCCAGTGTTTATTATTTGCCACATCATGCGGTTATAAAACCTGATAGTGTCTCTATAAAAATTCGCATTTTTTTCAACGCTTCATCTTCTCCATCCAATAAACAAAGCTTAAATTCTTTACTCCTCGTAGGACCAATTTTAGAGAATGATCTTATTCTAAAATGGAGATTTTTCCGGTTTGTGTTGTGATATTCAGAAGATGTATCGGCAAATTTTGGTTAATACTGAACACACTCCATACCAAAGGCTTTTGTTCCGAAGCAATCCAAATAGTCCGATTTGCAATTACGAATTGAAAACCGTTACGTTTGGGGTCAATTGGGCGCTGTACCTTGCCATTCGGACATTATTGCAATTATCAGATGATGTTCAATCTATTTATCCAATAGCTAGCAATATTCTCCGAAAATCCATGTATGTTGGAGATGTTCTCGCAGGATCTCATACGCAACTCGAATCTATAATAGCAAAAATTGAACTTATCCAAGCTTTACAATCCGCTGCATTTTTATTGAGAAAGTGGACATCGAATTCCAGAGATATTCTTGCCGACTTTCCATCCGATCATCTACTTAATGAAGACTTTTTGAAATTTGAGGATAATAGCTATACCGAAACCTTCATACGTTGGAATGCGAGTTCTGATGAATTTTACTTCATGGCAAATCCATTTTCACGGGAAGCCAAGTATGCAAAAAGAGAGGTCTTGTCACAAATATCAAAATTGTTTGATCCTGTTGGCTGACTAGCACCGTGTATCATCTTGGCGAAAATTTTAATGCAGAAAATATTGTGGAGCACGTTTAGATATCAAAAAGTATTCCATTTTCTGTTAGACATATAAAGGTAATTTTTCGTACTTTTCAAATTATGGAATTCCCATCTTTCAATAGATTGATACGAGTTATCGCATATATTTATCGTTTCTTCTATAGAAATCATAATCGATATCATTCTAATTCCTTTAGAGATTCACTCACACTCTTAAGGTCTGAAATCACTTTTGTTAAAACCCAGCTTATTTCCGTTTGTCAAAAAGTGTCTTATAGCAATAAGTGTCTTATAGCAATAAGCTCTTTCTGGTAGACAAAACTAGTAGCATTTTTAACCTGAATCCTTTTTTAGATCCAGAAGGAATCATACATAATTGTGGTCGATTAGAATCCTCACAAGAACTTACTTATAACGAGCAATATCCGATTATTCTTCCTTATATTTCCCAATATTTGAGACTTTCGGTAAAATTTGTCCATGATATCAGCCTTGATGGCGGAAATCAACTAGTTATACGACTTCTAAGATATAAATTTTGGATTCCTAAAGCGAAGAACTTGATAAAGACTATGATCAACAAATCTAAAATGTTGTTTATAAGAACAGATGTCAGAAACAAATAATGGCAGCTTTACCACCTGAACGATCGCAAATAACTCGTCCGTTTACTCACACGGGCCTGGATTTCGCAGGACCTTTCGATGTCAAAAGTTATTCTGGTAGAGTCTGTCGTATTTCCAAGGGATACATTTGAGCGTTTGTGTGCTTTGCTACAAAGACGATCCACTTAGAAGCCAATTCGGATTTATTCACTCCGGCGTCTTTAGCGGTCTTTAGTCGATTTGTTTCCCATAGTGGTTGTCCTCTACATCTTTATTCCGACAACGGTACTACATTCGTAGAAGCTTCTATAATTTTAGCAAGAGAATTTATCCAAACCTCCAAACAAAACATCATAGCTAATTATGCTCATCAGAATATTTCGTGGCATTTCATTCCAGCAGGATCTTCTCACATGGGTGGCTTGTGGGAAGCTGGATTGAAAAATTTTAAGAACCATTTTCACAATATTGCAGTTTGTAACAAATATACGTTTGAAGAGTTGATGACTTCATTGTCCAAAATTGAGTCATGTCTAAATTCACGGCCGATATCGCCCATGTCAACTGATCCAACGGATTTATGTGCATTGACCCCATGATACTTCCTTATCGGAACTCCAATCCTAGCACCTATAGACTATTAGATTAGTGATTTATCCATATCAATTATAAATCGTTGGCAAAAATTAAAGCTGATCCATCAAAACTTGTTTTTGCGTTGGAAAAATGAGTATTTGAAAGAAATGCACAACAGAATTAAATGGCAGAAACCTGAAGTTAATCTTCAAGAAGGCACAATGGTAGTGATCAAGGATGAAAACCTCCCGCCAAATTCCTGGCGACTTGGCAGAATTTCTAAAATATTTTTCGGATCAGATAATAGAGTACGAATCGCTGAAGTTTTAACCCAACGACGTTTGATAACTAGACCTGTTGTTAAATTTATAGCACTGTCTTCAGACTCTTAAGTTTTCTTTGTTTTATTTTTTTCTTATTTATATATATATTTATCTGCTTTTTCTAGATAATCATGCCTAAAATATCATCGAACAACAAATCGGCCCCAAAGGAGTTGCCTAAAAGGTCCAACTCATATCGTTGCAAAATTTTTAAACGTTCTCATCCGCACTTGTCGCAAGATTCTGGCAATAAATATTACTGAACGTATAAGTGTAGTCCTTAACAAGAAATATTGTTCCAATTGTTTAGCACACGACCATTCACAAGGCATCTGCTACTCCAAGCATGGATGTAAATATTGCCATAAATTCCACCATACCTTGCTCCATATTAATCCTAGACTGGCAAAAGACTTATTGTCACCTCGTTCATGGTCCCGCTCGCGATCTCCTACTCCGAGAGCATCTACACCTTCCAAACAATGTGACCCTTCGACCTTCAAATTTAATAGGTCTGCCTCTCTAAGGCAGCATCGTTGTCGACAATTCTGCGACCAAATACCTTTATTTCGCACACAACTGTCCTTGTCAAAATTGGATCAACCTCTTTGCATGCGTATCCAAAAGGTTAACTGATAAATTAGACTTGACCGCATATACATTATACGAGGAAACTATATGTCGAATGGTACTAAAATCAAGATTCAATTCAACATCAAGGGGGCGTTCAGAGTCGACCAAAGTATAGCACTCAAAACCCCGATACAATCCTTACAAAAAGAACTTTCGCGACCAATTTCTCTATGAATCCAAATTTTACAAATCGGCCTTCACAGACACATCTTTATCCAAAAGTAAAAAGATTACTTCTCCAAGACAGGATTTCCGACAGCACAAAGTACGCTGTTCGGTTGGACCATATAGCTTATAAATTTTAAAACCAAAATGCACTTTTAGGCAGAATAAAAGAAAAATTCAATCGTATCATATTATCAATATTTTCTTATTTTTTTATTCTTTATTAAATTAATTAATTGAATTGTTTTGTTAATTAATTGAATTGTAATTAATATCCTTTTTTTATTTTATATAAATGAATTCCAAATTCAATCATTCTTGTATTCAAAACTTAGCTTATGAACATATATATTTTTCTTGCAGAAACAACATTTTTGGGCTTGATCACAGGAATCTCCTTAAAATTCTTTTGCATACCTCCTGCAAGGCTGGCGGCAATGTTAGTGCCACAAAGCCTAATCTGGCTTTTGACATTAACATTTGTAATGAGCCAAGTTTTCCCTTTTTCCGTCAATATAAATAAAAACTGAATGCTGTAAAAGTCGTCCTGTCCATTTCACACATAAGGTCTAATCCTAATCTCAAATGGTCAAAATGCCTAAAAATGTTGTTTCCGTTTTCGTCCGAAATTTTGTAAGTTTCTTATTCTTCTAGCAGCCACCAAAAAAGGTAACCACTGTGATATTCCAGACAAATAATAATTAATTTGTTTTATTTAATTTTTTTATTTCATTTCCTGTTGGGATTTTTGCTAATTTCTGAGAAAACAAAATAATATTTATTATTTTGTTTTCAATCGGCTAAATTTCCATCCAGTTCCAGTTAGAGAGAAACATTGACAAACTAAAATTTAGGCGGAATATATATTTATAAGTGATATAAGTTTCGTAGCAATCAGTTAAGTAGAGGAAGAGATATAGGCGATTTTCCCTCACCAAAGTTCCAATTGAGAACCAATTGCCACCACCACGCTCACCATGTATTATTTAAGAGTCAATTTGTAGCATGCTTGTTGAGTGCGCAATTATCAACACGCGTGCAATAACAATCTGTGGCTGAGTTGTTAGAGTAGAAGGCTATGAAACATGAGGTGAGTATGAAAGATTCGGTGTGGCGCCATTATTGTATTCGAAAAACCGACGTTTTCAGAAATCCGATTTTCGAATTATTCGAAAAATAGCTTTTAAAAAAACTGGTTTCGAGAACGGTTTACTTTTAAAAACCGGTTAACCGGTTTTTAATAAAAATTCAAATATTTTTAAAATGTTGAAAAATTTTACTAAAGAAAGTACACTTACAGTACACGTCATTTGTAGTGACAAGTAATATGAAAAAAAGTCATATCGCTCTTCTTCACTTCTCATTACCTCTGGCATTACTCAAGTCATGAATTAGAAATTAAAAAATGCTATTTAAAGCTTTATCGAACCATAATGTAAATTAGAAATATTTTCAATTAATTAGGGCTTTATTCAGTACAAATTGAATTGTTTAAAAATAAAATTGTACAAAAACTACTACAAACAAAAAAAAAAAAAAAAAAAAAGACAAAATTTATAATTTTCATACAAATCATATTTTTAAATAATTTAATTGTTATAATGAATCGGACTTTAAATAAGGTTCCCTGAGCAAATATAAAAAATGGGAAATATTGGTTGCTTTAGTAAAAAAATGAAAGAAAGTACATTTCATAAAAAACGCCTAACCGACTGTTGAATATTTCGCAAATAAAATTCGAAACCGGTCAGTTTTTTTTTTAACAATCAAAAATCGGTTTCCCGTTTCGGTTTTTGAATATACTAGCCGCCATCAACATTATCGGAAAAAAATAAATAAAATAAAAATAGACATTAATACATAGAAGAAAAAATTAAAAAAAAAATAGTTAAAAAATAAACAATTTCCGAATTTTCACCAAATTTGTATTATATTTATTAATCGACACCGAACATGTCCTCTTGGGTTACTTCTGTGACCAGTCTCAAGGCGATTCAAAGGGATAAATTTTTCCTTTTATATTCATTTACTTAAGACACTTAGGTAAAATTTTTAAAGTGATAAAAGTAACCAACTACAGCGCCAAAATATACAAGCATATTACATAAGAAGATTGTCGATAAACCAAATTTTTTTTAAAAAGTTTGAAACTTAAAAAAAACTATACTTAGCAAAAGTGCATACGTAGCATACTTTGTTTTTTTAGAATTTAAACATAAATAATTTGCGTCACTATTGCTGTCGAAAAAAGTGTTGGCTTTAAAATGTAATAAATATTATTACATTTTCAAATTATTATAAATGTCTGTATTGAAGCTGACATAAGCAAAATTCAAACACCATTTAAATCATTAAAATTCATAAAGCCTTCTTGGAGTTATTGCTATTTAAATTTACATATTTTTGAAATCAAAAGTTTTTGGGAAAGTGAAATAAAATTGCAAGTTTTCGTAACTTAGATCGATAAATGGTTTAAAGGAGTTTGTGTTTACAAATTTTTTAGAAATTTAAAAAACTAGGCAAAAAAGGCACATTTTATGAAATCCAATTTTTTATTAGGTAATATATATACTTTGATAGTTTTTTTCGTACTCTGTGATATTTAATTATGAACTCATAAAGTGTTACGAATCCCAGTACGATATCCCAGTCCTTATTTATGAAGTATGAAATTGCAATTTTAGTCGCTGGCTGCGACTATTGTTCATAAGGGGTGCCCTACACCATCAAATTGAAACACAATAAATTTCATACATTTAGAATCATTTAGGCTCGGTGCGTTTATTTCTAATTAAAAAAAAAAACATAAAATCAATAAATATAAAAATAATTATTATCATGCTACTTACTGTACTCCCTTACGAACTGATTTAACTAATATAATTATTTTCTTGTGGACCACTATACTTGCAAGATTAATGTAAAAAAGAACAACAACATCACATAACAGTCCATCTTCGCGTAACGTTCGAAATATGTACAATTTTTCTGTCAGAGAGTATTGAATTCGCTCTCTGAGAGAATTATCTCACGTGTAGATTCAAATATTAGTATTATAATAAATATTATGAGACTGTTGTGATGAAATTTCCCTACACAACTATCTTATAAGATAACTCTAAAAAAAAAAAATACACATATACGAAAGTTTGTTTTTTTTTTTTTTTGTAAAATTGTTTCCTTTTAATGATTGTTTTACATTTAAAAAAAATTTTTTTAAAAAATTGTGCCGAAAAGTACGAATTTTTCAAATAAAAAGAACATGTTTACTCCGTGACTGACTGAAAATATTGTTATCTCACAGTATTTATTAGAATATTCCTTATTTAAGATTTAACATAAAATAAACAAAATGGTTACTTTCTTCTGCCGCCGTTATCTCACATAATATATCTGCATTAATCTCAGTTGTTGATCTGGGGGTAAGAGTCACAAATAAATAAGTACATAAGACAATTTAATTAAACATTAAGATGGTTCACAAAACAAAATAAATTCAAAATAATATAATACATAAATTTAGGTAGTTAAATAAATTCAAACAAATAAACATTGTTTTCGTTTTAGCATTTTTTCTGTTTGATTTGGGAGGATGGCCCGCCAAATTGCATATTTATTTTGAATAATTCGGCTAAATGCAATATTTCAGCATACATATTTTTTATTTTTTTAATTTTATTTTTTAATTTTATTATTTGGTTTTTAAATCTCAAAAGATACAACGCAAGTATAAAAAAATTAAAAATAGCCAGATTATGCCCAACTCGTTGGATGTCCATAAAGCCCACAATAAAAAGGTTATTGTATATACATATGAAAAATGTTACACAGCAGATACTTTGTACAATCTTTATCAGAATGAAAAAGTATTTTTGTTATCATATTTCCTGAAAAATATTTTAGAACAATTACAAATTTTAAACAAAGTTTTACAGGCAATAGAAAAGGGACCTTTAAAGATTTTAAATAATCGACGATTTTCTACTTCCTCAGCTTTGGATATTCGTTTATAAATCTTATTTTTATATAAAAAAAAATCCGAAACTAACTTCTAAAATTACTTCATTTTTAAGAAAAATTAAATGATAAAGATATTGAATTAATAATACAAATACAATGGGAATACAATGAACACAACATTTTGGATACAAGTTTAAAATTTCAAAAATTCGGCGGATAAAAATCCATTCGAACAATTGTCTAAATTTGTAATATCTTCATTAGTTTTACCCTTCTCTAATGCTGCAGTAAAGCTTTTATTTCACGTTATGAATCTTGTTAAAAACAAATGACAAAACAAGATGAGAACGAAAATTTTAAGTAGTATTTTATACATTAAAGAATGGTTAAAATTACAAGGCTCACGTTGCTATTCCTTTGATATTCCAAATAATTTTCTTTGAAAGTCAAATCTTCCGAAAAATATGAGAAGCTCGTCACAAGTGAGGAAAATGAGGAATTAGCAAGTATTTTAAACTATTTCGACGGATTTTAAATGCATTACATTTATATTATTAATACGTGTGTACATTATACATTATTATAATAACTAAATTTTTATAACAATCAGCTATGTTTTATTATATTAATTTTCATTGAAAAATAAATTCGAATTTTTGCAAATTTTGTGTTACGGTACATAACTCAAGTCTTATAGATTAACAATTGAAAGCTAAAATAATTAGCAACTATTACCAATTTGATATTAAAAAAATCCAGTTTCATCTTTATTTTTTAAATCCGAAAACAATGCAATTTAAAAATAAAAAAATTAGTTGTTAAATAATTTTATCTTTCAATCGATTACTGGTATTGAATTAAATTTTGCACCTGTTAGTGATATATGGAGAAGAACAAAATTTGCCCTATCCTTGCCAACTATATTTCTTAAAACTTGATCTAATATTTTTTTGTGCATTCTATTTATTCAATATTTATTAAGACGACTAACTCCCTGTAGTAGAAAAAAGTGTTTTTGTTGCCCCCTGAAAATAATACTTGGTATGTTTTATAATGTGCCTAAAATATTACCATTCTACTGTTGACCGTTAGTGAGCTGGATCGTTTTTAAAAAAAGGTATTTTGTTTAGTTTTTTCATTAAAAATAACAAACAATGTTTGAAAAAAAAAACTTGAAAAATAGGATATTTTGCGGAATATAAAAATATTTAGGTCATTCTTGGATGTATTTTATATACCAATGGACACGCCTTCCAAATAGCTTTCAAATGATACTACTACTTCCACATGAGATTTTTCTATTATAGCAAGTATGGGAACACGTAGACAAATTTTTATTATAATAAATCACTTTTTATGTTTTTCGTCGAGGTATGTTGTCAAAATTTAACAGTATTTATTTCTTTTTTTAAATTTCATTGTATTTTTTTTTTTTTTTTTTTTTTTGTTTAAGTTCCAAATAATTAATTAATTGAGATTGCCATGAAGAATTACTTTTCTTAAAAAAAAAAAAATAAATAAACGTAAAAAGAGAAAAAAAAAATACGTTTGATAGCAAAGCAAATCTATCTTCGCTTGAGCTGTAACAATTATATCATAACGTTACAATAATATAAATAAATTTAATTCACACGTGATAAATTCTTATCATAATAAGAAATTGAATTTGATAGAAAAATCTATCGTGAAGACCGTACGTTACTGCAAATAACAAAAGCCATCGACATATTTATCAATTGTCGTATCGTTAAAATAAACTGAATCGTACTACAGATATGAGGAATTTTAAGAAAAAATTGAAAATTTTCAAAATTTTTTATTCTGACTCGGAAGTCGATTTGTGGTTTTATTAACCAATATTTCTGCATGCAAAGTCCCTATTTGTAAATCTCTAAAAATAGTGGATAATAACAGACATATCTTGGGATATTTTTCTGGAAAAATGAAATATATGGTCGTTTAAACCTTACAACTCATGATGATATTTGCAAAATTTTAAACATGTATCTTATTTGATAAGTTTTACATCGGAAATGGTTTATTTTAAAACTCGAACTATAATGAGAAATATGTGGGGTTGAATTTTGGGGTTAAGAACATGCTTTTAGGTCCATAGAAATATAAATCCTTAAAATATTTTGACGCCACATAAATTTAAGTATTAAGCAAATTTCATTTGACATCAGTATTAAAGTAATATCTATTTAGCGGTAGTTTTCAGCAAACGAAATGTGTTTGGAGAAGAATACCGCTGTAGCCGGTATAAATAAATCATGTTTCTCAAATTTTTTCACATTATTAATTTTAACCATGAAGATGATTCTTTACAGGTACTTCTTGTAATCTAAAGCCACATCTTATACTAAAAACATGCAGTACAAAATTTGAAAATTTTTGCATTTTAAAATTTTTTAACGGCCCTTTGACTCAGAAGCGTCATTTATTAAAAATTCTGTTTAGGCAATATTTTATTCAATTTCTATAAAAGAGGTATTGGTCAGTAGCGAAAAATATACTTTTTAAAAACATTTACAGTTTTTTTTCGGCTTAAGCACTGTCGGTTTTTCAAAATGATAATTTTCGAATGTCGAATAAACCGTTTTTTTTTTAACACAAAAAAAAAACCGGTTGAAAAATATTTTATTAAAGAAAAAACATATACTAAATCTAATATTTCAATTGAAATTTAGAAAAAATTTGTTAGTTCATTAATGAATAATTTCTAGTTATGTTTTATACGGATTTCAATGGAAATAGTTTTTTGCTTTCCTGGTAAGCTAGCAGGTATAATTGGAAAGGAAAATAAACTATATATTTTTTGCTTGAATAACTAGTTATCTTTGCTCGAGTTGTCCCCAAGTTCATGTAGGATTTTTTAGACTCTAGGGGTACTCAAAAATATGTACCTAAATGAAAATAAAAATAAAACAACACAAAAAAGTTATGCCGTCAGTGAGATTTAAACTTGGGCACAAATTAACCATTATTTATTAATTTTCTTACCTTAATTAAAATTTGTTACTTAAAGTAATTATATGTATTTAAGTCAAGTTGTTTTTTCGGAACTTCAAAAAATCCAATCGGTTTTTTCAAAATTTCAATTATTTGAATATCGGTTTTTGCAAAAAGTCGAATAATCGATCAATCTACTTGGTAGCTTTTACTTTTTTTGGGTCCATGAGATGTATAAAGTATATTTTCTAAATACTTTACCCTCTAAGACTCCAAAATTTCTAAAAATGTTGGGGGATAGATATCTACAGTACAATTTCTACAGAATATTGTGTCGGTTGTTAATAAAGTACCAAAAAGTTAATTAAATAATATGATTTTCAAGAATTATCAACGACATGTTTGATATATTTGTGATAAAGAAAGAGAAGAATTTGACTTATAGGGCTTATGGATTCTCATCCACATGTTCATATTCCTAGGTTATTTATTACAAAAATTCGAAAAGTAAGATTAGAAGAACGAAAAAGTACCGCAAAACCCTATCTTAAGGATTATCATTCACTTAGGACTATATACCAGTTTTATGTTTCTAGACTCTCTATTACAGAAAATACAAAAAGTTCCACTAGATCAAAAAAGTCTGTTCTTATGGATTCTCATTCACTTAGAACCATATATAGTATATTCAATTTCATGTTTTTAGGTTCAATATTATAGAAAATACGAAAAGTACCATTAGAAAAGCAAAAACGTACCACAGAGTCCCCTCTTATGGATTTTCATTCACTTAGTACTATATATATTCAATTTCATGTTTTTAGGTTTAACATTGTAGAAAAATTAAAAAGTACCATTTCAAGAACACACATTTACCACAGAGTCACCCCTCTTGAATTCTTATCTATATAGGAAAATGTATTCTTAATTTCTTTTTTCTAGATTCGATATTATAGAAGATTCAAAAAGTACAATTATAAGAATGAAAAGATGGCACAAAGTCCTCTTTTGTGAATTACTAGCCACATAGAGCCATCGATCTTTAATTTCATGTTTCTAGGATAACTATTACAAAAAATTCAAAAAATACTTATAGAAGAACAAAAAAGTAGCACAAAGTCCCCCTTTGTGAATTCTTATTCACATATAACCATGTACATATCTTTAATTTCACGCTTCTATATCAATTATTACAAAAAATTCAAAAAGTAGCATTGGAAGAACGAAAAAGTACCACAAGTACCACTCTCGTGTGGAGTGGACAGTTCTCCCATCGAGCGCGTCCCCAGGTGGCAGATAGGGGGAGCTTTGTCATTACTTAGGTTTAACATACCACACTGTTAAGTAATAGCATGAGCTTAGGTCGTGTCTAGTCACTGCCCGCGGATCAAAAATATCACCACTTGTAAGGTTAAGGTGGTTGGAAGCTGTGCCGAGAACCTGAATGTCTAGTTAGTGGTTAAAGAAGACTAATCACTAGCAACTCTCCTCTGACGCCAGGACACGGGTCGGTTGTAAATGATGAGTAGCATAGTCCATGTACGCAGTCAATGCATGGATGGTCCAACCCTGTACGTGCTTAATCGTGGAAATAATATATGGAATATGGAATCGAATAAACAAAAAACAAATAAACTAATAAAGAACAATACAGTACAACAAATAGCAGGAGGTGGTTAGTCCACCAATTACGTAAAACCAGTTTCCAACTCTGGGCTTCAAACCAAACACCTCAAAAGCAGCTTTGGCACGCATCGGCAAATACCTGTCTGCTCGAAATCAACTCGAGCAGCAGTAAATCCAGTGCCTTCTGTGAAAAAGGGAACTGCAAAGAAGTTTTTGGGTTCCAAATTATCACCTCCTGCGAACTTGCCTTCGAGCTCTGTATCTGTGCCTGCAGCCTAAAAGGGCAAAATATATACGTCCCAAAGGCACATCACACCCGCCAGAAGAGCCTTCTTAAGACGGTGTGCCGCCGACCGCTTTTTGGATCGTCCTGGTAAAAAGCCAGTCGATCCCTAACCCCAGAGGATTTCGTTTCCCTAAATTGGCCTAATGGAAAAATCGTTTAGAAAAATGGCCAAAGATCATCCTGTCATCAACAGGAGCGATGTTGACTGCGCTATCTTTTACGCAAATTGGAATTTAGTGCGCAAAAAGATGATGGAAATTTTCTGGAAAGTTATAAAGGAGAACCCCCTCTCATGTGGCCTGCTCAAACGAGGGATGGGCCTTGCTCCTGTCGCTCTTTTGAAAGGCCTATGGGAAGGCACTAGGAGGATAGTCATCAATATAAATAAAGAGACCCTGCCATCTCTTCGAGAGAAAAGTGGAAAGATATACTACGGTTTCGAGATAGACCGATTCAGGACGATGACGATCCGACTCCAGAAGCAATGTCATGTGAGGAGACTACTAGCTCTCTACCTCAAGAAGACACCCATTCAAACTCTGAATTCGAGGGTGAGTTTTTTGAATAGGTGGACGAACTAGTTGACGAAAACGCCCTCTTGGACTCGGACCCAGATGACGTCAACGTCCCAATTACCCCCATAAATGACAATGGTGAGGATAACACAAGTTAATCTTCACCACTCTAAAGCAGCTTCGGATTAAATCCTAAGAATACAAAATGGCTTCTCGACATGGTGATAAAGTCTGTACTTTTAATGGTGGAAAGCGATGGAAAAATCTTCGAAAAGTTTCTGCGTAGCTGAGCGCTACTAATTACAGGTACGCTACGTACAACAGCATCCAAGGTATTATTCATTCTGATGAACTGGATGCCAGTGGATCTAATGGCCAAACAAAACTATGCTCAGTACTATAGGTGCATGGAACGGTAGGAGCTATGGCCATGAGACCATTTTGGGAATACCGGATGATATTCTTGACATTATTGTATTATTATATTGATTATTATTTTCCCAAACTCTTTCTAGGCAGAGGCTTCGCTGTTTTAATCTCAATCGCTCCCACTATAAAAGCCGGATCGATTGAGGTTTACACTGATGGATCCAAATCTTCTGAAGGGGTTGGGGGAGGTGTCTTTATTCTCGCATATAGGAAGAGGATCACCTTTAAATTGCTGGATCACTGCACTGCTCTTCAAGAGGAGATTTCAATCATTAGGTGAGCGGTAAATTGGCTAATGTACTATAGGGTATTCGGAGGGGATACTCAAATTTGTACCGATATTCAACCTGCGATTAAGTCTCTTTTGGGTGTCTGTTCGATATCCAGGTTAGTACATGAATGTCGGACATCTTTAAATGAGATGGCGAGACATTCAAACCCGTAGTTGATCTGGGTAAGGGGTCACTCAAGTACCCCGAGAAATATTATTGCGGATGAATTAGCCAGAACTGGTTCCCTTCTTCAAGGTGCAGAAACGGACCAATTAGTTGGCATATCGCCGTCATCCTGCAGATCTGTTATGCTGCAGTATTTGTCGAGAAGAGCTCAACAAAGATGAACGAACGAGTTCGAATGTTCTAATTCGAGACGATGAAAAACGGTCGAGTTTCATTATGGGATTGCCAAGGCGTCAGCTACGAACACTTACAGGGCACACGTTAGGAGACTAGGACACCTTTAAGCGATTTTTGTAAAAGTTGCTTTAACGAGAAAGAGGTATTAGTATCTACATTAGTTTAGGAGATATAAGGTCACCGATTTTTTTTACCCCCTCAACCTTCGTGTTTTCAAAATCCCGTCTTAATGGATCTATTTGGCAGCAATCTGCAGACAAATCTGCTGCCAAATATATATATATATATATATATATATATATATATATATATACATATATTATATAATAAATAATAAAGAGAATATATACATACATACATACATATATATATATATTTTTTTTTTCTTTATTATACCCCAAACCAACATAGGTAGTTGGGGTATTATGCGTTTGTAACGCACAAAAAAGATCATCCAACACCCACCTTAAAGTATACCAATCGGCTCAGAATCATTTTTTGTGTCGATCTAACGATGTCCGTTCGTTCGTCTGAATGGCTGGTTGGCTGTCCATGTAAACCTTTTGCACAAAGTACAGGTCGCAATTTTGAAGATAATTCTATGAAAAGGATGAAGCCTATTGAAATTTTTTATGACCGGTCCATTATTTCACTAGTCCCCATACAAATATCCTCGCGGAATAGGGGTTTAACGATCATAAATGCCTTAAATATAGCAATATTTTAATGAAATTCGGTGCAAGCAAGTTTTGTATAAGTAAACCCTAAATGATGGGCATGCACAATGGTGTGAGGTATTATATGGTCAAGCTTGACCGACTATATCTTTCTTACTTGTTTTTTTATTATTTTTTTCTTTATTTATTTATTTATTATTATTATTATTATTTTTTTTTTTTTTGATAAAATAGGATGTTTTTTTCTTTGAAAATCCTTATTTCTGCATTTATTTAATTTCATGAATCCATTTTGAACATACAGAAAACCAATATTGTTTTTATCGTGCCGAAAACAGCTAAAAGCTCGCTGTTTTTTTGGTTCAAATTTACTTTTGAAGTTATTTTTGGGATCCGCTAAAATTATTATTTTATCTTAATTTAAAAGTTGATGCACAATTTTCTATCCATTTTATACACTACTATTTAGAAACATCAAATATTAAAACAGATGAGCTTTTAGTAGCGTTTCTTTTAAAAAGGGTTTTTAAAATTTACTCACAGTTTTCACAAAAAAATTTTATTAATTCCTTAGTGCAGAAAAAACTCAAAGAAACTTTGTAACAGATATTATAATATTCTACTGAATAATACTGCAGTTGAAATACATTGTATATACCAATTTTGAACGAAAAAAATTGATTTTATGGGTGAATTTATCATTATTTCGGTAACTGTAGATTCAAAATTAAATATTGAAATTGAATTATATTGATTTAATGGTTGTTAAATTTTATAAATGAATTTTTTCTTAATAGAAGAATGTATTCCAAAATGTATTGTTCATAAGAGATCAATAAGCTAAATAGTTATCGAATTTACTAATAAAAAATAAACTTTATATAAAGTATGAGAAGGTCTTCAACGTATTTGCTACAGCTCTTTATTAACGCTTTAAGAAAAAACACGTTATATTACATCAGTTTTTATATCGAAAATGAAAAATAAAATACGATACCAATATATTATCTATATATATATTTATGATACATACATCCCAAAAAAAGAGCGGGAAGTGCTTCTAGAAAAAGAACATTATCACAACTTCAAAAGTATAACTGAGAGCATATTTTACGCTTTTTTGGAACGTATTTTTATCAGAAAAGAGGTTAATTATTATTAAGATATTACAAATAAACCATTTTAAAAATATTTTTATTATTTGTTAACAAAGCTGAAATTATACTTTTATTAAAAAAATAAACAAAAGCAGTTCTAATAGAAGAACTTTAAAACAAGTGAAAAAGAATCATAAAAAAGGAATACTCTGTCAGTGGCAGCCACTTATTAAAATAACTAATAATAACTTCTGCAGTACTGAAAACACTTTGTTAAAAATAATAACTTTTCAGTTCTTTCTTTGCTAGTTTGAGAACGGTTTGTCCAATTTAGATAAAAAAAAAATATGAAACCTCCTAAATAAAAGCATAAAACAATATATAAAAAAATAGTCCTGTATTTAATAAGAAAATCATATTGAAACATCTGGTAGTTACATTTATAATATATTTTTAAGTTTTCTTAGGTACTACTATGTCATGGGAAACATGTTTTTGAATATTATTTATACATTTCGTCATACATATTCTTATACAATAAGCAGTGACGCCAACTATTACCAACGCTTAGAAATATTTGAAAAAAGTGCTAAAAGGGGCTAAATTTAAAAAAAAAAAAACAGTTTTGTGGCACAATCAAGACAAGTTTTGTGAAAAACCGAAAAAATGGGCTAAAATTAATTTTTTTTAAATAAAAACAAACATATAAGCAAAATGTTTACTATTAATCAACCATTTGGAATGTACATCTCAAAATATTAATAGCAAACTGGGTAAATTTAAATACAGGTTATGGAGATTCTATTATGAACCTGGGTTCAAATTGTTCAGTTGTTTTATCACTTTTCTACTCAAACATTTTTAATTATTGAAGACACTTTTTTTTAATAAAATTTCTTTACGAATTGTTCACATATATAGAGAAAACTTAGTAAAAAAATTGTTAAATAAAAGTAAAAATTAAAAAAATTAACGCTACCCCTTTAAAATAATTTTAAATTTTTGAAGAAAGTAAAAAACAGCAAAAAGGACTAAAAGAAAATTGTTTAAATTGCTAAATTTGCGCGTTTTTTTAGTTTCAAAAAATGTTTAATATTTTTATTTGTATCCTTATAAAAATTATTTTTCGTTTCAGTAGGGATAAATTGGTTTTGTTACAAGAAATAGCGTAAATTATATTGCAAACTTCGGTGTACCAATAAAATAAACAAGTTGAATTTAAAATTGAATTAAAATTAAAACTTCTACCATAAAAAAACATGGAAAACTACGTTTGTTGAATTTCACTGTTTGAAATAAATCACTTTTTTCAATATTTTGAATAACGGCGACGTGAATAACTGCGACTAAGTGTATATCAACTTAAAAACTAAAAATGCGTCTCCTAAAAAAATATGTTTTTTAAGTTAGGAAGTTCTGCAGCGAATGAGCGATATTTAATTTATCATGTGTGAGAGAATATTTGTTATCATTTTTTGTATATGTCTACCTTGTCGTTTTGACATGCCCAATTAAAAGATTCAAATTTCATTTCTATATTCTTTTTTTTTATAAATAAAAATATGAATATGAATAATTGTTACTTATATTAATAAAAATCAGATATAATCTTTATTCACCCCATAAACACATATTGCATAAGCTCATGCAATAAGTGTGAGTATGTATTAACAAAATTGGGAGAGCTTTTGAATGTGTGCGTCACTCCGACAATGAGGTATGAAAAATCAAAATCCTTTTGATTTTAAAATTAACTCATACTGCAGAAAGCTTTTCCGAATGAATTTGATTTTTTTTTATGATTTATGATTTATGAAATATTCAAAACATTTTTTCTTTTATTAATTTTTTTCACAAAAATAAAATTTTTGATTGATCAATGTGTAGCAAATTTATCAATCACACACGTACAGGATGGTTCATCGGCAGTATCTCTCTGCAGTATGGGTCTATGATCGCCTTTATATTTAATCAAAAAATAAAAATCGAAAAACCTGTTAGCTTTTAATCTCAAAATCAAAATAAGAAAATAATTTTTATATTTCGAGCAAAAAATAAAAATCAAAAATAAAAGTTATGTTTTGTATACAAAATATAAATAAAGAAATCAATAAATCACGATTTTTATAACTCTCATAACCGTTACGGTCCCAGTTAAAATCATTACTTTTTCATAGCGTATTCAATTCATGTGTAATTTTTTGTGAACTCTTACTCGAGTAGTTCGATATATTTGAATGCATTACAACTTGTAATGTTATTGTAAATTAAAAGCGTTTGGTTAAAGAATTAAAATTACTTGTGAACATATACAGTCAGTCATATATATTTACACTTTTTTAATTTTTTGAAAATTTGGAAAAGAAGTCAAATATTTGTGTGGTTATAAAATATTTTTAAATAATTGTTTTGTTGTTGTAAAGCCTGAAGTATGTAAAAATGGCGATATTTATTTCTGATATTAAAAGAAAAACACACATTTGTATTCTTCAAAATTAATTATACAGCTTCAAAAGTCAATTATTTACGCTTAAATTTGCCAAAGATGGTCCTAAAGCTTGCCTATAAGATTGTGTAAAATCTTGTGACACAAACTCAATAATACAAAAATCTAAAAATATTGGTCAAAAATATTGAAAAAATAGTTATATGAACACACCAGTAAATGCTGAAAACTTTTTAAATATTCTAAGCGATGTTAAATTTTTCTAACAGATTTTTCCTAATTTCTCTTTAAATTGTTTTTATTTTCATGTACTGATATCTTTTAACTAAGGATTATACTATCCTTTAACTATTACCATTAGTTTTTCGAAGCTATAATGGCGAAGCCCTTTTGTAAATATTCATTTAAATCTCAACTTGGCTCTGATAGATTTTTTCATAATTTTTGCCACTATTTTTATATTTTTGCGACCTATTAAAGTTGCGTTTGAATATTATGATTTTATGCTATCTTAAAGACAAGATTTTGAACCAACTTTGTGTAAATAATTTTAATGTATGAAAAATAAGTGTAAATACTTTTGAAATGAAAAAAGGCATATGCACCTTAATTTTAATATCAGAATTCAGGCTTTACAAAAGAAACAATTGTTTCAAAATATTTTATAACAACACAAATATTTGACTTATTTTTCAAATTTTCAAAAAATTTAAAAAAGTGTAAATATATGTGACTATGACCGTAGTAGTACCGACGTACTATGGTACTTTTAAATATTAAATACGAAATAATAAATATATTTTCTTCTTTAGGTTGCTAAGTAGGGTAGTAGAGCTACATAATCAAGAGGATTCGGCGTTTCATAGGCAAAAATACAAAAGTAATAATTTTAATAAAGTGTATATTTATATGATAATTATATAAAATTAACTTTTTAAAAATGTATGCCCCAAATTTTTAAAAGACAAAATCATGCCACAAGAGGGGGTTAAAATCAACTGATATAAATGAACAAATTGTATATGTAAAAATATGAAATTCAATGAATTTAATAAAATAATTCGTAAGAATCTATTTCATCAAAAAATTTTTTTTTTCATTTCTTTAGGAAACCGAAACCTGTAATTTCAATTGAAAATAATTTATTTTATATTTCTGATTGTTGTGTGTATTATTACTAAAAATTGGTTTTTAACTTTGGACTTCATTAAAGCCCAGTTTATAGGAAGAATAAAAAATAATAACTAAATTCGGAAAACTTTTTAAAGATTAGTGCATGGATTTTCATTTCTTATACGTATGCTTAAGCCCGATGTCTGAAATATTTTAAAGAGTGAAGAACACAACCAACATTTTCTTACAATTTGTATAATTTGTGTTAAGAACAGAAAATTATGAAAGTTTGTTATACAGAGCTACAGTTGATATACAGAAGATTAGTGCATGGTTTTCAAATAAGTTTACTGTTTTATATTATATATATGATATAATACATTTTTAAGTACATAAAATTGGAGTTTTCTGTAAAATTATTCTAGTACACATTAAAACAAAAATTTGTTAGTTAATTGCATATTTTTTAACTAATGATTTTATGCTAAATTTAATTTATTTTAGTTTATTTAAACAAGAATAATTATTTAAAAATATTTTTCACTCAATGTCGTACAATGTCGTTCAAAACTAACTTAACAAAATTTACTTTTTAATTAATTTGGGTATGACGCTTTCTTGGTTTTGAAGAAAAATAACAGAAGTATATTTTTCATATTCATAACATAAAATTAAAAAGAATATTAAATAAAGTCGAAAGTGAAAATTTGCCCGACAAAACTAATTGAAAAATCTGTTGAACTTAACTACCTGTTTTTATAACAATAAATAATAAATTTCAAAATTTGTATTTGTTTTAAATGTAAGTTAGACGAGTCGTTTGAATGTCCAGGGGGTCAGTATTTAATCTCAGGCACATGAAAACATTACTTCTTGCAGAATTATTCAATACACTTTCTTATTCATTACACCATTAGTTTTACGTACCGGTCCTAGCCTTTGTCCCGAAAAGCACCTCAAGCCAAGCGTCCATACTTTGTAGTAACCTAACAGTATATAGAATGCAAAAATTAATAAATCGGTAAATTGCTCATATTAACTTAGATTCGCTTGAGAAAAAACGGAGCTGGTGCTGTCGCCCAAATTCAGTCTTACTTTTTAATTTTTCTTGGAAATAAATGACCTTTACAGACCTGCAGAATTCTACTCCGGCCTCTTCTTTGTACGTGTTGTTATTTTAATGCTCAATGATCTATGACACTTGGAGCAGTCTTAATGTAAAAGCACAGCAATTCCGGATTTCTTTACATAGCCCGCATTGCTAAGATAAAGAAAAACTTAGACGGCAGCAGAAATTAAACAACAATTTTATTTATTTTATTTATTTCCTATTTCTATTTTTACCTCAAACTTTTTTCAATTTTGTTTACAAAATTGTTGCGAGAAAATAAAAGCAACAAAAAATCCGGAGAGAATTTAAAATAAAATTTATTTTTTAACCGAGCCGCATTGCGCATTTCTCATATAAATTTGTATGCAAATTTCCTGAGCGGCATTTTTGTATTTATATATTTATTATGATCGTTTTGACTTCTCCTAATAAGTTATGTATCGCTAGAATTTAATACGCTACTGCGTTAGCGGACTTGCGGGGCTCCTATATGGACCAGATATAAACATAGTAGCTTCTTTATTTAGAAAAAACAAAATTTAATACCAAAAATTAAAAATCCGAAAAATTAAACTGTGTAACCTAACTTCCATATGAACAGTCATATTATTGGTGTTTTTAAAAAATTAATAACTACATCTCAATCACACCTTTTAATGATTCCAATTTCAAGGATTGGGAAATCGTACCACTTCGTAATCCTTGATGAGTTTCTCATTAAATAACACAGGGTACGTAGAAATGTACGTAAATCACCAATTAGAAAAAAAACTATTTAAATTTTATTCTTACATTTTTACAGTCTAGGAGATGTATAAAGTACCTCTTCAAGACGCTTTTACCACCCAAGATTTCAGATCTCAAAAATGTTGGGGTAAAGATATCTAAAGTAAAATTTCTATAAGACATTATGTTGGTATTAACAACAATAAACTTATTAAATATTTTAATTAAAAGAGTGCCAAAAAGTATAACAAATAATAGGACTTTGAAAAAGTACTAGCAATATGTTTGATATATTTCTGATAAAGAAAGAATGCTATTTAAAATTAGTTTCTATGTTTCTTGGTTTAGAAGATTCGTAGGGCAACAAAAAGTACCAGCTTTTCTCGTCATAAACATTCGAAGGTTCAAAAACTACAAGATTATTATATATGCTTATCCTGTAGCATATATAATTTCCGATCTTTTGCAAAAAGACTCAAGTCAATATCATGCCTCATTTCAGAAATATGCACCTTTAAACTTTTATATTTCCAATTTATTGTATATATGACTATATTTTTACAAACTTGCAACTTTTGCCTTTAGCTTTGCGTGAATAATTACTTAGAAAATTTTGAATATTTCTGTATACTTTTAATAATATCTACACACAAAATATTTTTATAAAAATAATTAATAAATATTTTTTATTTGTAATAGGGTTGTCACATTTCCCAAATTTAAGTAAATCTTTATCCTTTTCTAAGCATTCACATATTTCTATTAATGAATTTAAAATAACAAAACAAACAAAAAATGTCTATTTTAACTTAATCAATATTATTATTTTTGGTATTTATCATCTGCCTTAATAAATATTCTATTTCTAATACGATTTGTTATTACTTATTTACATTAAATTTATGTAGACAATTTTTCTAATATTTTAAACTTATGCTACTTATTTTCTATAAAATAATCTGTTCTATCTGTATACATATCTAAAAGATTATAAAAGTCCTTCAAGTCTTCAGTATTTTCAGTTGATAAAGGCTCATAATAAATCCAACGCTTTGTCATTGATAATAGTACAGTTTCTGATGATAACAATTGGCTATTAAAAATATCCTCGTTTTGTGACGTTCTGGAGCATTTCCTGGAGCTGAATAATTGAACGTGCTTAATATCTCTGTTTCTTGCTTCTCGAGCCTCTTCTGTAAGCTCTCCAAGTGGAAGAATATTTGGTTCAGTTATAATTTCGCCATGTACTGTTGGTGTCATTTCTTTCCATGGATATAGAGAAACAAGTAGTTGAGATATTTCTGTTGCATATTCTCCAAATCGAGCAGAGTTAATTTTGTGCTTACTATTAATTGCCATTAATTGTATGTTAGTCCTTTCAAGTAACTCTTTATTAATACCAGTTATTTTTGATGTAACTTCGAAATTTCCGAAAAACGTTTTTGCTGTATTTTCATCATTTGTACTACCACCAGGCGGCAGAGGTTTGTCGATGTTTCTGTTGGTTGCTTTTTTATAGATTCAACTGTCATCACGTATTGACAACACTGCAACTCAATTGCATCATTATCTTTTGTTCTTGAATTCCTTTTTGCACTTTTATACTTCTTTTTATGTTTTAGTTGAATAAATTTTTGAATTGAAAACGGTCGTGTTTTATTTAACTAACAGTTTCCGTAATGGCATTACTAACCTTTCCGTCAATCATTGTTAGACTAAGTTGAAAGGATATGTCGAATGTGTATTGGTTTATGGTTATTGAAAGAGGTTGTAAGTCACTTATTTCATCTTTAATATATTCCACTAAATCCTTTGTTGTTGTCTTCGACTCCCTTGTGTATTCGAACCAAATAGGTCTACAAAAATGTTTTGATCTTGGAGTGGTGTTTAGCCATATATCTTCAAATGAGTTTTTACACTTTGATGAAGATTGCTTTAAGGAAAAAAATCGCATTCTTAATGGGCCCAAAGATGCTATAAATACGTTTTTTTATAATCTGTCATCTTCTTACTTCCACTAGCATACTTGTATTCAGGAAGGGCTGATAGTCCGTCACATCCCCACTTACAGATTAATACAACGTCGCTGTTATTTACCTTTTCCAACTGATCTGAAGAAAAATCTGCAACTATCCTGGGTATCTGTATTCTCAAGCAAAGAAGATAGCTCTACAAATGCTTCCTTTTCGGTAACCGAAATAGATGGTAAAATAGTTTGTATGTTGCTGTTAGGTATCACCAGAAAGGATATTACCTGTGCATTGTCACTAGATCATAAATATATAAATTTTTAACCATCAACAGTAGATAAATACATTTGTTAAATGTAGGTAAACATCATAAATGTACACTAATAAAATGCTTATTTAGTAAGTTAAAATATAAATTTTTTGTTTGTTTTGTTATTTTAAATTCATTAATAGAAATATATGAATGCTTAGAAAGGGATAAAGATTTACTTAAATTTGGTAAATATGGCAACCCTATCAAAAATAGAAAATATTTATTAATTGTTTTTATAAAAATATTTTGTGTGTAGATATTATTAAAAAGATACAGAAATATTCATAATTTTCTACGTAATTATTTACGCAAAGCTAAAGGCAAAAGTTGCAAGTATGTAAAAATATAGTCATATATACAATAAATTGGAAATATAAAAGTTTAAAGGCGCATATTTCTGAAGTGAGGCATGATATTGACTTGAGTCTTTTTGCAAAAGATCTGAAATTATATATGCTAAAGGATAAGCTTAATCTGGAATACATATTTTTAGAATTTCTTTCGCTATTTAGAAATAAACCAAACAAAAGCCCAATTTGGGGTTTTTTGGAGAAAATACAAATTTTTTAATTGTAATAACATATTTGTTTATAAAGATATCTTAATGAGTTTTACAGGAAATGTGGATCTTATTAAAGTAAATAAAAGCGCGTAAACCAAATTTCAATCAGGGGTAGGGTTTTCCTGAATTCCCAAATAAACTAATCAAAATTCCCAAAAATGGGATTTTTTACATTTTTGGCTATAGAATCCACACTTTTCCGAAGTCCCGTAGATTTTGATTTAAAACTTTTAACAACATATTGAAGATGCTTAAAATATATTCCGCTTGTCTATTCGTGCTTTGGGATTTGAGAAAATATGGGCTAAAATCAAAACTTTCATATAAAATGGGTCGAATTTGGGAGGGTGTGTACCATGACCAATTGAGTTATTGGACTCGATTTTTATCTTAAAGTCATCTCTGTGAAGTTACCTTTTTGCAATTTTCAAATTCAAAATCGTTTATTTTTGTACTCGGTAAAGATATCGACTTCGACTTTTTTTATTCAATAGATAATTTTGTTCTTTAACTAGTTAAGAAAAAAACTAATAAAATCGGTTGGAAATACTAGGATATATATAGGAAAAAACTGGACCAAGAATATGTAAAATTATGGTGCTTAAAAATTCAAACGCAAATAACGCGAAAACTATAAGAGATAAATAGAACATGTAAACATGTTTTTTATAGATCTTATCAGGGCCTACAACAATATACAAAAATATTCGAAATCGGACGAGAAAATTTTGCAAGCGATTAAAAATTTTTCATGGTAGAGGTACCTGACTTTGAGCCTCCTTGGCTCCGCCCCTGAGGGGATTGTTGTACCCCCTTCCAAACATAACATTCTACACTCCTCTGCTACGCCTATACCAAATTTCATGAAAATCCAACAAGCCGATCAGAAGTTACAGATTTATTTCCAAAAAAAATTCGACTCTGGTCCACTGTGCATATGTTTATATATACTAGTAGCTTAGCTCCCTACAATCTTCTAGTATATACAAGAACTATATAAGAACTTACTTATAGCAGGTTACAATTTAGTTTCTCACTATCACATAAACAATTATTTATAACAAACCATCCCTGCAAACATTTTCTATTGCGGAATTCACTAAGAAGAGTCTTCAGAAGTTGAAATTTATCACCAAAACTATCGCCACAATATCATAAAAATCATTTTGCGTCGTGAAGAATTGTTCCTCGTGAATGTGTCTTCTAGAGGATTTGAAAAAGACACTTCTAGAAGTGCTGAAAAAAAGTCTTTTGGACGACACCTGGACGATGTTCTTCTAGAAGCTAGCTGATTTTGCACTTTAACTATTTTTGTAATTAAAACTAATTTTTCTTTTTATTTCATAATCATTTTTATTTCATATATGTTTCTCTTTATAATAGTGACTGTTCTTTAAAGTTCAAAAACTTAAAAAATGACTTCACTTTTCCCATTATTCTACACTTTTTATTCGCGCTTTTATACATTTTGATCTCATTTAATCTTATGCAAACTAATGGGACTTTGTGGATAAATTCTTCATCTCCTTTGGTATTCTGCTGATTTTATGGGCGGGGTGGGCGTCCCTCAATGGAACACACATTTCGAAATATGGATTGAAACTTGTTTTACTTAGACATATTTTTCACTATATCGTGTAAATGTGCCCGAAATAGACAAAGAAGCAGATAGTCTCAAAGTTTGGAAAAGAGCGAAAATTTTTAAAACAGTCAGTTTTTAACGAGGCACATTTGCAATTTCTAACGCAATAGCATGATTTAATGTGTGAACTTAGTTTTTTGTAATTTTACACAATAAAATCGAAGGATTATTAAAAAGAAATTTAATAAAAACATATTATGGACTTTTTGAAAATTACGCAAAAATTTTATTTTTTGTTTTTGTATCTTTATATAGCAAATTGCAATTTGTACAGAGAGGTCAAAATATAATTCAGCTCTACCATAAATTTAAGTCAAATATCGTTGATAGTTGCAAACGGGACACTTCGGCCAAAACACTTGACAGCACGAAATTGATCGTAATTGACATATATAGGTGGTGTTTATTACACCATGATAATATATTTTTTCAAATAGGAGTCAAATGTGAAAGTGATATCCAATCGTTATTTAATATAGCTTATAACCTCCGGCAGTAGTACTATCTCTTTGCTAAATTTCGTAAAAATCGGTGCAGCCGTTTAGGCGTGATTGTTGCAGAAATAAACAAACAAACCAACTTACAATTAATGTTTATTTATTATTTATTATATTATTTACATTTTATTATTATTATTATTATTATTATTATTTATATTATATTATATGATTTTATGACACTATGTGATCCCTAAATATATATAAGAAAATGAAGAATTTAAAAAATTTTGAAAATTTTGAGTAAAATTATTTTCAAATATTTTTTCTTTTTGCACTAACGTCGATTTTTGCTTTTATTAACGAATATTTATGTATGCAATGCGCGCAAAAGTTGTAGAGGTTTCAAGTTTCAAAAAAAAAAAAAAATCTTAAAAATAGAAAATATATAAGAACTACTACATCATTTTCAATATTTATTGAAAAATACTGAAAAGAAAAAAAATTAATTTTTAATTTTTGGCACAATTTCGTAAATAGCAAAAACTGTTTATTTGTTAAAAGTCTCTAGAAATAGTGGCTAATAATAGAAATTGTTTGAAATATCTTGCTGAAAAAATCAAATGAATATCAGTACTAGTTTAAATAATGTAGTCGTTTAAACCTTACTACTCATGATAATATTCCTTATAAAAAGCTCGATTTTTTTAAAGTGAATTTTCGCAAAATTTTAAACATGTATTATATTTAGTGATAAGTTTTGCATCGAAATTAGTTTTTATTATTTTAAAACTCTAATTATAACACGAAATTTTTGGGGCCGATTTTTGAGGTTAAGTACATCTTTTTTGGTGCATAAGTTCTTAAAATATTTTGACGCCATCTGAATTTAAGTATTAAGCAAATAAATTGCTTTCATTTGAATTTTTAAATTTTTCTTTTTTCATATTACGGAACCAAGTTTGGAAAATTGGTGAAAATTTTAAGAATTGCATAAAATTTTTGCTTTAAAATTTTTTGACGCTATTTTGACTCGAAAGTGTCATTTATTAAAAAATTATGCTAAAGCGCTATTTAGACAATTTCGCAGCAAAATACACATTTTGCTTATATTTACGCTAGTTGTATGGAAGTTTGTTATGAGGCTATCCCATGCTGGCTTCCTGACATCAACGAAATATACCTTATACTGTAGAGAATCACTTCGCTTTTAAAAAACTGTTCTTTAAATTTAATTTCACTTAAGCGCTCAAATTTTTTTATCAAAATACTGCAAAATTAAAAAATAATAAATTTTTGGTTCAATTTTTTATTACCGCATAACCTACTTGTTATACAATATATGAATTTCCTAAGTGTTGTCTCTCAACTGGTTAATAGTTTGAATCTAAAAGGTGTAAATTGTCAATGCAAAACGGGAGTAAATAAAAATTTCTTGGAAAGTTTCAACTCAATTTTTTTTATTTTTTAGGTTTAAATGGCTGTAGGTGAATGTTCTGAAATTTTGGAATTCTTAGTTATTTTGTTAAGTCTACCAAAATACAGTTTTCCTGTTTTTACAACAAACTTTAGAAATACAAGACAAATAAAGTCGCCTTTAAAGAATTTCGAAAATTTTTCTTATATGTATATTACCTTTTGCGTTTATACGCACCACTTTCTCGCTATTAAAAATATTGCGATATGAAAATTTTGCTGTATAAACGATGAGTTAATATTTTATTTCCGAGTTAGTAACTCACGAAAATTATTCGTGAGTTAAACTAACTGTGAGTACGTCGCACAATGCCACGTTTACCCAATCTGGAACGACAAAAGTTGAAAAAAATAAAGTTTTATTAATTTAATTAATTAATTTTTAATTAATTTTTTTAATATATGTTATAAAACATTGAAAATAATATGGAAAATAACGCGCAATAATTTAAGATGTTTATTTATAGAGATATGGAGGTTTAAAGTTAGACATTGTTTTAATTAAGAATTTTTAAACGAATACATTGATTTTAAATGGTTGTTACTTTCTTTTGGGAACTTTCTTGTGTTAATATATTTATTTGTTATTCAACAGCATATTGAAAGCATATTATTATAGATATCATATTTTTGCGAAAATAAATTTGCAAATATTAATTTTTTTAATTTTTATTTTAATACCAATATGCAAAGAAAAGTGACTAAACAATCAAATTTTAATGGACTGCATCTTCTGAATGTGGTTGGATGTGGTCACTTTATTATATAGTAAACATTTAGTAATATATATAGTGTTTATTTAAAAAAAGAAATGTTTGCTGTCATATGTGGAACAATATTTTGACAATTTTATGCTATTTTTTGTAATGTATGAATTATTTACATTATGTTTTATATTATATTTTAATAACAATGTTTATATATACTTAAGTAAGTATAGAATGGACAAGGTAGAGTAGGTAAATCAGAAAAGAATAATGGTTGTAAATTTGTGCTTTCAAAGAATATATCAAAATTTTTTTTAAATATCGCAAACAAATGGGGATTATGGGGAATTTGTTAACTTTCTTAAAAGTTTCTAATATTGTTTTGCTCATATAAATCGTAGCATTCGCTGCCATAAAATGGACCAGTTGTTATTTTAATGCTTTTTGCATCTATAAATATTCAACGAACCAATTTTTTTTAAATAAAATATGTTAATAGCGTTCAGTATAAACAACCATCAATGTCACGTCGACTATTGTAATTTCAGTTCGCTCTAAACATTTATAGAGTAATGATGATATGAGTATATTTATATATAAACCTATATATCATTTTGTTTATTTCTGTTATCTATTTTTCTTTAATAAATCTCACCTAAGTATTTTTTTTTTTTTTATGAAACATTAAGTGCTTTTATTAAAAGGAATGATATCCAAGTCAAATATTCTAAGTAATATAATATAGAGATAGCTGGTGAATATTTATTTATACTCCTTGACCTTTGAAGTTGTGAAGTGTTTTATTTTTAAATAATTTTACTTAGATGAGATTTTATAAACCTATATATTTATATACAAACATATCATATAAATGTTTAGAGCGGACTGAAATTACAATTACTTATTTTCAAGGAAACCGCAAACATGATATTGCATGTTTCTTCTGCACGTTGAATGAAGCCTTTGATAAAACATTTATTCTTTACAGAACAAATAAAAATTTTGGCATCGATTTGTAAGTGCATATTTTTGCATATTTCACCTTTAACGGGATATGTTGCATATGGTAATTTTAAGGGCATATTTATATTATATTTTGTTATTTTTAGAACATATTTTGACATTTTGAAGATAGTCTTTTTATACCCATGGGAAATTTTTAAAATTTGTTTTGTAATGTATAGAAAAAATAAGAGATCTAAAAATATTTAGTATTTAAAAAATTTTTAATGGATACCTAAACCGAACCAAAATTCGTTAAAAATTTCTTAGGAGCTTGATTTGTAGCAACAAATCATGAAGTTTAAAAAACAGATTAATTGACCTTTATTAAAGCCATTTTTGTATGTTTTAGTATGCCCGAATAGCATCAGTTAATATTGTAAAAACAATTTATTATTTCGAATGAAAGCTATGTAAATTTACATATTAATCTTTTCGATAATATCTGAACCAACTAGAACGAAAGTAAATAGAAGATCAAAAAAGTTTTTATGTGATAAATTAGAATTATAAATAAGACACATTTGACAGAAAAATTTTAGTTTTGTTTTATTTTATATCGCTAAAATACTAATAAAACTCTTTGTTTTATTGAAAAAAAGTGATTTTTGTATAAAAATTATAAATATTTTTTTGTTTCTTAAGAGCACACTTTCGCGTTTTTGGAGCATATCTTTCGTTTTTTACTGAACTTTTTGGGGCATATTTGTGGTTTCCCTGCTTATTTCATATTTATGAAGAGCTGCAATAAATGAAAAATAGACTGACGGATGTAATAATAAGTGCAATAATATAAAAACAAAAATATATAAAGAGATTATGACTTACAAAAAGATGAGCATAGAATCCACAGTTGAGTTGATGGGCCCAGCACTCAATACGTGATGTTTTTGTAATATCGACTTTCTTACTTTGTTTTGTGCTATTTTTTTCTAAATAGGCTTTATTATTGTAATTACTAGGTTTACATTTAGTTATTAAGGATAAAAAAATACTATAAAAAGTAAAAAAAGATAAAATAAAATAAATACACTCGAAATAAATTGTTAGTAGTATTTAATTTGCATAGGGTAATTTTATAATTTAATAAAGAAAAATTTAGAGAAAATTCAGTTTTACTTTTGATTTTTTTTAATTTTTTGGTATTTGAAATTAATTTTTTGTTAATAAAGGGTTAATTTGTTTTTTTTAGAATTTTATTTATAGTTATGTAAAAACTTTTCATCTAAAAAATTTATATATATTATATTTTTAAGTTTAGATTTTAATTTCAAATATAATTTTTCAGAGGAAAAATTTATAAGAAAAACCCTTAATATATTTCATTGTTAGTATAATAATAAATTACAATAAATTATTCTTTACATACATAAGTATATTTTATAATATATGCATATGAGTAACGTTTACTGAATCAAGTAACAAAATTTAATTAAATAGACTAGAAATTAGTGGGTTATTTGATTGCGCACATAATAGTATAAATTAATTCATTTTAAATTTAGTTATATAAGGTAATTTAAAGTAAAGTTTGATAAACAATTATGTTAATAGAAATAGGGTTTTAATATACTAATAAAGGTATAAAATAGTAACAGTTTTATAAACTAACTTTAAAGTTAAAAATATAAATTCAATTAATTTAATATATTATGGGACAATATTTTTTCATATTTGGAATAAAATTTTAAGTATTAGACATATTTTAAGTTAATAAATTGAAATATTTTGATTAGGATAAACTTGGTTTATAACGAAAATCAATATTGAATAATAAAAAATTTTTTAAAGACACATATTGTATTCGTATTTACTGAACTAAAAGGTTTGAAAAACTACATTATATTAAGTAAAATTTATGCAATATTAGTATTTAAATATGATAAAATTTGGGCATAATTTAAGTCATAATATTAATATATACTAAGGCTTAATATATACTAAGGTTTAATATATACTAAGGCAAAATATAGTCATTGATAAATACGTTTTGTTAAAGTAATTTAACATAAATTTTTAAATGTTACATTATTTAGTTAGCTTGTGGTAGTGTTAGAATACTATAAACGGTTTTGGTTTAGACCAAGATTTAGGTTACGTTAAACTAAACTCGTGATTTTAGAGCAACCGCTATAAAAATTTGAAATGTGTCTCGGAACACTATATAAAGTGCGAGAAGTTGAGGCTGCCTTAAATAAATAAAACACATTTTAGGATTAAAAAGAAAAAAAACACGGTTTTTGGTTGCTTACCTTAATGCAGCCTATTGGTTCTGAAATCTTCGAAGAAATTCTTGGATAACTTTTTCTAATTTGTAACCTTCAAGGCACCTTAATATTATTTTCTTGTCTGTCCAACAGTTTCGGAGTTATTCTGAGATTAGTGTCGAAAAAAGCAATTTTTCATGCAAAATTCAAAAAATTTTTTCTTTTAGAAATGTCATTAAAATTGATGCAATAAATTTGATTTTCTCCATAATTGAGTGAAAATTCTCATGTATACCTATAACTAAGTGGAGACATACTGATGGGTAAAAAGCACTAATAATCTTTTGTCTTCTCTAAACAAAAGTAGGTGGAATATATACTTGTTAGAAAAAAGTGAAAGCCGATTCTTGTTTAGCACGTCAAGTTACGTCTATTCAACCTTTTTTTGTTTAAAAAAAAAACTAAAATGAAAATTGTTTTTGGCCACCAATTTAAGTTAAGTTTTGATCCCTTTATAAATAACAGAGAAAGGTTATAGATGAAGAAAGAGAAAAATCCTAGTAGAATGAAGAAAAAGATTGAAAAGAAATATAGCTAAATATAAGAAAATAAGAAAAGTGTGGAATCTAAGACCCATCAAATCAACCCTGACTACCTCCAAGTCACTTTATTCCCACTACGAACCCTATAAGATTTCCGAGTTTTTCACCCGAAACCTCCTCTAGTTCGTGCAGACTATGGCTGCCAAACCACTTCAGTCTACTTCGCTGAAGCCCTACACTGTCTCTAGCTCATCTACATCATTACACGTCCTGCAAAATTTGACGCGCCAGTGTCCCACTTATTGGTCACATTCCCTATTGCGAGGTGACCAGTAATCATGCCAAAAACGATCCTTAGATTCCCACGACTCATGCCCAGAAGATGCTTCGAATCTGCTGGTTTAAGACTAGGCCATAACGATCTAGATACCCTGCAGTCCATTTTATTTTATGATTCGTTCTACCTCCATTCCCATTATGGCCATGTAATATGACTCAATCGGAATCCTAACCAATACCACCACAAAAGACCTGTCCAACTCCGATCATTTACGAACTAACTCATCGGCTATTTCATTGCCGAGAATATCGCAGTAACCAGGAACCCAACAGAGTCCTATTCTGTAGGCATCCATTAGCCTCCTAAATTATTTCCAACACTCCAGAACTAACCTGGATCTGACACAGTAACTTGTCATCGCCATCAGTGCTGCCTTACTATCCACATAAACAGTTACCTCAGTGTCCCACTCAACATTCTCCTCCAGTAATACTAGGGCCTTGTAGAATTTCTGCCTGGAAAATGCTGCAACTATCAGATAATTTAAAAGATCGTTTGATATCTGTTCCCATGAAGTAAACACCCTCCCCTGTGCCTACTTCAATCTTCGAGCCATCATTGAAGATAGCACACCCTCCATAGAGCTTCTCCGTTCTAATCCAGAGGTCCCTACTAGGGATTTCAATAACGGGAGTAGCCTCGAAGTCAACTATTGTACCTACATAATCCGTTTGGGCGGCAGAGGATAATGTTTGACCATTCAACTTTACTTCATTAAGTAAGCTGTGAAGCGCCATATTTTTTTTAACAAAAGTTTAGATTCACAGAGACTACTTAGTGAATATGAAAAAAAATGAAAAGACATGAGTTTAAAAATTTTACTTTTTCATGCGTTCTTTAGTAGAATTCATGATATATATTAAGGCGACTGACTCCCTATGGATAGAAAAAAAGTGTTTTTGTCACCCCCTGAAAATAAACCTTGGTATGTTTTATAATGTTTCTCAAAATACTATAGTTCTACTGATGACTCGTGGTGACCTGGACCGTTTTCACAAAGATGTTTTTTAGTTTTTTGAAAATGTTTGTATTTTAAAGCAACGCAAAGAAAATGTGGCATCATTTGAAATGTATTTGGAAGTCGCGTCCATTGGTATACAAAACATATCCTAGAGTGACCTCAATATTTTTTATATTCCACAAGTTTGTTTTTCAAAATATTTTTTACTATTTTTAATGAAAAATCAAATTTCAAAATTTCTACTTGCTTATAAATACAAGTTGTTTGTATCTAATTATCTTATTAATTAGATAATTCTTTTGAATTAATATATTTACAAATTGCATAAATACTACTAAAAGGAAATAATAACATTAACAGTGAATGTAAAAAGTACAAAAAGTATTAAAAAATATGACAAATTAAAGTTTTCAAAAAAATCGTTGATTGTAAAACGTTAAACAATGTGACAAATTGCTATTTTAATGCCGCCAGCGATTGATGAAATTTTGATGAAATTAATCAAATACTAGGTAAAAAAATATTTATGAGTTTTTAAAGGACTTAATTTAGTATATTTAGCCTATGTATATTGCAATAAAAGTTAAATCGCATCAGCACAAAAACATTTTTTGTAAAAATTATTTATGTTTTTATATTTCCTGCTAATAGATTTAGTTTTTATATTGATATTTTTTGTAATTTTCGTAAATATTTTATTTCATCCGGTTAGTTCCCATTAAAAGAAGAATTTTGAAACCAATATTGATCATATTTATGAAAAATTTTATATCAGATTGACTGTCTGATAAACCCGAAATTGCAAGAATATCAAAAAAAAAAAAAATTAATATTTTGAAAAAACTTTTAAGTCACTCTTGGATATGTTTAATATACCAATGGACGCGGCTTCCAAATACCTGTCAAATTATATTATAACATTTTCTATGCGTTGCTTTAAAAAAACAAAAAAACAATACAAAACTTTTCAAAAAACTAAAAAAAACCTTTTTCCAAAACGGTGCGGCTCATAAGTGGAACTGTAATATTTTGGGAAATATTATAAAACATACCAAGGTTTATTTTCAGATTGGTAACAAAAACACTTCTTTGAGTGAGTCGCCTTAATGTATATACATTTATTTTATAAAAGTGTCTTTTGTTAATTGTAAATAAAAACCTTATTTGTTTATCTACTTGCATGATACTCGTATATCGTTTGTTTTAATCGCAGTATACTTAACTTTATGCTGAAATATTAAAAAGCTCAATTCTTAAATAAGTTTTGAGTAAAAACATGTTTCGACCAAGGAATGAAAAATTCAATTTTTCACCACTAATATCGAGCTATAAAAGCGGATAAAAAAAATATTAAAAATTAACACATTACACGAATAAATTTCTGGATAAAATCAGCTGTATTTTGTACGCTTTCAATTTAAGATCTCGACGTAAAATGCGCCAAGTTGTTCCATACGTCAGTCCGAGTTGCTGCGAACGGCGCCGAAACGAGTCTTCACGGTCTTCGTGTCCACTCTCAGCTAGGGCCGCTATATTTTCTTCACAGCGTACTGGACATGGTCTATTCGGTCGAATATTATCCAATAATGAATGCTGGGTCTCAAAATGGGAGATGGTTTTGCGAATAGTACGCTCAGTAGGCCGATTATGTTGACCATAAGTTGAGCGACGTGCACGAAACACATTCCTTACAGAACGTGAATTTTCGTAATAAAGTTGAACGATTTCTACACGTTGTTCAGGCATAAGTCTTTCCGTTATAAAATGCCAAACAATACTAAATAAAAATAACATGACAGCATGATACGACTCACACGTGACCTGTCTATTGAAAAAAGTATCTCTACTTGAATCACGCATTGTATATATATATATATATATAATGTTTTACTCGCAAAGTATAATATGTATTTTTGAAAAAGTATCGTTCTGGAAATACCTACAGTATGACCCTGCCCCTAAATACATACACACCTCCTTAAGGGACTCTAATTTATTTTTTTAATTTTTACAATTTTATGCTTATTTTATGTGTAAACAAAAGGAAAATAAGAGTTTTTAAAAATATCTCTGCTGGATATTGTCGCGGCTTTTAATGGGTTAAAGTTTATCTGATTAGGATGACTAATTGCATTCAATGCATTTTACTTCACCTTACTCTTGGACAATATGACACTTTTTTGGCTTAAGTATCGTAAATAGTAATACTAATAATAATATTTATATATTTACCCCAGTTTTCGGTGACGTGTTTAATGTATAAATATAAATAAATGAATATAATATATATTAAAATTAATGAATGAAATATATATTAAAATTCGAATTTTTAGCTAAATAAATGATATTTAAATAATAAAAAAAAATAAAAAACCAATATTTAGTAAAAAAAAACAAAAAACTTAAAAAATTTTAAGCAAGTGTTAAAGCATAACTATATATAAAATAATATTATTTTCACACAAACTAATCATTTTGTTTATAATTGGGCTTTAATTTTGGATGAAAATTTAATTTACGATATTAATTCAGTTTCCTTTGCAACTAAATTGCAAACTATATTTAAAAATAATAAGTTATTTTATCATAATTATTTCTTATAATAAATAAATTGTAGTTTACTTTGCGCCTGTCTGAAACGATAGAAGAGTATATTTGTTAGTAAATTTTTGATTGGTATGAGGTAAGTAAAATTTTACTAGCTCATAAGTTTAATAAAATTTTTAAAAAACGTATATAAATTTTCGACGGTTTTTACAAAGTTTATTTTGCTAAAAACACTCTGTAAAGATCGTATTAGTTTTCATCGTTAAAAACACCAACTTTTAGTTGCACTTAATTTTTAGAAAAAAAAAAACTGAGTATATTTTTATAGTACAAAACTACTAATTAATAAAAACAAATGTATCTTCCAAATATTTAACGGGATATATTACAAGTTTCTCTCTAGTACATAAACAATAACTTATAACAGCTTATATAATACAACCCTTCAAACATTTGGAAGTTAAGTTTGTCGCGAATCGTCCAGACGTCACTTCTAAGTGATTTCTTGATGATTGTCAGAAGATAGTTCGTAAATTATGTAGCCACTTCTGGTAGATAATGTAAAGACATTTTGAATTTAATAAAAATAAAATGCATTGCTATTGCGCATTTATTTTCTTCTAGCGTGTGTTAGAAAGATTGTTAATTTTTGTTATAAAAATAAAACAAATAGAGAAGCAAGCAAAATCATGTATTTCAGTAATAATTTAACTTTGGTGCAGTTTGGCTGTTATATTAAATATGTGGAGAAAAATGTTCTTTGCGTAAAGGTAATCTAAATATATTTCAGTTTTAAAAATTATTCTTAATCTTCCTTTCTTCTTTTAAAACCATCAGATCCATCTCACGAGGATTTTATTTGAAGTTTTCTAAAACAAAAATTAATTTTTATGTGAATTCTTTTGTAATGTGCCTATCTATTGTCCCTGATCGAGTCCCTGATAGAGTACATATATGAGAAGAAAAAATAATTATAAAATATTAAAAATTAGAAATAGAAAAATTTTTTATACTTCTAGACTTGTCCTCTACGAGACTATTTTATAAACTTTGAAACTTTGGCAACAGTTTTAGCAATGAATTTTAACTTTCCGAAGGCTTTTCTTAGTGACTTCAGCAATAGAAAATGTTTGGAGAGAAGCTTCTCACTAAAACATAAGCATAATGCATAATATATTATTTTGATCAGAACTCTCTTAGATAATTAAGGTAAATTAATTGTGCCGACGTGGAATAATAGCTAAAGCGTTTTAAGTCTACAGTTAACCATCGACTGTTTGATAAAACACAATAAGTTTTTTAAAGCATTTATCCATAATTTTTAACATCAGAAAAAGACGCTCCACGAACATAAATTATACAATAATTACTCAGCTACAATAATCACTCAAGGAGTTCTTAAAAATCAATAAATTGATGTGATATACATTTACTTCAGTAAAGTAATACAGTTTGGGGTCAACCTTCCTACCAATCAAATATTAACCAAATAGATGACTTGTTTACTGAAGAAGAAATCACGACATTAATGTCGGATTTAGTTCTGGGTTTAAAAACATGTAAAAATAAATTTGAACAATTTAATGTAATCGCTCAATTAGCTATTAAGTATCTGGGCGTAAGCAGAAATACCAAGTAATTATAATGACTAACAATAACATAAGAATTGTTTTTTGGAATTATCGTAGTATTATAAATAAGTTTGTAGAATTATTTGATTTTCTCCTAAGGAGAAATATAGATATGTATTTGCTTTCAGAAACTTGGTTAAAAAGTGAAAATGTGTTCTTTCATCCTAATTATAATGTAATACGCGCTGATCGGGAAATATCAGTAGGTGGGGGAGTTGCTGTTTTAATTAAAAAATCTTTCTCATATTCTGAATTAACAAGACTAAATACTGAAATAATTGAAAACGTTGGAATAGAAATTCAGTTAAATAACTCAACAAAAATAAAACTATTTAGCATTTATTTTCCTGTTGGTCGTAATACCCCTGACCTTCAGTGTAAATATAAGAATGATTTAAGAAAAATTTGTAACAATAATGGATTTTTTATCCCATTTGGAGATCTTAATAGTCGACGCAGTGACTGAAGATGTTTGAGAGCTAACAGCTGGGGTAATATTTTCAATGAATTTACAAAATTTTTCCCGATTTCTATTTTATTTCCTTCTGACCCTTCTTACATACCCACTTCACAAAGATCATCTCCATCAAATATTGATCTTGTCATAACTAACAGCCCTTATCTTATTTCTCAGCCAATTGTTGTAAATGAGCTTAGTTCTGACCACCTTCCTATTGAATTTATTCTGAATATTGAATAGCAACTTAGACTTTGACTATAAAAATGCTGATTGGTCTCGCTTCAGGTCCTATTTAAAAAGTGAATTTGATAACTTACCAATGAGTTTGGATAATGAATTTACGACAGACAGTATTGATGAAAACATAAGTATTCTTAACAGTAAATTGCTACTGGCGGAGTCTAACTATGTACCTCCTAAAATTACTTCTGGCAATTATATTAAACTGCCTAATTACATTTTAAATTTAATTAGAATCAAAAACTACTACAAAAGACAGTGGTCCAAATATAGACAGCTAGCTGGTAAAGATATTATGAACAGTCTGATTAATATTATTCGAAATCAAATTATGTCAGTGCGTAACATTGCCTGGAATAAACGAATTTCTTCATTAAAAAAGGGGATAAACCATTTTGGAATATTTGTAAAGCTCTTCGGAAAAAGCATCCCTCTATTCCACCACTCGTTATGCAGAACAATATTTTGGTTTCTAACAGTGAAAAAGTTAATGCGTTCGCTGATGTGTTTAGTGTGAATCACAATGTATCTACGCATCTCGGAACACCTGCAAATAATCGTATGATTGCAATATTTACAGAACGTTTTAAATCAATAGTTATTGGCAATCTTCGAGAAGATTTTGTAAGCGATACATTTATAACACAAATTGTTAAGGAATGCTGCAACAAGAAATCATGTAGTATTGATAAAATTAAAATGATTCTTGTTAAGCATTCACCTAAAGTCGTTATTCAATTCTTAACGTTTATTGTTAATTGTTGTATTAAACTTCAATATTTCCCTACTATTTGGAAAAGGGCTAAGGTTATTCCAATTCTAAAGAATGGAAAGCCTCTTAAAGATATTAACAGCTACAGACCAATTAGTATTCTTAGTTGCACGGATAAAATCTTTGAAAAAGTAATTCAGTATAAACTTTTAAACTATATCAACGACAATAATATTATGCCAATGGAACAATTTGGTTTTAGAAGACAACACAGTACATCCCACCAAGTTAAAAGAATCTGTAAGTTTGTAAAAGAAAGCTTTGTTCGTAAAGAATCCACTGCACTTGTTTTTTTAGATGTGGAGAAAGCGTGTGACTCAGTTTGGCATGCTGGCCTCATTTACAAACTGGTAAATTTTGCATTTCCTTTAAATCTAGTTAAAATTATAAAGAGTTTTTTAGAAAATCGTTATTTTTGTGTTAGCTTAAATAATGTCTTTTCAACCGAACGTTTAATACCTGCTGCAGTTCCTCAAGGCTCAGTAATAAGACCACTCCTTTACATTATTTTCTGTTCAGATTTTCCTAGACTTGAACATTGTCATTTCTCTTTATATGCTAATGATGTTGGTATTTTTACATCACATAAATCTCCTCAGGTTATTATAAATAACCTGCAGAGAGCTGTGGAAAAAATTAATAATTATATGCTAGATTGGAAAATAAAAATTAATGCTAGCAAAACTGATGCCATATTTTTTACTAAAAAAAGAAAACCTTCTAATTTACCAGGAACATTCCTTGGTTTCAAAATGTTAAGTACCTAGGAGTCGTCTTAGATACTAAACTAACTTTTCGTGACCACATTCTCTTCACTAAAAATAAGTTTAATTTAGCTATTAAATTTCTTTATCCACTAATTAATAGAAATTCAAATTTATCAATCAATAACAAAATTCTTCTATTTAAAACAATTTTTCAAGCGTTACTTCTATATGCATCCCCGGTGAGGGGTAACTGTGCAAAATATCATGTTAAAACCTTACAAATTTGTCAGAATAAACTGTTAAGAATGACGTTAAAATTGCCTTGGGACTATTCTACATTAAGATTACAAGAAAGTATAACATTTTGTTATTGTCGGAGAAATTAAAAGACATCAATGATAAATTTAATCTCCGTTGTGGCTTTTCGGATAATCCCCTGACTGTTAATCTACCGATAGATTGAGTGTATTACATTATTTTATCTCTATTCTACCACTTATATTTCTACATTCACATATTTGTTTTCATGTTTTCTTTAGTTTAATCATATATATATGTATTTATCATTATTTTTTTTTTTATTATTTTGAAGGTTTTTTTTAGTAGTATTTTCCTTCATCAATTCTGTTTTTGCTTATTTACTCATCAGTGCTTAGCTTTCCTCTGTGTAATTTTTGGATGTTTTAGAATTAAGGTATTTCACTTCTGTAAATTGAGCGATTTTTTATTTTTTAAGTGTTATGTATGATTTTACTACTATAATAAATAATAATAATAACAATAAAAAAAGTTAGTAAATTTCAATGCAATTATAAGTACTAATTGATTTATAGAATGTTTTATAGAAGAATATGTAAGATTTTTATTAAATGCCCCTCCTATTTTTCACCCACTTGTCACAATAAGATAGTTTGCAATAGTAGTGACATAATTCAACCGATTTAACTTATATTTTTCACATATATCGTGCATTCTGCAAAAGAAAATATGGGATATAATATTAATAAAAAAAGTTTAAATGAAATTTAGCACATGTATATTTTGTGGAGAAAACTATGGACAGAAACGTGAGTTGAATGTCACCCCCAGTTTTAATACTTTCTTGATGCTACTAAGAAAATTCAAATGAAATTTGACATACACAGAGAATAAAAAAAAAAAATTTTATTATTAAATATGTATGGCCACCACACTTCTTTTTCGCCTATTTTTATTACACTGCGATATTTTTTACTATTGCCAACAAAAAATTCGAACTTTCAGAGGCCATAAAACCACTGACCATTTTTTTTAGCCAAAAATATATGCAATAAATATAGTATTTTTCTTTTTATCAATTTCTAATATGTTGATGCCAGTTTAGGTTTTTTCTTAACCCTGTTGTGACCAAAAAATAAATATGAGGACCATTATTATTTTTTTCATTTTAATTAATTTTATAGTTAATTCTAACATTTTTCAAAATATGTTGGCTAAGAATTTTTTTTTTTTTTTCAATTTAAGAGATGAAAATTTTTGAAACCAAAAAAAATACTTGTAGAAAAAATTGATTTTATTCGAATTGGCAAGTTTTCGCAAAATATTATAAATGAGTCTAACGCTCGTAACTGTTCAATGTTCAAGCCCTGTCTTTCAGAAGACTAGGTTACGTTATTCTTCTGAACGTGCTCAGCGTTTGGGGTGGTGTTGTTGTCTCCATAAGACATAGGCTAAGAACTCAATATTTAAATTTAAAAAAGGTAGCTTCGAGATCTAAAAACTAACTAAAATAAAATGATTTGAATTTGTTGTCAAGAGGAGATGGTAACATTTCTTCTTTTTCTTTTACCCTCGTAAACTATCTATTTTAATATAAAATATAATAAATAAAATACCTCTACAATGTTACCCTAAACTTTAACTGATTAACTGTTCGTAAAAAGAAAGAAATTAAATGGACAAAATTAAGTTCTTTGGACACAATAATTGTTAATTAAACACAAAAATAAAAAAATGCTAATATTTAGAAAAGTATTATTATATAGTGTATGTATGAGTTCATGTTTGTACAGAATAAACGTTTTCAAATTAAAACAAAAAAATAAAACAAAATTAGCATTTACAATTATTATTATTTTTTTTTTTTTAGTTTCATATTCGATTAATTTTTATGGTTATAGATAAAAGACAAATAATAAAAATAAATAATAATGTGAAAATTTCAAAAACAATAAGATCATACGTAAAACTTACCAAAATATGATGAAAGTAATAGCAGACCTGATCTTCTGCATATCTTTATCTCCGTAGCTTCGATTTTTAAATCTTCATTTTTCGTAATAGTTATAACTAATTTATAATAGATTAATTGTAGTTTTTTGTGAATATGTTTTTAGTGACTACAATTAAGTGTGTGTATGAGTTTTTTATGTATGGATGTGTATGTATGGCTGTGTGTGTTTTTTTGTTGTGATTAAGTTAATATGTATTACAAAATTAAAATAAAATAAATAAAATAAGCGAAGGAGAAGTAAAACAGGTAAACAAAATTATTAAATCATTTAAAAAAAGTGTTATTGTAGAGTTGTTTTTCTTTGAATATTTCTATTATTTTTGAAAATGCCGATTAAAGTGAACAAGAGAGATATCTTGAGATGCAATTTTCTTTTCATTAAAAGATCAGACCGGAGATATGTTATTATCTTGTTTAATTCGGGAAAAATTATGCGTTTTTTTATATAGTTTGGATTATGAACTTTATGCCAAATTAGAGAATATATATATATATATATATATATATATATATATATATATATATATATATAATATATATATATATATATATATATATATATAATATAATATATATAAATATATATTTTATATATATGAAATAAAATTTCAGAACAAAATTTATACAATGATAATACAATTTAAATTTTATAATTATAAAAATATATATTTCCCAGATAATTATTTCATATATGGACTTCACAGGCCCAGCAAAGCATTCTAATTTCGATTTATTGCTTTCAGCTGGAACAATGAAGATAATTTTTTTATAGCCCAATAAATATTTTATGGTCTTCTGTCCCTAAATAAAAAAAATTAACGCGTTCACTTTAAGAAACTATTTTGTTTTTAAGCAACAAAATTGGTTCTTAGCGTCTGCTTCATGTCTGCTTAATTGAAGAATTTACCATCACACAACAGTAAAAAATTTTATTGCGAGAAAGATTTGGGTTTTGGCAAAAAAAAAACTATGTGTTCAAACTAGAGTTTTTTTCCCGGTCTTTTTCCGCTCCCGGGAAATTAGGATTGATTTTAAAATTCCCTCAAACAAAAAAGAAATAATTAAAAAATTTTAAATATCTATAAGATAATACAGTTAAATGAAGGATAAAAAAGTTAAAATATATGAATTAATCATAAAACAATAAGCTAATCAGTTCTTTTTAAAATATTGACATTTTGAAATTTAAATGAACACTTTTTATTATATATCAACTCATCCGAAAGTCGAATCATTACTTCATTAATTTGTTGTTAGGAGAGCCCCAAAGAATTTTACAGATTTCTCAAGCCCTATTCTTTCCAGATTTATAACCGATTTCTATGAGTAATGTTTTTTCTAATATAAAAATATAATTAAGTTCCTACTATTTTTATGCTTCATGATTAGTCTATAGCTACGGAAAACCTGAGCTCAAAAATTAATTTACATCATGTTCAGTTCTTAGGCAATTTAGACCCTCTAAATTGCAATTGTACTTAAAAAATGTATGTTGTTGTTTCAGGATTCCAAACATTTTAAGATTTTTCTTACAATTTTCACAGGGGCTTAATAAATATAATACAAATATACTTTTCAAATGTCGGATTATACTTCTCACAACATGTTATTTTCGACCACAATGAAGAATTAATTTAGCTTTTATCTGTTATACAAAAATGCATGAAAGGTTCGGAAACTATGAAATATATTTAGATATTTCCTTAAAGATATTTATACTCGTAAAGAATCAAATAAAATAAATAAAAACAAATACTAAAATAAACAGATATTAGTTAGAAAATTTAAACATTTTGCATACACAAGAAATCACGGGTAATTCCCGCATAATTTCCCGGGATTACGTGATTGAAAATTTTGTGGAATTCCTGGGAAATTCCTTCCAGAATTTCACGCAAAAATCTCTAATTCAGACCTATGTGTACTAGTACGCTTTCATCTTGCATTGGAATTATTGAGAAAGTTTTTTCTTTTTGCACTGTTTAATTTTTAAAAGTATAAATTTTGAATCGAAAAATTCAGATATTACCATTGCCTACTTTATAAAATTTTATAAAAAAGTTTCATGTCGTATAGATCATAGGAAGATATTATGAAATACGATATTACATTTTCGGGCTTAACTATTCAAATTAGACATTTCTTGTAATCTTGAAGTATTGAATTATTTCATATAATAAATAGATGGTTCAGTGCATCCATTCAATAAAAATAATTTGTTTTTATAAAAAGGACATTAATGTGAAAATGTTCCGATTTTTTTAATGTCAAATATTTTTGGTTTTAATTAAATTAAAATCTTTAATTCGAAAAATTGTATATTTTGAAAATATTTCTGACAAGTGATCATAAATTTCAAAACCTTTCTAATATATTTCGCGTTTCAAGTGCAAAATTTATGTGTTTTTAATAACTCTAAAACACCACAATATATGCCAACCCTTACTTTAACACTCAAAAATGTTCCTTAGGTTTTCGAGTTTTTTTTTTTAATATTCGGCATATCGGCATACCCTATAAGGCCATTCTAATATTTACATTTGTGACATTCCATTTAAAACCAACACGAAAAATTATAAATTTGGTCCTTACTTCTCTGAATTTAATGATATTTGGTACAATTATTATACTCATCAAAACTAAGTGTGGTACAAAATTTCAGATAATTTTATTAAGTGGTTCTCGAAATATAGCAATTAAAAATGTACAAAGTTGTACACACAAAATTACAAATATCTTTCAAAGTAGTAGAGAAGCGTGGTACAAGATTCATTGAGATTTCATATTAAAGGTATCAAAATTACCTTTAACATAATATACAATATGGCTTTTTTCTCAACATTAAAATTATATATATCTCGCGATTTATAGTTTGCGTGTAAATATCTCAAAAAATTGTCTTTTCAAAAATTTAAAAAGTATATATGTTAATGATTTTCACCACATACCACTTATATGTATTTTGGGACTCGCAATAGTTTATGAATTATTAGAAAAAATTTTTGAATTATTACAAAAAGTTTATAATTAAAGAGAGAGAGACGATTATCTTCTGAAATATATATGTTCAGCGACAAGATGGTCCCCTATTTATAATTTTTTCTATAGAAAATATTCCAACCAATTTTTCCATACAAAAAAAAAAAAAAAAAAAAAAAAACATTTTTCTCTAATTTTTGTTTTTTTTTTTTTTTTTTTTTTTTGTAAGTTTATTTTATAATTAATTTTAGTCATAACATTTCTTTATTTGTTATTTATATACATATACTATATTTTTGTCCCAAAACAATTACTAATATACTGAGTAATAAATATATTTGTCTTCAATATTACGCAATAATTTTTTAAATCAAAAGGGTATGAAAAATTTATCTCAAAATTGAATTCTTGTTATGAGTGCATTGAATTACACAACATATTTATAATTTATTTTACAATATCTATTAGCATAAACTTTAAACCAATAAAATTCGAGGTATAGTTAAAGACTTCTGCGTATTTAAATTTATGTAGTGCTAACGCTGGGAACAGAAGTGCATCGTACGAACGTACTATGACCGTATTTGTTTTCATTTTATCCACATTTGAGACTTAGATATACCTTTCTGCTTGAAATAAATATTACAAAAACTAAACAAACTGTGAAATTCTCTTTATTTTGTTAGAATTTTCTTTTCAAATAATAAAAAATATAACTTCAAAACTATTTTAATTGTTTTTTCTTATTTTTTTAATGACAAATACCGTCGAAGTTTTCGTAAAAAATAGAAAATAGAATTATTTTATTCAACGTACGATGTACATACGGTTCAACGTATACGCCTGTTGTTGTACGCTTTTCAATAAACATGAATAAGTTCTAATCTGACAACGTACCTACGTAGAACGCTTCTACGTTAATACGACGCAATTGCGTTAATAGTAAAATCAATAAAATTAAAAAAACCAAAACAAAAAAAAAAAAAAAAAAAAATGGTGGTAATTTTTTTTACCCAGAACAATTAATAAAGATGTTAGACTGTAATATTCTAAAAGAAAATTAAAATCAAAGGGGTAGATATTTTTCAAAAATGCCTTGTAAAACTGCAACTGCATTACGAGTGCATTTCTAAATAAAGATTTCAACTTTGAATTATTGCATTTAAAGATTCCTCAATTGGCTTTCATTAAAACCAATAAAATCCGTCTATATCGTAAAGAGATAAAATTACATACTTTCTCGTTTTTTTTTAATTTATAAAAATTAAAGTTATGAATAAAGTCGCGAATTTTTCGAAATAGGAACTAAATGGCTTCATAGGTTACATGAGTACCAAATTTTACCAAAATCTGATGAGCCTTTTTCAAAAAATAGTCATTGTTTATAAAACTCTCGTGGAATGAACAAAATATAAAACATTGAAAACATTTCAGTTTTTACTCACAATCATTGTTAACACACAAACATTTTATTTCAACATTTTTAAGAATTAAAAAATTTCCTGAAAGGTTTTAGAAATTAGATTCGATGCGGAAGGTTTTTGACCCAAAATTACTTAAAACTATATGTACAGTATTTCTCATAACGTGATACTCTGTATTTTTTTCTTTTTTTTTTTTTTTTTTGTTGAAAAACAGTTATGCCCTTATTATAGATGTCCGAGGGGGAGCACAGTGGTCTAAATACACATTATAGAGGCATTAAATTCGTAACTGGATAATAACGTAGTCTAGTATTAATTTTTGTATTAAATTACTTGAAGAACTAATTTCTTCGCAACCTGTGCTTTGCTAGAACTTGATAGAATGCTACGTTTACATATTACGCCACTTTTTTTAAAACATGAACCGAATTACATCAAATTCGACTCGCTTATAACACAAAATACATTTATATAATTAAAACGATTTCTTTACTGAGAACCATGCCCGCATTACGTCCACCATGTTGCTATAACCATGTTGCTATATTAGGGGTAGTGTTAACTTCCGATTTTAGAACCTATAAATATGAAACTTTGGCCCTATATAGTATACATTATTGGACGTTCTGAAAAACATTTGCATTAAAAATGCAGTTTTTATTAATTCATAATTTTTTAATTAATTACCATCACTTAGTTGTGAATAAAATCGACATTTATCCAACGATTTTAACAAAATATGTTTATTTTAACATAGCATATACAGATTTGTGAATGGGAGAAAAAAATAGCATTTTTGGTAGTTTTAGAATTTTAACAGAATATAGAAATTTTTAAATTTTGTTAAATTTTTGATTTTTTTGTTATTTTATTAATCCAAATCAGACAACTCGTTCTCTAGATATGTTGCAATATATGATTCAACTTTAATAATTTTCTATATTACGGTTTATTTTGAAAATTGGAGTCAATTCACAAAAAGTTACTTATGGGCTTACGACTTCATGATTACGTATTTAGAAATTGAATGAGAAGTCCCGTGCCACAGAATCGGTGTTGCCATGTGTTATATTTTATGATATATCACAATTTCGTTTTTTTTTTTTTTAATAAGTTGTTGTATGGCTATTGTGTTGGCCAATCTAAAAATTTGCTATTGTAATCCTCTAGCTATTTTGTGGTATCATTGGTCTTATTCTTTGGGTTATTAAGTTATATTAATGGGTATGGCTTGGTTTACTCCCAAACACCTCTAAATATTTTCCAATCAGTCTAAAAATGTTTAAAGCTATTCGTATATTTCCAGGAGGTGAGAAGGAATCTTCACAATTTTCATAATTAGGACTACCCAAATGTATAGTTTGAGTGGAGAATCATGGCAGATAAAATAATATAGTTGAGCATAAAATATGTTTGTCACAATCATTTATATAATACAATTTTGTCATATGTTGCCCTTCTATCATATTTGTACAAAAAAAGTATTATTTTTTACCATTTATTACCTAGATAGTAAGTAGCTCATACTACACTTGAACTTTTGAAGCCCAAAAGTAAACGAATTTGAAGAAATCCCCATATATATCGTCGGTGCGCTGACAAAGAGTCCTATGTGCAATTTTTTATTATTTCATTTTGTACATACCAAAGAGTTTTCCGTTATCTCAAAGGATTTCAAAATTTCGAAAAATCCTAGGTGTACTATTATTCCGAAAAATCATACATGTGTTACTACACATAGGATTCTTATTAAAATAAAAAAAATTTCTTGCGCTTTTATGTCAAAATAGCCTTTTTTTACCTTTTAAAAACGGTGGTTTATTTCCTTTAAATAACCCGTATACTTTGATTGCAAATAAAAGCAGTTTAGTAGTTTAAAAGTTGTAACAACTTTTTATTTTATTTAAAAATGTACATCAATAACAGTTCAAATAGTTACTATATGTTCTAATACACACGCACTTAAATTACACACTTTATACAGCACACTTTAATAATGTACGAGAATACACAGCCAAGGTAGTTAATTTGTCTTTACTTAACGATGCTTTCAATTAGACTCACTCAATGGTGTTCTCACGGCCAATTTATATACACTGTACTGCCATATAGATGCTTCTCGAAAGCTTTATCTCTTTCTACAATTTTCTTAACGGACAAACTAGTATATTCGTATTTTAGAGCCTTCGATGTTAATGTTAGCAGTTTCAATATTTAGTGTTGCCATACTTACAAACAATGGCGAAAGCTTTTTATTCAATGTTATATGTTTACAACTATGGTAATAATTTCTACAGATATGTTAACTGCTGTTAACATAAGCAGAAAGATCGACAAGCATTGAAAAAGAAACAGAAAGCATTATTTAATTTTAAACCAGCCGTTAGAATCATTATATTTGAATTTAAGTACAATTTCGTAACAATATTTTTACATTTTTTATACTTTCAAATTAATATATTTCGCGAACCTTGTGATGAAAAAAAATTTAATTTAATTTAAAAATTAAAGTTTTATGTGAATCTTAATTTTGATATGGATAACAATTGTATCAAATTTTGTTAAATTCGAAGAGGAAATGTTCCAATTTGTTGTTTTTCATGTGGGTTTTAAATGGAATACTAAATGTAGAAAATACTAATATTTGAATGGAAATTAAGAAATAATTTTGTTAAGTGAATAATGCTCTTATTTCTTAATCAATTAGTAAAATATACAAATGGTTAGAACTAACTACTTTTTTCCATTTAATAATCAAATTTATTGAAAATTTAAAATATGTAATACTTTCTCTCAAACATAAATATAAAAATTATAACTGGCTCCATTATAAATTAAACCACAATTTTTACCCAAAATGTCCAAATTTTTTCTCCTTTCTTCCTGTTTTTGCTATAACTTAGTAAATTAGGCTGTGACCAGTATAATATTTTACACACATATTATTTGGACTTTTATCAGTCAGGTTGTGAGTTTCGTACTTCGATGTAATTTTCTTACATTTCGCAGTTGAAAAATGTAATTTTCTTACATTTACCGGAAGGCCCTTGGGAAGTAGTAGCCCCTAAATAAACAATTATTAGTTAACGCATTAATAGGGGTAACGAAGCACACCGAATGAAGGTATACTCCAATAACGAAAGAAAAATGCAGAGAAATTACATACTACTCATATTTTAAGTGTTGAACAATAATTGAACAATAATTAATGATTATAAGTGATGCTCTATTTATGTTATAATACGTTATAGGTATCTAATAGTGTAGATTGCTATAAAAAATATTAAAATCTTGATGCAAAAATGACTTAAGTGACTGACTGCAAATTTATAAATTTTTAATGGAGTATTATTAGAGTAATCGATTATTCGACATTTTGAATTTTTGAAAAACTGGTTGGATTTTTTTGAAATTCCAAAAAAATCGGTTTACCGGTTTCTTATAGATGTTAATATTTTCATTAAAATACTATATTTCTCAAATTCAAATTTATTAATTAATTTAGTTTGCAAAAAAACTTGTAATTAAGGTAAGAAAACAATTATCAAAATTGAGACCAAGTTTTGTATATTATGTGTAGAAACTATGGCTAAATATGGAAAAAGCGTGTCTCAACTTTTTCAAAATTAATTTTGCTCTTTAAAATACAACTCATTTCAAAAATGAAGTGAGCTATTATAACATACATATATTGAATATAAAAAAATAATAAAATAAAATATTTAAATTGTGTATAAGAATGTTATTACTTAATAATTTGTTTACTAAGTAAAAAAAAATAACAATAATTTTTAGATGCACTAACTTGACATTTTGCAAAGAAAGTACACTTTTATGCGCTTCGAAATAAAATTTGCTATGATACACTAGAATAAGCGAATAAGTTCGCAATTGCATGTAAGAAAATAATATGTATAAGTGAAAAATAACATATGCGTGTTAGTAATCTACGTTCTTATTATAAACTAAACCTTTGCTTCATTTTGAGCATTAAAAATAGCACATTTTATGTTAAAAATGTATTACTTCTAATCGGGAACTCGCCTTACAAAATTCATGCTATTTTTAAGGGAATGTGGAAGCGCTATTTTACTTTTCTCCCTCACAAATTTGTTTCGTTCGAAGCACCATATTTTACTGGGAATTTCCGGAATTAATTCCAATTTAAATTTAAACTATATTTATAAAACACCGATATCGCTAGGAAATTCAGAGTTGCAAAATATTTTTGCACAAAATTAAACTGAAACATAATCACAAGATCACTATAATACAAATAAGAGTAAATTATTTTTAAAACTGTATACATTTGTATAATAATAAATGATCATCTTAATGCCTTCTAAATATTGAACATAATTGATCAATAAATTATAAAATATTGGAAAACCTGGTACACAGAAATTATTTGCTAGTATGTTACAGATAATTTCTAAATGATGTTATTTATAGGTATCACTGCCAATTTGTACCAATTAATATAGCAAGAACTAACTAAAATTGTATAATGGTAAAGATAGCCAAGTACTTAATTTATTTGGCTATATCTGCCGATCAGTCACTGTAGTATATGGGTTATATTATTTCGCTATAACTAAACCATTTAAAAACAATTTATGCTCCAAATAAATCAAGGTTTAGTGGATCTCCTACACATAAAAATATTGTACAAACATTTGGAATTTAACTAAAAACCTCTGTGTAGAACATGAGACAAAATCACATATTATGCCAAAGTGGATAAAAACTCAACATTAACATAAATAATCACCTATAATTTTATAGCGTTTCAAAAATGACAAAAAGCACTTCGGAACACTCTCTAGTTCTTTAGATATAGTATTTTTTTGTATTTTTTTTTTTAGTATTTTTTTGTATGGGGGTATACTTTCCCCTGTATTGATCAAAAACAAAGTAGCCTATTTTCCTTTCGGGGCTTATATGTGATGTGGCGAAAATTTCGAGAAAATCGGTGCATCGGTTTAGCTGCCTATAAGGTTCAAACAAACAGACAATCAAACACAGATTAATTTTTATATACATATATAAATAATACATAAATATATATACATCGAAGTATCTTGACGACGTGTAAACTGTTAGAAGCATAGGATTAATCACCTATAGAGAAGCAAAAACGCGAAATAACTGGTGTTTATAGCAAAATAAGTGAGAATTTTATACTTTTCTTGGCCGAATCCCTTATACCCATATAGCCATTATCTGCAACTTTTTATGTCACCCTAGCTTAAAATTTCACCTTATATAGGAAGAGAACTGGACGGATCTTGCCTATTTTTGATTTCCGAGTTTAAATCGACCATCGCACTATTCTCACAAAATTTCGTTGTTTTTTATTGACCGGTTTTCAATACCAAATAAACCTTATAGAAGATAAATGTTTGAGTCAAAATTTGTCCTCCTAAGTAGTCCGCTTTAACAGGCACACAGACGAATATAGTACCCAGAATATATATTCCTTATGGGATCTTAAGAGAGTTTTTCAACATGTTAAACACGGAGTGGCAAACCCAACCGTTTTTGATGGTGGCTTTAAAAAATATCAAGAAAAGAGCTAAATATTCTCAAAGATTTATTGCAGTAAATGAGAAATCCAGTCGTTAAGTATTTTCTTAGTTTGGGAAACTTCATCCAACATCAGCGGATATTGATGCAGCAGATTTTCATATTAAAAGCTTATTTAAATATAAACCACTAAAAATTTCATTATCAAAGTTTATTTCAGTATCTAAAATTGTTTTTATACACACATTTAACCAAATCTCGTAGGCAATATTGACGAAAAATTTTAGTGGAATTTTAAAGAAAAAAGAAAAAAAGGAAAAAAAAAATAATAAATATTTTAAGTAACAGATTTTTTTTTTTTAATTTTTTGTCAAAAATGAAATACTTTTAAGTGTATAATATTTTTGTTTTCTTATGGCATTAGAGTCAGAAAATATCATCTGACATTACAACAAAAATAAAGAGTTTTATGAAGGCAAATTTTGAACTTAAGTAAAAATGTTTGTACAAAAAGTGAAGTCGCCACGTCGACAGATTAACAATTTATAAATATAGTATAAGTATTATTAAAGGCTTAAATTTTGTAAAAGCAAAAAAGTAGCATAAATGTCCAGAATTATCTACATCCATTTTTAGATATGCAGCACACAAAAATAATTGAATGAAATTTGATATATATATATATATATATATATAATTTATGAATACTATATTTTTGGTTACCATAAATTACTCTACCGAATTTCATAGGCATTGGTCCATATTTAACTACTGCGCCCATAATAACACTTCCCGAAATTCACTAAATTTATAATTTCCTAATATGTCGAATAAAAGTCAGAGCAGGATAATTTTTGGCATGTATTTATACCTAAAATAAATTACGGAATAATACAATAATATTTATTTTCATGTATTCACCAAAGAAAAGAAGAAATTAAGAAAATAAAAAAACTATATGTATATTTTCATTGTTTTCTCATTAATTTTGTTTAGATGATTATAATACTAAAACATGTTTAAAATCTGGAGAAAATAATTTTTCCAACGATGCCACTTACTTATGTTGAAATACCGCGGTTTATTTTATGAAATGTTTGGTATACCTTTGCCCCTATATACATTGTTGAATATATATGTATGTCGTTTATATACGAAATTTATAAAGATTTGATAATATAATAATACATAAACGAATTTACTTTAACTAAAATTGAGTAGAATTAGATAACATAAAGTAACTAAGTTTAATAAAAGTTCTTCAGTATGAATAAAAAATTTAGTTAATTTGATTAAAGATATGTAAAATTGAAGATTTTTTTATTTAATTATTTTATTTTAATAGATTGAATAAAATTCTTTAAACATATTAAAGGTATGTAAAATTGAAGAAATTTCGTTACATTTAACAAATTTATTTTAGTCGAATTGAATAACATTCTTCAATTTGACTAAATATCTTCAAATTTACTAAAGGCATGTAGAATTGAAGAAATATCGATTTAATTTAGGCAACAATGGCATGTAGAAATAAAGAAATTTCTTAAATTTCTTCAAATACTTATTACAGGTCTGTTGAACGAAATGGGCATAATAATGGAATTTGGGAACGGCTGTTTCAATTTTAATTAAATTTCACACGTTGATAGTAAAGGTGTATGCGAGTTTAAGTTATGAGCTTGGACTGTATAAGTTCGACCTACTTTTTCATGATTTTCCAATTTTTACCTTAATTTCCCAAATCGCAAAGCTGGTATAAAAAAAAATTATATTTTTTACATAGTATGTTTGCAATTTTTTGGCAATAGAAATTTTTGCTACCCCATATTGGGAATTTTTGAAAGTTTTTTGAGAATTGCTGGATTCTTGTTGATAAATCTAAAACAAAAACAATTTTAGCTTTTAATTAAGCGTAAAAAAGTCCAAAAAGTTGTACAATTTCATTAAAAGATAAATAATAATAAAAATTTATTACTTTATTTAATGTTAATAATAGCACAAAATCCCGTCTAAATATTTTTCGATATATTTTTGCAAAATGATTTTCGTATTAAAAAAATGTTTATATACGCTTTAAAAGAAGACAAAATGTCCTAAACAATGATATACAATTGGTGTTTCTTATCTCTCTGACGAATCTAATTAAAGGATATGAATTTAGCAATATCATGGAAAAAAAGAAAATATTGAGGTTTATTAAAATATTTCTTGTTACGACATTACCACGAACGGCATTACCAATCATATATGGATGGACCAAAATTTACGAATTCCTAAATTATTTTATACAGCAGTGTTTAGGACATTTTGTCTTCTTTTCAAGAATGTATAAACATTTTTCTAATAGAAAAATTTGTTGTAGACTTTTGAATCGAGATTTTGTGTTATTATTAATTATTAATTATGCAATAACATTTTCAATAATATATATATATATATATATATATATATATATATATATACCATCTTGGTATGTATAATATATACATCTATTTATTTTTTGTTTAAGAAATCAGTATTCAAAAATACTCGAATAATAAATTAATTGTGTAAATTAAGTGCGCATTTGTGTCGTATCAACAATAAACCAGTATGCGTCCATGAATAATAGTGCAATCAGAGAACTGATGCAACTGTTAGATATGTGAAAATTTGGAAGAATTAAAATTATTAATTTACATATGTATATATATTTACTTATTTTATAGTTGAGTTTAATAGCAACTATAAATATTTTTAATCAACTGCCAGTGCCACGATCATTATCATCTCAAGAACGAACAGTTTTAGATTATGTACGACAAATATTACAATGTTATTAGTAAACTTAAACAAAACAGTGTTCTACAAAAAAAGGCCATACATAAACAAACCTACTACGAGTGACCCACAAATGATTTTTAAATACAGGTAAACATTATTTTATATATAGTATACATATGATTTCCTTTCCAAATTTTTTTATACGTTGCTATAGATCATCCAAAAATGAACGCTAAAAATAGTATTGAGCTAATGTTGAATGATAATCAGAGTTGATAATTTCATACACTAAAGAATCGAAAATATGCACTTATAGCATCCAGCATAAAACAAAATTTATGCACTAAATATCTGATAAGATATACATTTAAAATTAAAAATATGAACAGAAGAAATACATGTTTTTTTTATAATATATGATATCATTTAGCTAACTGTTGCAGTTCACATTTATATTAATAAAAAAGATGCATCAAAATTTTTTTAAAGGATTCAGTGAGTGTTAAATCGTTACCTAGAACGTAAATATTATTCAAATTTTCTAAATTTTTTCTTCATATTGAAGATATTTTTTTCAATTTAACTATATATTTTATTTAATTCCATTAAATTTTAGTTGAATTTAGTGAACAATTTATTCAAATTAACTAATTTTTTCTTCACATTGAGGATTTTTATTCATTTTAACTATTGAATTTTATCCAGTTTGATAAATTAGTGTAATAACTAAATTTAAATCAGTCGGCAAAATATTTTATTAAAATAAATTTATTATATTACAATCTACAATTTCGTATGTCATAACATAAAAATCCACATCAATATGCTCGTAGGCCCATTTCTGACTTTTAATTAGTATTTTTGGCAATCAGTTATTAATTGCTTTAGTCAAAGTAACATCATGTATTTTTAGGTATACGATGTACATGTTGAGTGAGATCAATTAACATTTTATCGTTTCGATACTCGAATTATATACAAGTATATAAAAAAGAAGAAAAAAAAAGAGGTAGTGAGCGGTAACCAATTATAAAAATTTCTGAATTGCGTTCTTTCTTAAAGTTGGGTGATAACGATACACATTAAAAATTGGAAAAAATTTAATTAAAAAAAAAGTGGTAAAAACGTGATACCCCTATACGTAAATTTAAAATTTCATAAAGTTTCTTTTTCTTAAATCAATTTGATTAAATTTATAAAACCACAAAGTTAAACAATTTTACTTGTAATAAAACGATTCGCTCATGATGTTATATAAGAGGCCAGCGCAGAGGTCTTCCACTTCAATAGCCTATCGCCAGTTTTAATCATAGAGGGCTACACGTTACATAAGGCTCCTTCAACAAAACCGAATAAAGCACGAGTTACATGTGTCCCTTACCGCTTGAACCAGAAATCATTACCTTACAACTACATTTTTCATTTTTCCAAGTACCAGATTGTGGCCCTTTTACTGCTAAGCAAAAAACTTAAATCACACTCAACTAATAATGATATCATACGTTATTCTAACACTTATCTAAGAATATATAAAAATTATTAAAATATTGTAAAACTTAATTAATTTAAAATTTGTCTAAAATTGTATAAATAATCTAAATAACCAACAACTTTTCGGAAATTTTTCTAAAACCTTAAATAACTATTTTTGTTATAAAAAAAAATATTCCCTAACTTTTAGCAAATTTAATATAAACTATAATTTTTTTTTAATAAAACCATGTTTTTAACAACTATAACAACTTATTTCTAATTAAACTAAATAATTTATTTTTATTTATTTTTTTTTATTATACCTACATATATGCCATTATATACATATTTAATTTCCCACTACTAAATTTAATTTCCGCATAAAAATATCTTCATAAAAAAAAAAATCCCTGATACAACTAACTTACTATACTTTAGTTTCATAAATATCCCTAATTATTAGAATCACCATAACAAATTTAAGAGAAAACAAGTATAATATTTGTTAAAGTGTTTCTAAGTATAAAAACTAAAACCTATACTAAATAATTGATCACTGCTGTACTGCTCATCAACATGCTGGAGGCCTTCAAGCAGCGTTGGAGTTCTTAAAGAAATCGTAAGTTCGATATGTTATTTATTATTTTGCTGTATTTTGTTATACTTCTACTCTTAATATTTTTTTCTCTTAAACTTGTATCGTATGAATTGATCACAAAGAAATCTTATCGCATGCTATATCTTTTCTTGTGTCTTGGAATTATCACCGTAAATGAGAATAATTAAGAGTAACAATGCATAAGATCTCTTTGTAATTACAATTTACATACAGGCATACATATATATTTATTATTTGATTTTTTTTTTTTTAGTTTTATTTTACACATTACTTTTGTTTTCTTTATTAAGTTTTTTTTTTTTTTTGTTTTTTTTTTTATTCTTACGATAAATATTCATTATTTTATTTTTTTTTTATTTTATTGATTATTCTCTGATTATAATTAAGCCTAGAATGTTAATGTGAATATATTTTTTTTTTATTATCTTATCATATTATCAATCAATAGAAAAATATTAGATATGTTTATAAAATTTACATGAATTTGTCTGCAATAAATAAAAAATGAAATTAAATATGGTTTAGAGTGATATTTTCATGTAAAACTTCCAGATCTTAAGGAAAGGGAAAATGTGTATTAGGGGTTTTCCATTAAATTTTTTTCTGGCCCTGAAGGAAAACCGTAGGTGGGAGGGTAGAGAGGCCTAGAACCTTAATATCGGTGGTTCCATAAGGTCAAAGCGTGGAAAAATACCTTTTTGTGTTTGTAAATTTTTAGGGCATATAAGACACACATGAATTTTTTTTTTGTAAATTTGTAAGACAATAGGTCAAATAGGAGACAAGATTCCCGCCCATACCCCGAACTAGCTAGCTCAGCAAGCATGTGTGCAACGTTGCCTATTTTGACCCATGGGGTATTCAAAAGGGTAAAAGAATATAGTATATAGAAATATATGAATTCAATACCAAACTTAGACTACTGACGTTTCTTTCGGTTTCGGTTTTTTTTTTGTTTTAACATCACTACCCCTCTTAAAAGTCAGGAGGACATCCGACTATAAACAAATATTACATACTACATATTACGCCTACTTTAAAAATAATCTTTTACTTATTTTGCACGTTATCAATGTTGCTATTTACATGCAATTTGACAAATAGATAGTGCTTGAATTAGAGAATTTTATAGGTTTTGTTGGATCTTGATCGTATGTAATGTCCACATTTTACACCCACTCATTTAAAACTCTAAAAAGGCTGAACCGCGAGAAAATATCAATTTTCGCATATTTAAAAGAGTATTACATTGAAATAATTAAAAAGTTGTACCAGTAATTTTCATATTGAATTTCGAATAAGGCGAACAGGACTAGTGGGAGCAGTAGCCCCCCTATAAAGTAAATATTAGCTGTCGCATCATGGGGTAGCGAAGCACATCGGGAAAAGCTAATTGTTGAATAAATTGTTTTAGTGAGAATACATTAATATATAAACGACTTTTTACTATCATTAAAAATAAAACAAATAAAAAATATTAAAACAACAAGAATAAATTGCCATAATAATTCCAATGTAAAATGAAAGTTCATCAAGCCTCTAAAAGAGTTTTTTAAAGTTAGTTCGAATTTCTGTTTTATGGTCTTTTGAAGATCTAATTTTCGGAGCTCTTTTTTCAATATGATTGGAAATACAGAAACATTTAAATTATTTAGCTCAAATGATATTATATGTTGTTTTTATTTTATTGACTACTAGCATTATTATACTATTTTTTGCTGGATGTGACTCACTTTTTAAGCCCATTTTTGTCATAATATTGTTTACTTTATTTGACTTGACTTTATGTTTAAACTACTGAATCTATTAATATGAATCATGTCACATATGTATATCCTTGAAAAAATTACTGCCTGGATGCCACGTCCACTTTTTTTAAAGAAAGTTTAACGAACCTACACGTAAGGACATCATTCTAAAGGGCCGTACTACCTTTAATACCGGCCGCGCTCAGGGAAAACTGGGATGGATATTGTCCTTATCGAAGTTAGTAAGGATCGTCGCAATTATTTAAAATTAGGTAGCAAATAACCAAATTCGACCAATAAAATTAAACAACATAAAAATCACAAAAAATAAAAAATAACCAAAATAAAAGAAGTAAACAAAATAGAGATGATAAAGATCAGTAGAAGAGCTAAAGCAGTTATTTCCCCTTCTAAATTATAAATATATAATATATAACGCACCCATTCCTTGCTATCCATGATTAAATTTTTAGATAGCTCTACCTAATCTAAATACTAATAGTGCTTCCCATAAAAATCAAATGAAACTACTTTAGCAAATCATATTGCAATTACACCATAAACAATTATTTATTTTGTAATAAAATTTTTAAATAATGGCAAGAATTATATAAAAAGATAACATCTATGTTATGTTAACGTTAACAGAAAATATAATATGTTACTAACATGTTAAAACAAATGTTTGTAATAATATGAAATATTCTTGTTGCCAACAAAAAAAAAATATTTAAATAGATATTTTAAATAGAATAATGTAAAATAAATGGTTATGAAATTCTTAATTTAACATATTTCAATCAAACAAATTCTGTTAATAATACAAAATATGAAACATTTAACATTGATTTATTTGAAATATGTTTTTTTTATTGTAGTTGTAAATTGGTTTAGCGAAAATTTAAAATTTTAACAATTAAAAAAACTCACCACATATATATATATATATATATATATATATATATATATATATATATATATATATATATATATGTATGAGTGCGTGTGTGTATATGTTATTTTAAAGTTTCAGATATCTTAATTATTTTTTTTAGTTAGATTTAAAAAAAATAAAACATAACGAAAATCGTATTAATATTAAAGCGATAAAAAGAAATTAATTAACAGGTAATGAAATTTGAATAAAAAAATTTATATTAAAATAAATTATAAAAATATTTAAAAATAATTAAAGTTAAATCCGGGATTTATGATGCGATGAAAATTCTACAGTTCCAAACACGGTTTACAGTTTAATATTGAATATTAAACTTTTAAATATATACAGTATAGTAGGTTTGGATGATACTCGTATAATAGTTCGAATCAATTGTCAATGTAATGTGATTTACTAGCGATAAAACCGGTAAAATGAGCGCAGGGTGTTGGTTAATCTTTTAAATAGTTGTGATAACCAGACGACAACAAGAAATGGACTACCAGCAAATTTGAATTAAACTTCTGTTACGATGAAATGTAATAAATTATCATGATAAAATCGCTCCCGGCTCCCAAATTCTAGAATCCGGGGAATAAATGTACCCCGAATCTCACACAGGCCTCCACCCAGCAAAAACTTTTTGGTTTTCGGTAATAACAACTACTTATTAAAGTAGTTTCTTGGTAATGAGGCGTCATTATTATTTGCCTACTCTGTATTACATTAATAAGTACTCAATAGTATAATAGCACAGTAATACTGCAATCACGTGGATGAGTTGGCTAGAGCGCCGTATTAACAACCAGAAGGTTGTTGGTTCAACCCCAATCTGAAGCTTTTAGTTTTCTATAACAAACTGCCTAAAAAGATATTTTAAACTAAATAGCGTTTTTGTAGCCTAGGATGCCATGTGCGAGATGGTGTACTGAGTAAGACGTTAGTCAGTAAAAACGAATGGTTAGTGTGTGTCCAAGTTCGAGTCTCACTGACGGCAAAATTTTTTTGTTTTTTTTTATTTTTGTTTTCGTTTAGGTACATATTTTTGAGTACCCCTAGAGTCAAAAAATAACTACATGAATTTGTGGACAAGTCGAACAAAAATAACTAGTTATTCAGGCAAAAAATAAGTAGTTTATTTTTGTTTCCAATTATACCTGCTAGCTTACCAGGAAAGCAAAGTTTTTGCTGAGCAGTTATAAAAATGATAATGATTGAAAAGGCCTCCTGCCACACAATATTGCTGTGATTCAAAGTATAAAAATTAAAAACAAAATTTTACTAAGTTCTAGCCCTCACAAAACTGTTGATTTGCTTCAAATTTCATAAAGATTTTGATGGCAGTGGTAAACAAATATCACAATATAACAAAAGTGGGTGAAAAAGATAAAATTTTAATATGTGCAATATTTTTTCCTTTTTTATGTAAAAATTCATGTGAATTACCGTAGTAGCATCAAGAAAGGTAAAATTGACTTTTACTGAAAGTGGGCTGAAAACTGGTCTTTCAACTTATATTTGAGCCCATAGTTTTCTGTAAAAAATAATTGATATATGTGTTAAACTTCATTTGAACTTTCAAAATAATAATTATTTATGGAAGATTGTAGTGGCATTTTTGTTAGTTTTATATCCTATATGTGCAAAATATCAATTAAAACGGTTGAATTATGTGACTATTCATATATTGTTATGAAAAGAATCCATAAAATAGAAATTCGATCTCACTTTGAAAAACTCATTATAATATTAGAAAATATATATATAAATTAGGCTTTGTTTGTTATAAACTCGATTTAACATCAAAATACAGATTTTAGATTTTTCCTAAAAATCAAAATTTTCATAAAAATCAAATTTTTTCTAAAAATTTAAATTTTTACTAAAAATCATAATTTTTACTAAATATCACCATTTTTTATAAAAACCATAATTTTCACTAAAAATCAAAATTTTTGCTAAAATTAAAATTTATCTAAAAATCAAATATTTTACTAAAAATCTAAATTAGTAAAATTTTTGATATTTAGTAAAAATTTTGATTTTTTTTAAATTTGATTTTTTGTAAAAAATTTGATTTTTTGTAAAAAATTTTATTTTTTGTAAAAAATTTAAAGTACGGTCGTTTTTTCACTCATAAAAATTAAATCAAATATACCTCTAAACATCACTTTGAAAAATTTTAATGTAAAATTTAAATAATTTTTTATTTGTTAGATTTGAAAACATGGTGTTGGTGCTAAATATGAAATTGATATAGAAATAAATATTCAGACTGTTTTGCAATAGTGTTGCCAGTTTAGCCCTTTTAAGGCTAAATCTAACCTTTTTATTTTTCCTTTAGCCTCAAAATTTGTGTTTTAGCTTCTAGCTTTTTTTTCCAGCCTTCTTTTACTAATTTTGTTTTTATAGAATAATCCATTTAAGAATTTTTGTGTAATAATTCGCACAAAAAATCGATATTATTTAATTTTAAAAAATTTTCGCCTGCGAGTCTTCATTTTCTAAATCAAATATAAATTAATTCATCATATAAACTTATTTAAACATTGAAAAAAACTACTTGTATAAATTCTTATAGAAATGAAAACTCACCAAAAAATTTGGAAATTACTAATGAAAAAGGAATTGTAATACAAAAATTATGAAAAATCATTTCAAAATAATTGGTCATTTTACATATATAACCTAAATTTGTATGAGAATTTTGTGAGCGACTGTAGTCATTTTGTTGGTAGCCGTTCTATATTTTACTTATAAATTTAATAAAATATCTTAAAAAAATTAATAAGAGCGATAAAAAATAAATTTTTAACTTAAAAATGGAAAAATAAAAGCTTTTTCCTGGCCTTATTTTTTTTTTGGAGGGGGGGGGGGTTGGCATTTATGTACATTAAACTGCTCCAAAAAGCAAGCTTTCGAATTTCTACCCCAACTCTCCAAGGATTGTTCTTTTTTATGTAAAAATATGGTGTCAGAGGTCGCTGATATGTGCCGCATCAACTCTAAAATTTGTAGGGTATATTTCTATGGGAAAATATTGACTTTCACATTTTTTAAAAAGTTTGCTATTATCAGCTCTTTTTTACAATATAGTGTAAACGAACCGTAATGTAGACATAATTTTCTATCAAAAAAGTAAAAATCGGTTTCGAAAACTTCCTTTTTCATATATTATTAAAAAGCGTTGATTTTTATCAAGGGTGTTTCAAATTATCATTGTAAATTTTTTGAAATGAAGTAAAAATGAAAAAGAATTAGGTCGACCTCTTATAAATTCGCCGCACCTTAGATTTCAATTTTGCGGATTTGGACCAGTATACAGATTAGTAAAAGTTAAAACAAAACAAGATAATATAGATTATAGTAAATATATTTCGAATTTTTTAAATCCATTTCAACAATGTGAACCTCTAAAACAGGAAGGTCAAATGTCAAATTTTGTAATAACACTACAAACTTAAGGGTAGCGACATCCGATCACTTTAATATTTTCGTACTATTACATAAAAAGAACAATCCTAGAGGGACTTACGGTTGAAATTCGAAAGTCGGCTTTTTGGAGCAGTCTAATGTATATATCAGATTTTAACTTACCTATTTTAGACTAAAATTTTAATTACGTATAATTTTTGAAAGACTATTTCAGAAGGGAAGTTTAAAGGAGTCTTGTAAAATAAGCAATCTTAATTAATGTAGACATATTTCTGATGTGTTAAAACAATTTTATGTTTTATTAAAATCAGTTCTAAACATTGTTTGTTTTTTCTTTCTTAATAGAACACTAAGAAAACGTTTAATTATATTTTAATAAACCTTAAAGAAAAAAGCAAAAGTTTAAGGTATTATTATTTAATTGTTCGATTAACTTAAAAACAGCATTTTGGAGTTATTTGATTAATCGAATAATGAAAAAGTCGAGTGAAAATGAGATATTACAAATTAGATTTTTAGAACCACAATATTTTTATCTCTCGTGTAAATTTTTAAAAAGTGCTGTTTGACTCTTTTGCATTTCGAGTCACTATAACTATATTTATTAAATAATCTCAAAATAAATTAAACCCTAAAAAATTCATGTTAACTGATTTTGAAGAATTTTCTTCTTCAGTTTAAGATATTATGCGAATTGAAGAATTTTATTCAATTTGACTAAAATATATTAGTTAATTTTAAAATTGAAAAAAAAATAGTTAATTTAATTGACGGATAATTTATTAAATTAACGTTAATTATTAAAGCTGTGTGTAGCTTTACCTACGAAGAGTTTCTACCAACTTAACGAAATTTTCGTTGATTTAAGAGATTTTTCGTTATTTTTTAATGAAATCTTATTGAAATCAAAATATTTGTCAAAGAATACTTTTCACATTTTTGTGTTGATTTGGAGAAAAATTATATTGATAATTTAATTTAAATATTCTTTTTTTTTTTTGGTTTTTTTGTTAAAGTTCTGCGAAAATTTTTCGTCAATATTAACTACGAGATTTAGTTGAGTGTGGGACTTTTTGTCAGCGCGCTGACGATATGTATGTATAAAATTTAAAGGAATAAATTTTTATGTACATATGTTTTTAAATGAGTTTGCTAATACAGTAAATACATTATAAGTAAGTACAACGTATGTACAAATGTATGGATGGATGTAGAACACAATAGGAATATTAAAATGAATTGTTTTTTAACTTTTGTTGGTTTTTCCTAAGGGTATTTGAGCTTTTGTGCATGCTTAAGAGCTAGAATGCGAATAATTTGTAGTGGGTGTGTTAGTGTGCAGAAAAGTTTAAATAAAAAAAGTTCAGACAATAAGTAGTCAACCTCATAATTTACAATATTGCCAGATGTCCGTTTTTTAAACAACATTATATTACGCAAATTGTATGGGAATAATAACATTGTACTGGACGCAAACTTTAACAAGCTGGGCACCCCACTGGTAAAGCTAATTCGAGTACGCTGAATTCAAAGGCGGCAGTTATTTTTCAAAATTAGCGCTCGTATTTGCGATATTTCGGTTTAAATTAGAAAAAAAAGACAATTTTTTATGTAAATCAAACTATAAATCGATTGAATCAATATTCCAATTATAAATTAAATCAATTTCAGTCCGATTTTTGCCAGTTTAGCCTTTTTAAGGCTATATGTAGCCCTTTTATTTGTCTTTTAGCCCCAAAATTTTCTTTTTAGCTTAAAACTTTTTTGTAACCTTTTTTGATGTTTAAAATCGCTAAAATGTTAATATTTCAGCAACGAAGAAAATAATTTACTGATTTTATTTTTACAGAATCATTTACTTAAGTATCATTTGCACAAAAAATCGATGTTATTTATATTTAATAAAAAATTTCGCATGTGGCGCTTCATTTTCTAAATTAAAAGTGCCTTAACAAAATTTGTGGAATACCTAAATCGATAAATATATTTATTTTTAATATGCTTCATCAACAATAGAAATTATTTAAGAAAATTATTAAAAAAAGATCTTATTAATAAGGAAAAGTAACTAATAAATTTGGAAATGCTTAAACAAAAAAGGATAATAGTTGAGAAATTATGAAATATCACTTCAAAACGTTGGGTAATTTTTCATATGAAATATAACCTTAATTTGTTGGGAATTTTTTGAGTGATGTTTCGTTGAGTCATTTTGCTGGATGTTATTTATAAATTTACTATAATTTCTTTTGAAAAACTTCAAAAACTAATGAGAATGAGAAAATATGTGTTTTTAAATAAAAAAAAAAAACTTTCTCTGGCCTTATTTTTTGGGCCATTATCCTTTTTTGACCGTTTATAAAGTTCAATTTAGTTCATTTTTTTCTCATCTCCTGGCAACACTGTTACGGAAATATTATTATATTTTTTTTTTTTTTTTTTTTGTTATTTTAAAGATTTTCGTCTAAAATATATTTTTTAATAAAAATGTATGATCCTATACTTCAATAGACTCTTAATTGTTTATTTTGTTTAAATTTAACAACAAAATTATTAAATTTAATCAAAACAATTTATTATTTTTTACCTTTTTAAAATGAAATATCTCAAAAACGAGCGCTAACTTCTAGTTTTATCCAATGGGTGCCCATCTTGTTAAAAAAACAAGTCTCATATTCGAGCAGAGTGTAATTATATATTTTTTTTTTTTTGGTTTGAGGAAATATAAAAAACAATAATACATAATAATGAAATAACAATAATAAATTAAAAAAAGGTACAAATTTCTCAAAGTTGAACCCTCTTAATTACTAATTACTTCTGAAATATATACAGAGAACAAAGTAAAAAATAATTTTATTTGCCAAAATTATTCATTCAATCAAAAAATTATTTAAATTTGCATCTCCTACCAAAATGAATATATCAACTACACCCTACTACAGTGAAAAATCACTCGAGAAATGCCATAGTATAAGCTACTGGCCGTATTGAGTACATCAAAAATCAGTTTTAAAAATTTGCAATACACCCTCAAAATTTCGAGTTATCTGCAAAAAACTTCTTTTTAGTAGGTTCTTTTATATATGTATTCCTAATTCTATTGCTCTTTTCCTTTTTAAAGAAGAATTAAGCTTTTCAACCGTATGAATTTATTATGTTTTCGTAAAATATCAAAGGCTAATTTTTAAACAATTTCTAGAAAAAATAAAATATTTCCTCAATTTTTCGGCTTTAATTGCGATTTATTACCATTTTTCCACAAAATCCTATAGAACGAAATGATAATTTAACAATAAATTTTTGTATGAAAATAAACTTTAGAAAATGAAAAATAACTTTTTGAGCTTTTAAACATTTTTGTACAGAAATATTTCGTTTTATTCTAAACAAAATTGCATTTCAAATTTTGTATATTAATGCGTTTAGTCTCAAAGAAAGGCATTCAAAAAATAAACACAGAAATAAAAAATAAAAATAGATTTCAGTTACAAATTTGCTTATATGAATTATTTAATTTTTTTTTTCTAATTAATGAAATGAAATTAATTGATTTTTTAAAAATTTTAATTAATTTTTTCATCAAATAAATAACACCTGTTGGGGCGTGAAGTAAAGATATTTTGACAATTTTCGAAAATAATAATTACACCATTAGTGTCTGTCTGAGTTAAATAAAAGTATTTTATTTTACTTTATTATCCAGGGCTTGATGTTACTTGGTTTGTTTTCTTTTTAATAATAATCTTTTTTTGTTTACATATGTCTCACATTAATAAGCACTAAAGATAAAACATCTTATGATAAACTACATTTTATTTAAATATTAGAGAAAAATTTAATGCAGTTAGGGTATTTGAATAAGGGCACATAAGACCTTTATGTTCTTATTATTACAGCTTTGCAACACCTATTATTAACATTTTGGACAAAATTAACTAAAATATTAGTATATCCTTTCAAAAAATAAATTACTTACATATTTTTACATGTAAATATTTTTCCAAATAAAATCACACAATTTGCATTAAAATTATTTATAGAGCAATATATAATAGACAATTTTAGCATTTTTTATTTTGATTTAGCCGCAAATTTTACATTAAGCATTCTATTTATCATTTTTTAAAAACAAATTCAGCATTTTTAGCATTTTTAAAATATTTTGATTGATATTTAATTCCTAATTTTTACTGCGAAATTTACAATAATATGTTTCTTAAAATATTTTTCTTTGTGTTTTTCTTTTACTTTTACCTTTGAAGTATGCTTAAACATGCTTATTCTATGTATGTTTTGCTCATGTGTTCAATTTAATTTTTAAACTCTAATAAGACATAAGCTGTTAAGCAGATGATTATTTTTTATGAATGGTGTTTGACATTTAAATACACACAACTAATCTGTCAATCAACTGCATTAACCTTTTGTATATTGTTTGACAGCCTAAAAGGCAAGTTACTTGTTGCATTCTGATAGGTAAAATGTAGAACAAACTCGAAGAAATAAAATAAAATATCAGTATAAACGGAAAGGTAGGTAATCAATTAAAAACAATAAGAGGTGTGTTATCTTTTAAACAAAATTGCAACTATTTTGAAGGAATCTTAAAAGAATTGACCAAAATGTAGAGGCTGACGAATGCAGCAGTAACTCTGAAGACTCATGTTTGCCAAGTACTAGCAAAAAGTATGTACGAATTAAGTTATATTCACATTAGGTAAATATTTAATAAAAATTTCGTGATTACTAGTTTTATAAAAATAGTGTTTGCCGTTGTTTGATCTTGCAAACGTTTTGTAAAAGAAAACAATGTCAAACAAAATTCGGAAAAATGTCAGCTATGATTAATGGTAAGCAAAAAAAAGAAAAATCTTTTAACATTAAAAAAGAGAAATTAGGAATTATTGTATATAGTGGTCATTTTGGTCAAATATTTGACCAGTCTGAACGTACCTTTATAAACAAATAAGAAGTAAAAATTAAATAAAAGTTCTTTTTTATATTATAGAACATATATCCATCAAATTAGAAAAATCTGGTTAAGTACCCCAATATTGTGTAAGTGGATTGTCCAACTAAATGAACGAAAAGTATAATGTAAATATTGTGAATGTACTTTGAAAACGAAATTAAGTACACTTATTATGCATGGAAAAATTTCTAAGCATACAATAATTGTAAATTCTATTACAAAGGAAGCAGAATTATTTGAATCTTTATATGTTGCGGTGTACACTACAATTAGCTCAGCTGATCGTTTAGTAGTTTTACAAAAAAATACTTTTAGTGAAAAAAATGATTTTAGGAATGACGTTGAGTCGAACCAAATGTACTGTTTTAGCACCCCATTTTCAGCAGTTGCTTGCTAAACATATCACTGACAGTAAATACAGTTTGATTATAGATAAATCTACAGACATTACTATAGATAAATATTTGGCTATAGTAATTCGATACTACAGTAATGCTTCCAATAGAATTGAAAGCACATTTTTCCATCTTTGTGGCTTAGAAGATGGCTAATGGCATATTCATAACAATTTTAAAGGTGCTAAGTGATGACTAGAATAATGACAGATGTGAACGGTGGTGTAATCGCCAAGTTGAGAGAAATTAACAAAAACATAACACTAGTACCATGTGCATGTTATTCTATTCAGTTATCTATATCATCCGTATCAAAAACCCTTCCAACCGAAATTGGATATTTATTAACGGAAATTTATAATTGGTTTTCCAAATCCAATTTAAGACAAAAAAATTATCACAATACTTACGCTACCATTAATGATGTAATCGAGCCATTAAAGCTAGTTGGAGCTTGCGACGCGAGATGGTTATCAATCGAAACCGCTGCAAAACGGATAGAAAACCAATGGCTCTTGTTAAAAACCCATTATTAAATTGTAACAATTAAAATATCATGTCATTAGGCTAAAATTTTAAAAAATTTATATAATGATAAAAACTTATTATATTTGAAGTTTTTAAAACAGTTGTTATGTGAAGTACAAAAAGTAAATAAAATGTATAAAAGCAATGATGCTGATCGTACTCTACGCTTATCAGAACTACATATTCTTTTGAAAAGTATTTCGTTCCAAATAGTTTGAAAAACTTGGAAAATATTTTCATTTCCACATCATATTTCAATTTTGATTTCGAAGAGTTTTTAAAAACAAAAAATTATACAAAATGATTGCAAAACTGAAAAACGTATAAGAATGTTTTTTCGGGATTTTATATGCCAACTAATATATCAATTCAGACAAAGATTACCAAACAATCTTTTATATTTTAAAAATTCTAGTTTCTTTTCTTTAAACGTAAATTGTATGAACATTTTATGAAAGAACTGGCAAATTTAAATAAAGATGATGCAACAGTTTGGGAACAGCAGTGGCAAAACTTAAACAAAAAAAAAAAAAAAAAAAAAGGAAAAAACTGCACTCAACTACTGAGTTCTGGATAAATGTTTATGAATATAAAAATGCTCTAAATGAAAACCTTTTAAGGAATTTGCGTCATTTGTAATGCATTTTTTGGTTTTGCCATTTAGCAATGCTAAAGTTGAACGCGTTTTTAGAGGAATGAATTTAATAAAAATAAAAATATGGAATAGAATGATATTAAGTACAATGAATTCACAATGAAAATAGTTATACATAAAAATAATAACAACAAACGCCTTAAAATGGCAAAACTCCAAAGAAAATCTGTAAAAAAGTAATCTTTAGAAATTTACATAATTTCGCTCGCTTCTCTTCTGTTCTTATAATGTAGCTAAAAATCATTAAAAACCTAAAATTTTCCGAAGAATTTCATTTTTTTACAAATTGAAAATATAAATGAAAATTTAAACAATTTATTTTGAGTCTTCTTTACTTTTAATTCATTTCAAAAAATGTAAAAAAGTGTTAATATATAAGACATTATTCTGAAATATTATGAACTAAAATCAATAAAAGTAAATTATTATATTTATGCACAAATTTTTTTCTGTGTATACATATACAAGTAAGTTGTTTCATTGTTTAATTTTAAGATTTGTTTTCAAATAGTTTTTTTATTTAATAAATGTACTTTTTTTAATAAATTTTGTTTTATTCCAATAAACTTAATCATTTCTTAGAAAAAATATGAAAAATTAATTTGATATCAAACTATTTCCCCATTGTCATATTTTTAAAAAATTTTAATATTGTCTATTAAACCAATTTATTTTTTAATTAAATATGTAAATAGAATTAAAAATAATAATTGTTTGTAAAATAATAATAGACAATTTTTTCATTATACATCAAAGTCAAAATTTTAAGGAAGATAAAGAAAATAAATTAACAAATGATGACTTTGAATAATTTGAAGTGTATATAAAAGATTCTCATACAGTTAAAAAGCAACGCTATTCTGCATTCTGAGCCAATTTAAATATCTTAAATTGATCTATCATTTAGATAGCTATGTGATCTTTAGTGCAAATACTACCCTAAAAACTTTTTTCCGCAATATCTCGAAATTTTTTTAGAATTGTTATGTGATATCCTCATTAAGATCTATAGCCCACATTAGATTGTTTTTCGAGGGAAATAAAAGGTGCCATTTTGTAGCAGCGTGTCAATAATTGAAAAAACTATAAAACTGCGAGTATTTTTTTTTTTTTCAATTAAACTTTTAAAATATTAGTTAAAAAAGCAATTTTAAAAAATATAAACTTTAAACACTATGTTAATTGAATGAATAAAAATTTAAAATAAAATTGATTGAATGAAGCAATTTATTTTAATTTTCTTTTTTAATTTTACTCTTTTATTTCCACATTTTTCATTCTAATGAAATTTTAAATTCTTTTTCCAAAATTTGTATGACGGCTCTAGTGTTGCCAGGAGGTGAGAAAAAAAGAGGCTAAAATAAACTTTAAAAAAGTCAAACAAGACTAAATGCTCCAAAAAATAAGGCCAGAAAAAAATTAATTTTGTTTTTTACTTTAAAAATTGTTTTTTCCATTTTCTCATTAGTTTTTTGATATACTTTTTACACATAGTGTAATAAATGAATAAATTTAAAATAGAATAAAATTTGGATTATTTGGATTATATTTTGAAGTGATTTTTCGCAATTTCTAAACTATAAGTCCTTTACAATTAACCATTTCCAATTGCTTTTGTAACAATTATGTTAACAAATAGTTTCTATGCTTAATCCACAAAATCAGTTAAGTTATTATCAATTTGGAGAAGGAAGCGCCGCAGGCGAAACTGTTTGTTAAATATAAATAATATCGAATTTTTGTGCTAACAAATACACAAAAATGATTTTGTGAAAATAAAATTAATAATATTAAATAAGAATTTTTTTCGTTATTGAAATACTAATATTTTAGCTACTTTATGGCAATTTTAAAAATTAAAAACGTAAGAAAAAAGCTACAAGCTAAAAAAAATTTTTGGAGCTAAAAGCAAAATAAAAAGGCTAGATTTAGCTTTAAAAAGGCTAAACTGGCAACACTGGACAGCACACAGTGGTCCGAAACGCTTTTTTTATTTTTATGTAATTCTGTAACTTGTGAACCGTTGGAGATAACTAAATAAAATTTTACATGGTCAGAGCTGATGATTTTTCCGAGTTGCTTTGAAACAGCATTGATCCCTAGTGGGTCATCTTTTATTTATTTATTTATTTATTTTTTTTTTTTTTTTGTTAATTTGCCAAAAATTAATTTATGATTTGAATATAAAAAAATACATATAGATACTCCTTGAAGATCTCTAAAGAATATATGCTTATTGTCTTTTCATCTCTTTATAAGATACTTAGGTCGAAGTAAATTTTACCCCCATTTACATATAAATTTATTGTTAGTTATCAAAATATTTTTTATAAATATTTTATATTTTTAGGCAACGGAATTTAATTTTTAAAATTGATTTTGTCGGTACCCTGAGCTAATAATAATATTTTCATTTCTTATTTTTATTTCTTTATAGACATTTTTTACTTTAGAGAAAAAAGAGCGTAGACAATTTTTCTGCCAAAAGAAAACAAAAATCATATTTTTTGTAATATTCAATTTAAAAATGTTCTTTATTCGATAGATAAGTTCTGACAAAATAGGTCGGAAAAGTTGGGCTATATGTGGAAAAAAATAGATCAAAATCTTGCAAAATTGAGATAGTTGAAATTTCAAATGTAAATAATTCGAAAACATACAAGCACGTTTTTCATACGCTTTAACAAGGTACACAAATCTTTGAAATCGGATGAGATGAAAAAAATTGTGAAGTGGTTAAAGATTGTCTTTGTCAAAGGTGCCTTACTTTGTGCCTCTATGGCTTTACTTCTGAGCGATCTATGGGGTGCTATTCTAATCTTATCTATGTGAATTTTAATGTAAATCCAACTAGCCGATCAGAAGTTACAGATTAATATCCAAAAATTTTCGATTATGCCCCACTATGTAATATATGTATTTATTTATTTTTTATTTATATGAATTTGTCACAGTAATTAATTTTAGTGGCAGGTTGCAAATTGGAGCTAAATTGACTCAAGTTAGCGCTAGAGAAGCATATACATATATAGACAAAAACACAAAAATTTAAAAATTCGACTAAAATATTGTTCGGGCCTTTTGTTACTTTTGACATATTAACACCTCTTTGAACGAATAAAAACAATACGTCAGTGCTTAAAATCCGTTGGTGTGTATCACTATCGCGAGAGGGATCAAAAGTTATCGCGGGTTAAAGTTGAAAATTTAGAAGAAATTCTCAAAATGTCAAATTTCACTTCTTTACATTATAATAGCATACATTTAAAAACCTTGCGAGGAACTATTCAACAAAAAACGTTCATTATTTGGAAGTAATAACAACTGATGAAAACATTAGATTTCTTACTTAATGGCTTACATATAGCTTCCAAAAATGCAACAGCGTAAGTTATTAACTTAGTGAAAAAGACACTCTCTCTTACCACAGTGCTTCGGAGAAGCACAAAAATCTATTTCTATTGCTTCTAGGCAGCTTATGTCAAACAAAAATCATGCATTATAAATGCGCCTCATCCTAAAATTGTAAAAAGGATAATACAAGTATATAAGTTACACGGAAAAAAATATATTTATAAAATAATTTTAGCACAATTTCTAAAATAATAAAAAATACACCTAGTGCAAATTTTTTGTAAAAGTATATTTTGTTAATTGCAATATTCTTTATTTAGTACTAAAAAACAAGTTAATTAATTTAATGGTTCAAAAATTGCAGGGGTTTAAATTTTGCAATCCCTTAATTTTTATTGAATATTTTTCACATATTTTTCACATATTTTTTTACGTGATTGCTACAGGTTTTAAATCTTTTCTGGCATTTGATCCTATTTTTTTTTTTTTTTTTTTTTTTTGTTGGCTAAATTTGATTTTGATAGATAATTATAACTAAAAATATAATTTTTACTCTAGGATATTTCTAGGATGTTATTTGTAGAAAACCGATTTTCTGAAAGTAGACCTGAGATGTGCCTGTCGAAAAATTTTACTCTTTTCAAAATTTACACGTACACGAGGGCATATTAATGGGTTACATCACAAGCGAAACAGAACTAACTTGAAAATAAATATATGACATCAAATTGAATCCTCATTTCATTTATAACGCACATACAGTGATCAGAAAGTAGAAAAATATTAAAATAACTGAAATTTTGATTTTAAAGTTTGCCATCGTATAACTTTTGACCGAACATCGACAGAGCCATAAAACATGAAGCAATATTAATTATTCCTCTATGTCCGGAGAGCAGTTCTTTTATACATATCTAGCACCAAAAATTTTAACTTGTGGTTAAAAAATTAAAAACATAAAAAAATCGTTTCAATAACTTTTTTAAAATTTTTCAACAAAAAATTTTGCAATTTGATTGCTTATGGTGTTACCAATGCAGTGTTATTACCATTTTGCCAAAAACGAAACCATATTCGATATTTTTGTAACATTAACCCCCTGAAATTCTTTATCTAAAGTAAATACAATGTTTTTCTACTTACTCGACAACAATATCCGAACATAGGTTTAGATGATACCCATAGTACTATTGAAATATTAAGTAAATATTGAGAAACAATGGCTTAAAGAAACAAAGGAGAAAAATAAATTCAGAAGAAAAAAATTTTGAAAATATGGTCAACAATCGTTAAAATTTGCGTTAAGATATCAAATGAAGATTCTATTAGAGATCAGGAATTATAGTTTATCCAAAAAACAATTTTTTACAAAAATGTTGCTTTAGTTCCAAAATTCAGAAAAACTATAGACTTAATTTTTTAATAAACTTCTCTGTTTAGCTGACATAATTCTTAATTACATACAAAAATATTGAAGCCAATATCTTTAATGAACCAAAACTACGTTACTTTAAAGTTTAATATGTAGCGAAAAATTCTAAAAATATTGCGCGATTGTGGATTTAAAAAAGATAGAACTAAATAAACAATTTGTTCCCGTAGCCAATTTGAGAAGATGTGTTTGTGCTAAAATACGCAAAAAGGGAAAATTTTCATGAAATATTAGAATTTAAAGTGACGTAGTTTTGATTCTATAAAAGATATTGACTTCATTCTTTTTATGTATAATTAAAAATTATGTCAGCTAGACAGAGAATTTTATTCGAAAGAAATTAAGTTAAAAAAGTATAATATTAATATATATTTTTAAAGAAAATTTCATTTTAGAGAAATGAAATCAGCAAAAAGAAAAAATTCATAATTTTTTAAATTTTCAAATCGGTTACTTTTGAAATCGTACGACATATCGATTTTAAGTTTTCTTTTATTCGGTAGATAATTTTGTTCTCTAATTAAATTAATTAAATAGATAACCATTTTACAAAATCGGATAAAATTATATATATTGAAAAAACTGGACCAAGATTTTGTAATATAAAGATATTGAAATTTCAAAAGCAAATAACTTGAAAACTATAAGAGATAAATTATAAGTGTTTTTCAAAGGCCTTATCAAGAGCTTTAAGAAGATGTAAAAATATTTGAAATCGGAAAAGAAACAAAATTTTGATAAGCGGTTAAAAATTTTCTATGTCAAAGGTGCCCTATTTTGAACATCAATAGCTCCACTTCTAGGCGTGTGTGGGGCCCCTCTTTCAAACGTACAATTGTATACTCCTCTGCTACGCCTATGTGAAATTTTATGTAAATAAAACCAGCAGATTAGAAGTTTCCAAAAAATGTAGATTCTGCTTGTGCAACGCATGGAAAATGTGGGTATCATTTGAAAGGTATTGAAAGGAAGTCATGTTCATTGGCATATAAAATATATCTAAAACTTACCGAAATATTTTATATTCCACAATATATCCTATTTTTGAAGCTTTTTTCACAATATATCCTTGTTATTTTTAACGAAAATATAATTTTTGCTTTCTTTAAGGTGTGAGTTGTTGGCATTTGTTTATTTTTTTCAATATTCATAGGATTTTGTGGTTTATTAAGCAGTCAATCTGATTTAAAATATCGCATAAATATAGTCAATATGGGTATCAAAATTATTCTCTTAATTAAAATATTTTCGAAAATTACTAAATTACTAATAAAAATAATAAATATTGTTAACAATGAATATACAAAATGGATTAAGAAGTATGACGATTCGGTATACTAAACATTTTTATTGAATATAAAATGTTAAACAATTTGACAAATTGCAGTCTTGTTGTCACCAGCGCATGAAAGAGTTCAGTGATTCTAAGGAAATTAATTAAATATCAGGCAAAATGATATTTATGTCGTTTTAAAGGACTAAATTTAGATTGTTTTGGCTATATAGCAAAAAAATGTTGACTTTTTTTGTAGAACATTACTTATATTTTTTAAATTACCCGTTAAAGTTTTTTGTTTTTGTATTAATATTTTTATATTTTTCTTTAATATTTTTATTTAAGTGGTTCAAGACTATGTTTATGTAAAAATTTAAATCAGGTTTGATTTAACAAAAACCAGAAAGTTATATCTACAAGCAAATAAAAATTTAAAAATTTGAATTTTCATAAAAATAACAAACAAATAATCCCTGAAAAATAGGATATTTTGTGGAATATAAAAATATTGATATTAGCCTTGGATATGTTTTATATACTAACAGATGTGGACAGAAATGTTCGAAAAAGCTAAAAAAATACCATTTTACAAGTACTGTCATCAGTTGAACCGTAATATTTTGCGAATTATGACAAAACATACCAAGTTTAATTTTCAGTGTGAGTAGCAGCAGTACTTTTTTCAATGAGTTGCCTAAGTATATATTAGGAATTTCAAAAATTTTGGAAATTCTTTGAAATCCCCTTTATGTGTCTTGTATTGCTAAAATTTGTTTTAAAAATGGGAAAACTGTTGACGCATTTTTGCATACCTTACAAAATAAAAAAAAATTTTAAATTTTATGTAAATCACGCAAAATTTCACGGAAATACAGCCATTTAAATTTTAGTTTTTCACTCGCAATTTAAATTTGTTAGAAACAAACCATTAACCAGTCCAGAGACAAATTAAAATTGTAATACTATCTGGTTAAAAATTATTAAGTGAAAAAATTAAATAAAAAATTCACGATATTTTAAAATTTTGCATTTTTTTTTTTTTTTGATAGAAAACTTTCGCGCATAATAACATTAAAGTCAGAGAATAGAATTTTAAAGTCGAAGTGATTCTCTATAGTTTTAGGTATATCTCGTTGATGTCAGAAAACCAGGCATGGCATACTATTGCCACAAACTTTCATATAATTGAAGTAAATGTTTGTAAAATATATGTGTTTCGCTACTGACAAATACCGATTTTATAGAAATTGTCCAAAATATCGTGTAAACAGAATTTTTTAATAAATGACACTTCCGAGTCAAATGGGCGTTAAAAAATTTTTAAATGCAAAAATTATATGTAATTTTTTATAATTTTCATCAAATTTCCAAATTTTATTCCGCCAGATAACACTACAAAAATTCAATGGGGCATCAAAATATTTTAAGAATTTATGGACCAAAAAAAAACACGTTCCTAACTTCAAAAGTTATCTGTTTTTAAAATAACAAAAATTATTTTCCATGTAAAACTTGTCACTAAATAAAATATATTTTTAAAAATTTGCAAAAATTTACTTAAAAAAATAAAATCGCACTTTTTGTAAGGAATATTATTATGAGTAGTAAAGTTTAACGATTATATTTTTCTAATCATTATTGCAGCAAAATATCCCAAAATGTATCTATTATTACCCACTATTTTAACCAATAAGCATTTTATGCTATTTGCGACTTAAATTTTTTTCTTTTCAATGTATTTAGACAAATATTAGGGACATGTGCAGATAGAGCTTTAGAAGTTCTATAAAATTGCGTTATTTATTTTTTTGTATTTTTAAAATTTTTTTAAAGTTTCAGCTTTAAGCCTTTATAACGTGAACATACTTTGCATGCGTAAATATTGATTAATAAAACCGCAAATCGACGTTCGTGTCAGAAGGAAAACAATTTTGAAAATATTTTTGCTAAAATTTTTCAAAATTGTTGAAATTTCTCATATCGCTCATTTGCTGCAACAACGTCATAACTCAGAAAGGGAAAATTTCGAGTTAGCATCACTTGTGCATAGTAAATAATGTGTTTTATTAACTCGTCTTGTGTACGAGTTTTTTTATATTTCACGCAGGATCGCGATAAAAGTGTTTTATCCAAATATCATAATATATTGTTCATTTTGTTTGTGCGTCGGCTATTGTTTATTTCTTGTAACAACGCATTATTTTATTTGTGCGTAGGCTATTGTGTTTCCTAGAAAAGTGATAAAATTTGACCATAATATTATTTACATTGAAATCTTTAAAAAAAAGTATATATTAACTTAAAAACTAAAAATCCGTCAAATTTTGAGTTATGACGTTGTTGTAGCAAGTGAGCGATATGTATATTTTTTACCAAAAAATATAATAATAGTAGTAGGCTAATAGTATAACTAAAAAACATGTTTTCCAATTGTCCTGCTGCACTTTCTTGACGAATACTATCAAAGCGAAAAAATATTTTTTCTCGTTTGAAATATTGTTGAGATGGAAATCGAAACAATTTAATTCATTTGTTTGTTAGTTTAATTCCAATATTTATATTTTTATTGTTTGGTTTGACCTTTGTAATAGTTAGGAGTTGTCAATACCAACTTATTCGAAAAATATTTTCTTAAAAAATGCAAAAGATCGCAGGACCAGACAAAATAGAAAATATATTTCTTGCGAACCCAATTTTTTCCTGGGTTGCGTGAAATACCAATTTGTTCCCCATTATGGTAACTAGTTCCTATGATTTCCATATCAAATTGTAAAAGTACTTATCATCAAATCTATTTTCCATAATAAACTTTAAAAAAAAATATATTAAAAATTAAAAATTTATGAAAAATGTTGGAAAAAGACTTGTTTTATATATATTTCAGATTTGCTTAATCTGTTGTATTATCACGGCAAATGAGTAATAATAAAAACAAAAACAAAATTTGACTAAATTTGAATTTTGTGTAAGAAAAGTTGTCGGAAAAACCATAGTGTGCTGGCATCAGCCTAAAAATAAATTTAAAACTGAAATTTATTTTTAGGTCTTCAGTTTAATAGTTTTCTAAATTCTATTTTAACTTTGTAAATTTTCAAAGTATTCACTATAATAATTTAAATGTTTTTTTATTATTATTGCCTGACAATGGAAAAATAACATCAAGTATAATATTCTAGTTTATATACTCATAAATAGAATGTTTGGCAAAAGTTTTAATGAATTTTTTTAAATCTTTTTATAGGGATTTTATGTGAGTGAGTGTTTATGTAAAAATACGATTACAATACAGTGTTCACATTTAGATACAACAATAGTTTTGTTGTAAGTACATATTTTATGTCTGCTCAATTATTACACAACTTCCCAGCTACGAGTTGTGCAAACTAAAAAATATCTACTTCTATAAATTTGCATAACCATAAAATACATAGCTCACATACACATAAATAATAAGTTTTTTATACCCACCATCAAATAAGATATATTGGGTTTGTTATTCCGTGTGTAACATGTCGAAATAATCGTTTAAGACCTCATAAAGTATATCATGAATTCCACGAAGGAACACATAAAAAAGTACAATTGTTGACCTCATATCTTTTAATTTTCTTCATATTCACTAAATATGTTCTTTGTGAAGCTAATAAAATTTATTCAATATTTGTTAAAAAAAAAAATCGAAAAACGTGGATTTTTTTCTCGGTTTGAAATTATTAAAAAATTTAAAAAATCAAAAAAGTATGTATATTTTGCATATTTCTTATCGGATTTTTATTATTTAAAATGCATTCGATGTCTAAATTTGCCCTCTTTTGTGATAAATTCATTAAATAATTTTGTTTTTTTACTAAATGCATTTTAGATGCAAATGCATTTTTAGATGCATTTTTAAAACTGTCTACCTCTACGATTTTTAATTTTTTATTTCATATAAAAAAGTGTTTTATTTCTCAAATAACTCAATTTAGATTTTTGTGACAGAAATATATACTATTTTAATAAATTTTAGAAAAAAAACAAAGACTTTTTTTCAATATAAAAACTTGAATTTTTTAAAATTTTTTTTTTGTGCGTTTTACGCAAAGAATGTACAATTTAAAATATATAAAACTACATACGTAAGTGACAGATTTAATAGATTTAAAAAATATTTAAACGGTATTTATATCTGCTTTAATTTAATAATTCAAAAATAACATTTTAGCTATAAATTGCATTAGATGCTTAAATGCATTTGTAATTTTTCAAATGCATTTTTTTGCAGAATTTCTTGAACAAAAATTTGTTAAAAAGATATTTTATTAAAATTTGATAATTATATTATTTATTCCTATATAACTTTACTGGGATACATTTATTCCCAATTTTTTATAAATAAACCAAAAATTTTTGTTACATTTTTTTATGTTTGTAGTCCAAAACACAAAAATATTTGAATAAATGAGAAAATTTATTGGTAAATGAGAAAATTGATTGGTGTTTTATTGGAAAAAAATAATAAAAATAAAATAAAATAAATAAATAAAAATACTATAGCTTCTAGACACATAAAAACAAGCTGAATTGTTAAGTTAATATGTCAAGTCTCAAGTTTATTTAAGAAAATTAAAAATCAAATCGAATATAAATCAATGAAATCGGAACTAACCTTGAAAAGCTATGTATAATTAAAATTATGTAAAATTAGTGATTTTTAAAATTTTTTAAGAAATTAAAACGAGAATAAAATCGCGTTTTTTGAAATTCCAAAAAAATTAAAATAGGCACTTCAATGTAATCTTGCAAAGCATGCAGGTATCATATATGAACCAAATCGGAGGACTAATGGTATTTTTCATTTGTGAAATCTCATAGAATTCATAATATATATTCTGGGTCCTCATGAAAATATAAGACGATCTCGCTAGCTAGAAAGACAGAGTTAAGGACGGACCATCTAACGAAATTTGACTTAAATATTTAAGGCTTGTTTGGTATTGAAAATGAGCAAAATCGGTAAATAAACAAAAAAGTTATAGCCAAATATTAAGAAAACCGACACCTCTTAAACAAAAGCATGTACGCAAGTGCAAATAGTTCATGGCTCGAAGTGAACTCGGAAACCAAAAAATGGGCGCGATCCCACCACTTTACCGCTCACTTCCAATATAAGGTGAAGTTTTTAATTAGGCTGGAAAAAAATTATTCAGCCAAGCCAAATAAACTTTTCATAAGACTTCAGAATATAGAATATCCTGAACAGCAAAATATATTTGTTCTTTTTTTAGAGTCAGTAAGTGATACACGGTTCATTTCCGTTGATATATGTTAATTTCAATATTTTAATGTTCCAATGAAACTAATTAAAAATGCCCTTGTTCTCTAAAATATCTGATTTATTGCAACCATCTCTTGTACTTAATTTTGTCTACCAAACAAGATAAAAAAAAACAAGTTAGTTAAAAATGTTAAATTTATTACGAATTCCCAAGACCATTAATAAGTTTTAGACCACTTGTATAAGGAATGTACAATCAATTAAATTTGACCCACATTTATTGAAAAATTAGCTTCTATTTCTGCAGGGTGGTTCAAATCCCTATCCATGCTTAGTTAAAAAAATTTTCAGTTTTCAAGGCTGTTTTAAAACTCCAATTGCGAACATTTAAAAATTTTATTAAATAAACAAAACCACAAGAAAAAAAAACTAAAGAAGAATCAGGTCAGGCTTTGAATTTTGCGATTTTCAGCAAAATTGCATTTTTTAACATTTTTTTTGTTTTTTTGTTATAAAGCCAATTTTTATTGAACTGAAATCCATACTAAACAAAGTTATTACCAAATAAGATAAACCATTACCTATGTTCTGTAACTTGTGAAAAGTTTTCGAAACGAAAACAATTTTAAAATTCTAGTACTTATCCAGTTTTTAACAGAATGATTCATGTAATATTTAAAGTGAACATATTTAATGTCAACAAAAAAACAACCCATTTATTATTAAACATCATGTTTTAAACAAGACGACTATAAATTTCTCCAAATATAATTTTCTATCAAACAAGATAAAAAGTAGAAATTAGTTAAAAATGTAAAGTTATTACGAATTCCTAAGAGAATTAACAAGAATTAACAAGTTTTCCTTATACAAGGAGTGTGCAATCAATTTTTTAATTTTTTCAGAAATGCTTAAATAAAATGGAGTACATATCTCAGAAAATATATATATATAGCGAAGTGATTCTGAAAAATATTCTTGAACACACAATTTGTTAATGTAAATATTATCTAGAAATTTAAACAAAAATTCCAATGAAAGCATTAAACTATTTAACAATGAAAATACAAAAGTAATATATATATATATATATATATATATAAACCAATGAAGGAACCGGTGAATTATTTCGATAGAAAATATTACGCTTGATAAAAGCTACAATGATCAAATAAATGACACAATATAAATAAAGCTTTACAACGTGACAAGCAATACAATTAATTAAAGATATAAACAGTTCACTTTAATTTGACGAAACAATCAATGAAACCTTACTTTTATTTTTTGGAAACATATTACGCCAAGACCTTTTTTATTTAGTCGTTTCAATGCCTTTTCCTAATTTTAACCATAGAATTTAAATCATTTTAGTTGAAATATTGCCATGTTTGTCTGCCTCTTTGCTCCGAAACCATAAAGCTATTACGATAATTTTCATCAACATATATTTTTAAGTAAAACTATCTTTCACTTTTTAATCCACCAAAACAAAGACTCGATATTTGTGAACGCAGAGAATGATATTAGATATGCATTAAAGATCTCATGAAGCAAAAACAGTATCGAAATTAATAACATTATTTTTAAATTATATTATCTTTACATAAAATTTTATCTGATTTTAAAATAGTCAAGATTGTAATGGGTCGCGCATCCATTGCAATATCAAAAGGGGGCCGCGAAACAAGATCTTGTGAGAACTTCTGCTTTAAATAATGACGGTCAAAAGTCAGAATTTTAAATATTGCAAATTTTTAAGGAAAACATTACAAAAAATTATTTTTAAT